>OY776112.1:184392620-184992620 GCA_963675035.1 Allygus modestus | reverse complement strand
AGTTCGTCCTTGCGTTAGAGATACATACTTTGTAATTTTATGAATAAGAAATGGCATGCTCTTATATGATCAATAAATTGCTTTATCGAATGGAAAATGAGAATAATTAAAGCATACCTTGATGAATAATTATGAATTTCGATTAGTTTTTACTAGGAATACAAATTAATTAAAGAAGCTGGAGTGGGGAAATTCACGTATCTTTGGGCCGCGCCGCGCGTCTCGCGTTTATTTATGTTTCTGCTCCATACGATCTCTTCTCTTGGTGGAAACCCTTTTTTGGTAAAATACCTTTATAAGCATCAAAACGTGTTTTACATATCTAGTTTGTTTAAATTATATTTGTATTAGTAAAATTACATTTGTATTTATTTTATGATTATAGTCTTTGAGGCATTTAATTAGGAAATCATCAGTTTGTTATGTTGAGGGTAAGTTTTTCTTTGTTGTGCTTATTTTCGTGAGAAGGGAATTCACGTGTACCATTATTGAAAAAGAGCAATTTTTTTGCTAACTCGAGTTGTTATGATTTTGCAACCGTTGTATGAAGAACAATAGTGAAGCAGTGTTTGAGGCCGACCGCATTACAGGCGATGAAGCATACTCATCTAACTAAAATGGACACGTTAGATAACACACCCCTCTTCCATATACCACCCTTCCCATGATATTGGCTAGGGAATATGGAGCAGAGCCTTTACGTCCGCAAACTACCGAGTGTTGTTGAAACTCCTCAACCCCATCTTGACAACGAATAAAGCTAAAATTATCTGATTCATAAAGAGAACATGATAAATGGATAGTCAAGATCTTAAGTGAAAATTAAAATTGTATTGATTTAATCTCAGTAGCTTTTTATATACTTCTTTAAACAGGACAGTAAACATAACAACTACCTTAAAACAATCACTAAAACTTTTTTTTGAAAAGTGCTGAGGCTTAAGACAACACAATAGTAAGCCCCAGGAGAGCTGTCGTGGAACAGCGTGCGTAAGTAATGAAGGTGTAAGGGCCACAGAGCGTTCCTCGGTGGCTCGACCTTTATCTGCTGGCAGTGTTAAGGGAAACTCCCCGTACTCTACAGGCGTTCTCAGCGCACTGTGTTGGTTCATTATACAGTATATATTCCTATGTTTAATTTCTGTATTAGTGTTCACAATAAGTTAATTTTGTATCGCACATATTTTACCACGGAAAATGTTGTTTATCCCAAGCCTGGAAAGAGTATTTTGCATGATGAACAGACGTAAACAAATCATAAGAATAAACAAATTTTATTAAATTAATGTGGTAACAACAATTAGTATTTTACTGATAAACAAACTTAATATTTAATATTCCTAAGATTTCCACACACACGCATCTAGTTATGAAATGTAACTCAAAGGAAAAGTAGTTGTTTTATAAGGTTGAATATTCAGGCAGAACTGTAGAAAAAAAGAAGAAAAACCTATTTGTTTGGTCTCTTTCCATTGATATTTAGTCCAGACTGATGTTCTGAGATGTGTTTCCGGGCTTCATTATCTTACTGAGGCAAACTTAGAAACATGCTTTTCTTTACATGCAGTATGACTAGATACGTAGATAATTGATGCTACGATAAGTCAGGATACAGGAGACAAATACAATAGCTTTTAAAAATATGTAACATTTTGTCGATTAAAAAAGTAGATATTTGTTAAATAGGATGAAAAACTACCAATCAATTATAGTAGAGCCTTTTTGTTTATATAACAAATTTATATACTAAATTACACACTGTAGGCCTGAAGACGGCTCAAATAATTATGATTATCATCATTTAACTATTGTATATGTTGAATAAAATTCCAAATTTTGACAACACAAGAAACAACTTTTTGATTTGCATATTACGTTTTGTTATTACTTACGGGTCTTACAACACTGAAGAGTATTTTTACACTTCTACAGATTCACATAACAGGCGGTAAACATATATAACAGATGGTACAAGGCTATCGATTTCGACCAGTCACACCGGTCAGATTGGCCTGATGATGACCGGGTGTGACTGGTCGAAATCGATAGTCTTTTACCATCTGTTATATATATTACCGCCTGTTATGTGAATCAGTATATGTGTAAATATACTCTTAAGTGTTGTAAGACGTATTGTCCGAAATTTTCACCAATCTCTCATTGTGGGCATCTTGTTATGACGTGGGTCACTGATTATATCAATCGCCCAACTCAAGTAAACTAGTTCTTTGACGATTAAAATTGATGATACCCATGTTGCGATGTGGACAATCGTCTCTTTCCACGTTGCGAAGTAGATTTCCAATCTGCAAAACCCCGAAGAACCGTTTTCATAGAAAGGAGGCTGTGTGTAGCTACGTGACCCTTGCAATACATGCTTTTATACTTTAGTTTTTAATAGTCTGCTTTGACTGCAGGAAGGTGTAAAAGGCTGCTAACTGTTTTGTACACGAATTCTTATGAATACTCAGTGAAAATAATGAAAGTGAAAATAATGTATAGTTTTACAATATTTAAAACTACAAACAATTTAATGTGCAGTAGTATAAATATTAATACCCCCGTAGCAGCAAACCTGCGTACTCAGCGAATTTCCAATGCATATATATGTATCTTAATACCACATAAAGCCACATACCAAGTTTCATCAATATACATTCATAAATAAACGATTTATGACATTTTAATTATTCTCCATAAGAATAACATGGCAGCTGAGTATGCAGGTTTGCTGAAGCGAGGAACACAAAAAATGGAGTTTTATACAAATATCAATGTAACTCATGTAGGTAAAGCCACATACCAAATTTCATTAATTTATTTTCATAATGAAGGCAGATAACACGTTACTTATTCTCCATAAGAATAACATGGGGCTGAGTACGCAGGTTTGCTGCTACGGGAGCCTTGGGTAAAAAATTTTCTTCTTGAGCAAATATCATTGGTCCACAACCAGATGAAGCCGTATACCAAGTTTCATCAGTATACGTTCATAAATAAGCGAGAAATAAAATTTTTATTTTTCTCCATAAGAATAACATTAGACAACGTACTGTGTTTAGCACTCTCAATATCTCGGTAACCAATTGACGTAGAGAAATTATCAAAATACCAAATTGTGTGTTTTTTTAAGCTGAATCCAATGGGAAAAAATAAAATTTGACTATTTCCAAAATTATATGTAAAAAATTCGAAAAAACCCATTTTTGGGGTACAAAACCCCCCCAAAATACCCCTTCGGATAGAGCGATCTGGCTGGTTTTCGAACTTAAAGTCATAAATGTTGCTTTACACGTTTATACCAAATTTCATCATAATCGGATAACTTTTACGAGAGTTATCGTGCTCACGGACACACATATATATATATATATATTTATTATTTTTAAAAGAAAATTACCAGAGTACCCTTCAAAATTCATTTTTAATTCACTGACACGTGTTTCGAGGTTTACCTCATGATCACAGTGCAGCTAATAACCTTAAACTTAAAATTAAATAACCTGTAAATAAACAAAACAGTATGATAATTTTGTTAACATATGCTAAATTATCTATCTATATATGATTAATTACTTTTGATTTTTTTGATTGTTTCAAAGATTGGATTTTTTTGTTGCGCCTGCATTATATTTAGTATATTAGTTTTGTCTTCTGAATAATTCATGTAAATGTAAAGCTCTTCTTTTGCATTCATTTTGTCACCTTTCTTTTCAATAGACAAAACTTCTAAACTTTCTTGCAGTGTACCAAAATTGTGATCTGTAGTTAAAATATGTATTAAAGTAATTAATCATATATAGATAGATAATTTAGCATATGTTAACAAAATTATCATACTGTTTTGTTTATTTACAGGTTATTTAATTTTAAGTTTAAGGTTATTAGCTGCACTGTGATCATGAGGTAAACCTCGAAACACGTGTCAGTGAATTAAAAATGAATTTTGAAGGGTACTCTGGTAATTTTCTTTTAAAAATAATAATTATAATAGTAGCCCTATGCAGTGAACTTAATAATATAATATATATATATATATATATATATATATATATATAGATACAGTTTCGAACGAATGGTGATTTTGGGGTCTGGGGACCTCAAAACGAAAAGTTATCATGGTCCCGGGCCTAGGTCTTACCATGCCGACTACGGTAATAGCTTCTTCCCTATAGGGGAAATTCGCTAAAATGGTTCTAATTTGCGAATGAGATATTATTTTTAGTACATCATTAAAACTAAAACAGTACTAGAAGATAAGTCTGATTCTATTATGCAGACAAAATCCTGGTCACAATCGTGTACAAACATAATTGCTGTATCACTTGAGAAAATACCACTTGATGTTGTTAATTTGTATAAGTTAGAAGAGTTATTAAGTTGGAAGAGGATGTAATGGCGAGAATGATAAACACGCGTGCTAATGAATCCGTTGGTCATGACAGATATATGGATGAGAGAGTGTCGTGGTGGCGTTGTGAGGAGATGAGCTTGTTGTGTACAACTGGAGTGGTGTTGTGACGTTCCGCTACGTGGGGCTGAAATGTGTACATCATAGAGCTGACAACAGCTCGCACTCATCCGGACAGTGGAATGGACATAGTATCTAACAAGTGGTTGAAGATTTGTTTTAATGATGGCCATTTAATAAAATCTAGTGGCTTGAAGAGGCCATAGCCCCTTACCTTTCTCAATACTCTGTCTCGTTTAATTTCTTTACTCTTTACATGCTGAGGAAAATAAAACAATATAAGTAAGAACACATGTCGGTTTTTAAACAAGGTAGCTACGTACGTTTTAATGTAAACAAAGCAGACGTTTTTAAGTCCCCATGTAAATTTATCTTATGGGGCATATTTTTCTCGGTAACTTTTTAGAAATACTGTTATTTTACCCGAGTCCCTGGGGTCAAGACCTTTAATTTGAGCCGTCTTCCACCATCCTAAAATTTGCCAAACTCCCACAATTTTGATTTAAAAATTTCGCTTACAGAATTCCATAAAAACTCGCTTCGCTCACTGAGGGCTCCGCCCCCAGACCCCCACTTTGGGTCACTCCAGTTGATATTAACTCAATATACCTTCAAGTATATTTTATATGGTATACTATTTTGATTCATTTGGGACATATCCAGTCTAGATGTTATGTTTATTCAAGGGTTCTATTATTTGTTTATACTCTAACATGTGAAAGTAACTTTGACAGTTTACTGGATAATTTTTACAGCTATTATGATTTCTCTTGTTTTGATTTGAAACTCCATAAGACCAATATTAAAATTTATAATTTTCAAGATAAACATCATAGGTTTTAAAATTTAAATTTTTATAATTTGACAATTTTCCCAGGAGTTTCTAGGTACAAGCTACCTGCATGCCAAATATGACGCTTCTAGCTTGTCTGATGTTGGTCTAGAATTCGTATACGTGAATGAGTTACACATCGGGCGGTATATGTATTTAGATAAGTGCAACTGGATAGTATCCAATCGCTTTAGAAAAACAATTTCAGATACTCAGATACTACTGATACTGACTATTTGAAATATACAATTCGAAAATAAGAACCTCTTTTTGACACATATCCATCCACACACCATTACACCATTATCATCGCATCAAAGTTTACTGACAATCAATCGTTAGGAGAAGTGGTCGAAGTTCTTGTGTAAGTGTCGAACAAAACAAGTAGCGGGAGAAATGATTGACTGGACTCAGGGACAGGCAACATGCCTTATGGCTCTCGCTATTATAAATAAATAGAAGGAAGGCATTTTTGCCGAACACGACACTTTACATAAAAACTAGCGATATTTGAAAACATAAGTTAAAAAAAATCGGCGTTTTGAATTTGATTAAAAAAAATATGTTTTGTAAATTGAGGTATTTTTGTGCTATATAAACAATCCTAGGATCCAAGGCGGCAAGCCTAGGAGTGTACATACAAAATATACATAAAGAGAAGTATCCAATCCACTAGAAGTCTCCGTCTGTTGGTGACGTACGACGCGATGTTTCATCTAAATATTCATTGAAAATTTAATCTGCCCTGAAATGACTACAGGGCTATATTTACAAGGGTATATTGGTATCGGGCAATTAGATTTCATTTAATATTTTGACATCCACTATTTGTGTACATCATGTTTCAGTAGTAAAGTTATGACTGTTAATGTTTATGAACTTCAGTGAGGATCAATCGATAATTTAAATATTAAAGTTATTGAATAGTAAACCTATCAGTATAAATACTAAATAGGAATAATAAATAATAAGTATAGAATAAGTGGAGTTAATTAAATTAAAATAAAAACAAAAATACTAAAACCACCGTAAGTATTATAACATTTATAACATTTATGTAAGCCTTATACATTTATAACAAAACCTGAAATGAAGACATTTTTTGTCGTCAGCCATAGTGACGAGATTTAGAGAAAACAGCCAAGAGCAAGCAGTTAAGCCCTGGTTACACTATAATTATGGGTTGAGGTCAGCTAATGAAAGGGCGAGGTGCTTAAATGGGTGGGATCAAATCCGGACACTTAATTGTTAGGTTTAAAATGAACTTTCGAATGAACTTACGCTTCATTCATTCATTCTCTTCAAGAACTAAACTGTAGGTTGTGGACATAGTAAGAGTTTTATAATTTAAACAATGTAATTCTAAAGAGGGAATTGAAATAGGAGACTTGAAATATTTTAATCGGGGTTTTACATCGGCATGTTAATAGGCTTTACACGCGGTACGGTCTCTATTTCTAGCCGTGAATGGACGGCTTAAAATAAACCTTCAAGTCGAGGCCAGAGCTAATTTATCGTGTCTGGTTTGTCGTCTCTGCTACAATGTTCTAATTTTATTCACAATCATGTTTAATTGCTAATCACCCATCTTCTTTATTCAGCCTGAATTATTGGTACGCTATTTGTATTAGAAATACGACGGTGGTCCAAAAAGAGGCAAACAAGTTAAACAAATTTGTTATAAGCAATACTAATCCTATAAGATTGTAAATGAAAAGGACACCAAACTTGTAAATAACTCATTAGAAATATAAACTTTTTTTAATTTAAAAACAAACTATCTTTACTTAATTACATAAAATTACATTGCAGTTAAAACTGTAATTGTTTAAAAAACCCTGAACAATTAAACTCGTTTCAGTTCTAGAGACAAGTTGCATCACTCCCGACTACATCTGAAGGTTGAATAAATAATGTAACTTCCTTAACTGATACGCGTTACAGGTAGAAATACTTGAAGGCGTAATTAAACTCGATTCATCCAATAGGTATTCGCAGTCATATTAGTATACCGTCGTCCTCCTATTTTCAGTAGAATAATTATCCAGTCAAGTTAGACATTAAAAAGGGTCCTTGTATGTAAAAGGTCATGTAGTTCTAAATTCGTAGTATGTTGTTAGGACCTATACCAAAAGTAAGAAACCAGGTTTGCAGCTTCGAAAGACCTGTGCTACTGGCATAATAGCAAAAAAACAGTAACATTTTTCAGTTTTTGCTAAATATCTCCGAAAGTATACCTCTAACAGAATATGTTGTCCGATCCTTTCTTTAACTGGATAACATTTTCTAAAGTTTGAGACAATAACTACGTACGTCCATTATTTACGAAGATACAATACTTTAAAAACTTGAACAAATTACAAAAAAAATTAAACATTTTCGTTATATTTTTGTGACGTAGGCTCTATTGTAAAAAAAGCAAAACTGTATGTCTTGCTTATTTATACTCATATTCTGACGAAACTTGGGATAAAGCTTCATCTGGTTTTAGTTTATATTTTTTTGTTCAAATAACCGATTTTTTGCCGATGGTTCTTGTTGCAGCAAACCTGGACACTCAACCCCCATGTTATTCTTACGGATAATATTAACAATGTTATGTCTCCCTTAATGATAAAGAAAACTCAATAAAACTTGGTTTGTGACTTCACCTAGTTGAGGTCTATTGATATTTGCATAAAAACCCATTTTTTGTATTCCTGGTTGCAGCAAACCTGCGTACTCAGCCCCAATGTTATTCTTATGGAAAATAATTAATTTGGGTTGAGTTTTTAAAGTGTTGTACCTTAGTAAATAATGGACGTACTGAAGTCGTTTCGTCTCAAATTTTAGTATGTTTCATCCTGTTTAAGAAAAGAATGGGGCAACATATTCTGTTAAAGGCACACTTTCAGAGATATTTAGCAAAAACTGAAAAAAGTGCAACAAATTGACAGTTTTTTTTGCTATTACGCCTGTAGCATAGGTCTTTCGAAGCTGCAAACTTTGTTTCTTACTTGTGGTATAGGTCCTAACAACATACTAAAAATTATAACTACATGACCTTTTGCACGCACGGCTGTTTTTTTAGACTGGACTATAAGTGACACAAATTATGTACTGACAGTACTTCGGTTGAGTAGTAAAAACAAATATGTTCATTAAATTTCCCACCATTATAACAAATTCGACGTTACATAGCCTAAATTTTTATAGATTAACTAAATACTTAACCCCTACAAAAACTCGTTACCAGATGGTAAAATTTATGTCTGGAATGTAAAATATCCACTTTCAAATTTATTATAATATATTTTTAACTAGCAGGCCAGGCTGACAATAAGAGGCATTCTAGTGTAGTAGAATTTAGAAATCTTATCTTCATATTTTAGTCCTATATTCATATTTAAATAATTTTTAAAAAGTAGCTTGCAGGGACTAATATTTAGTTGTTGAGTATGTGAGTATTCTATTTGCTGTTTACATGCTGAGAAAAATATATCAGAATGATAGTATAAAGACGTAATGAAAGACATGTTAAGACGCAAAGAGCCCAGAAGCTTAAATCTCGTTATAAATAATTACAGCTGACCATTTTAAAGTTTAAATATTGTTTTTTTACCAGATAATTTTAAAAGGAAGATAAGAGCAACAAAATCTGACTCCATTGGGTTCATTCATATATATTAATAAATGGTCTAAGTTTGAGCCTTTTATGCCGTACGATAGCTTCAAAAACGTGCGCAACGACACAGATTAAATATTTCATACACAAATATATATTAGGATATAGCGCTGAATTAAATCTTAAGATTCTCTAACTCCCAACTCTGGCTTGCATGTTGGCAGACGTTTACTGCTACGTTTGGACAAAATCTGCAATTTGAAACTACATTAAACAAGTTTATGTTCGTCTGGTATTTCATACAAATATGAATTATCTGCAAGCATAAAAGCTAAAAATTTCCCGCACATAAATTTAATTTACATTTTGGTTAATAGTGATTTTAACAAAATATAAATAGAAAAATTGTTTAACATATTTTTGCCATGTCTTTAGATTTAAAAGGATACGTACTTAAAAAGAGTCCAGTCCAAGAAAAATCTACCAGACAAGTTTAATCTGGGTTGTGGGATCCTGCCTGATTTCACTCATTCGGAGTTCACGCGTGAAATTACTTCCTTCCACGTTCTCCCAGCTACACGTTTTTACACTTTTGTTATGTTTACAGATTTATTGTTATTGAAAGACTAGATATTATGTACCCTTACTTCTTAAGAAAAATTCTGTCATATTATCCACTACCATAATAGACCTACTGCCAACCTACCTTATTAGACGTGTCTTGTATATACGAGTAGTTCAACTGTTTGGCTTATTTTCTGTTTAAAATTTCCTATTACCATATCTCTACAGCGTATCAAGACCAATAGATCCGTTGTTAAACCTGTAACCTAAATAGAGATCCCCCACGTTTATTGATTGCATTAACCGCTAGATCTTCCTGTTATTTTCAAAAATGTGAACATAACCATTCTTATTGGTTTAGTTATCATTTGCCACTCCACTACCAGCAGTATAAGTACTTGAGGTGTCATTGGTCATTATAAATCTTCCTCATGAGCCTATTATAATACTATCTAAACAGAAGCTATTTAACTGATTAATGTTTTATAAATAGTAACGAAGTTATACAGAACAATTGTTTAACCTTGAACAATTTAGCCAAGCACCAAGGGATGAAATAAATGATTATGGCAATAGACGAAGAAGATGACACCCATCTTCATTCAATGTTTATCGAGTCTCCCTCCCGGCTTTCTTCCGTTGTTAGTTGTAAATAATCTTATAAGGAAACTCTTCATTTAAGGGCAGTTTTCTCATAGGGGTTTTTCTCTTGAAGTTTTCTTCAAAGCTACATAATAAAGATAAAAAAGAAACAACCCACGAACAGACATTTGCAGTTTTTTAAACGTAATTGTTCAAAATGAATTTGTGTTCACGTAATTAGCTCTAAGTGTCAGATAAACAACAAAGTAATATCGTTGAGTTTGTCTTATGTGAGCAAATAAAAATAAAATACGATAATTTTCTATGAAGTAATTTGGCGCGACGGAGGTCAAGAAATCTCGGTAAACCCTTGGACGGACATCCTTTGGGAAATCAAAACGAGTCCTGAGGTCGGAACTTTGTATGAGTTTTGGTCTAGACTTACACAAAGTAGGTTTCTTTTTTACTTGAGTGAATTTAAAAATTTAATTTTTGCTTGGTAAATATTTGTCATTAGTTTTACTACTATTTACTATATTACAGTGTTTGTGTTTATGCGTGCGTGTGTGTGAATGTTTTAAATGGTTGTGTGGGTAGGGAGATAAGGCATCTGTTATCCGTCCGACTGTCTGTTTCTCTTTTGTTATAAATAGGCGCGTATATTTTTATCCTTGCCACGCATTCAAGTGCGGAAATTGAAATATTAAAGATAAGATTAAAGTAAAAAAATTAACAAAAATAAGAAAACAAATAAATAAAGCCAAACTTATACTTATCTGTATAATATACTCATTATCGAGCAGAGTATTTTACTATGTGAGGATTAATTTCTACAAAATCATTATATATTTAGATATTATTTCATCCGTAGGAGAGCAGCTGCCACGTCTTGACTGTCTAAGAGATGTACAGTGGTCTCGAAGAGCAAGAGAGCATATTTATATTTATACATGTTTAAACTAAGCTCGCTCCCCTATCTGATAGCCGTAGATAATTAGTGACAGTCGTTGTGTTGCCACAGCAATACCTGTCACTGTTCCGATGCGGAGTAAATAACTGGATAAAAAATGACCGGCAAAACTGAAACGACATGGAAAAATAGTTGTTGAAGGAATAAAAGAATGAGATTACAAAAATTAGAAGAGGTGAGAATGATAAACGCGTGTGTTAATGGCCGTGATGGTTATGACATAGCTTACGGAGATATTAATGAGACAGCGCCGTCGCGGCGGCGCGGCGTGGCGTGGGGAGATGGACTGGATGTGTACGACGTTGGTCGCAGTCTGCCCACACACCAATGCCGAGTTATCGTATTGAGGACATAATTATTTATAAAAAAGCACTTATTTTATCAACTGAGTCGGTAGAATTAAAACGTTTTCAAAATAATTTGATTTGCCAGCTATTTTTTTTAATGTAAGCTTTATCCAAATTTGTTTATATTTAGAAATTCTATCAAAATTAGGTTCAGATTTAAAGATGTCCAAAATAATTAAAAGTATTGAACTGTTGTCACTTAACAACGTAAAGTACAACGCACCATTGACGTAGACAATGACACTCAATTGACACAGGTAACTCTAATGAACCGGATGTTTTTATTTAACATGTAAGCGATTGTTTATAACTGCAGTAATTTACAAAGGTACATTCAATCACAGTCGGGGTAGGTTAAAAAGCTGAGCGAATGTGTTAAGTGATTAGGAGTAATCCCCATCAGCTAGTATTATACTCCAAATCTATGTGAGCGTCTGCCGAGCTAGGTGCAGCTGAAAACTTGATAACCCGATATTAATTTTGTAAACGAATACTGCGATTTGGGCTAGGATTCCCAATTTAGATACAGTATTTTCGTAATATCGTAACATTCTCTGATTGGGCCTGATGATAACCGTTGTATCTGGTTGAAATCGATCGCCTTGTTCCACCTTTTGTGTATATTTTATCGTCTTGTATCTAAGTACAGTATAAGTGTAGATATACTTTGTAGTGTTTTGAGACGTAGTTTATTTATCTTATTTAGTTGTAACAACGTGTATCATGCTACTAAATAAATTAACACCGTTTCCAACAATTATATTTGTTGTGTGCTCAATTTGTATTACACTTACTGATCAATAAATTTGCAATAAATTAATCTGTAATAATGTGTTGTTTCAGGTTAGATTCAATGACTAAATTTCTTTAAGACGTTATAAAAGTATGGTGAGTAAAAAACCGCTATTTATTTATGGCCTGTATTAAACCACCTGTTGGAATTTAAAATGGCAATAACGATGAATATGTTATTTATGCAAATGATTTTTAAGTTGGTAGTTTAGTGCGGCCATAGTTGTTAAAATACGTTATAATTAGTATGTAACGTGCCACTTATATTAATGCTTATATTAATATTATAATATTAATTATTAATTAAAATTAATATTAATTATTATATTATAATATTAACACTTATATTAATATTATATAACGTACCTTCATATTAATGCCTGCAAATGCATTTTCATTAGCACGCTAAAACTAAACAAAACCCTACATTAAACATATCCTTAGTGTATTGACCATACAATATTACGCTAGATATAATGGTAGTGCCACCATATTACTAGTCTGATCTTTCATCTCAGGCAGGTTATAACTCAGAATAGCGTGAGCCAGACTGCCTAACGTGACCGAGATCAGATCTGGTTAACACCTGGCCGCAACGGCTACAAATTGAATATTACAACATTAGGCGGCTGCTGCGTGATAGACGGGAGACTCGCGTGGTTGGCCGATGTGTGGTTGACTGCTTGGTATGTGATGTAGGGTAGCATTTGACTGAGGCCCGCGTTTCGTGTTTAATTTACTTAATATATCGTATTGTAAATGGGAAAAATTGTATGGAAATTCATGTTGAACCCCGTATATCTATGTTCACAATAAATAACTAACTTTATTGAAAGTAGTGGCTGATCCATATGTCTCATTATTTTGTGTGAATTTCATGATAATACCTGTAAGCTTAACTCTTCCCTATAACTCGCTGTTAATACAAATTCCCAAAGTAAATAGCCCTTCGTTCTAATTTACAGGAATTAAATGACTCGATGTATTAGTTTAACGTTTATACTAGTAGTTCTAAATAATAATTGTCTTAAAACTTAATAACCCGTCTTATTGAAATTCAAAGTTTTGCTAGTGTATTATTTAAGAATTATAATAATTAACCCTTAAGCTTAAAGGCCGATCTACCATAGATGAAACGAATAAAGCTAAAATAGAGTTTCATACGAACCAGGATAACGATTCTCTTTATAGTTTTATAAGTAGCTAGCTGAACTTATAACCATCTTAAAAATGTTTTTGAAGTGTTGAAAAAATGTTTTACACAAAAACTGTTTTCATACGGTCAGTACATAACAGAGTAAATTAAAAAAGTGTAGGTCTAAATACAGCCAGTTTAACATTTGTTCAGTTCAAAAATACATACAATTGTTGTACGGCCTAAGTCGTGAGTTACGTGATCTTAACTCGGTTGAATCTCTGATCGCCTGGCCGTGCTTAACTCTCCCACAAGACTCTGCGTAAAACAGCTCGTCAACACCCCTCAATGCTGGAAACCCCCCCTAGCTCACAAAATCAAATATGGTTCATCTCTCAGCCGTGCTTGTTAAAGGAAGTTATTTAAATTGCATAACGCCACCTACATACAAAATTCAACAAAAATGCAAATCATGTCCTTAATTTTGAGGAAAATGGTTCGTGGTGTTAGAACAGTGATTTATTTTAGCTGAAACAAAATGGCTATGTGGAGCATCCGAGACACCAAAAGGTCCATTACTCACAGATCCCTGGAGGACGCTAGAAGAGATTCACATCCTTTTGAGGAAGGGCGAGTGACATCCCTTTTATCCTCTATCCATCTTCTTGATTTAAATCAAACGTTTTAATAAGTAATTTCGTTTAAGGAACGTTTATTTTGGTTAGGGCTTGGAATAATTAGAATAGAAAATTGACTTTATTTGGATAACAAAGTAAAATATCTTGCTTTTGCATCATATTCTAAGCCTAGAAATCGATAATTTTGTTTGAATTATAGTAGGCACATATATGCAACCCGTTTTTTTTGTAGTTTTACTACTTTGTTGATATAAGAGTATTTCTTTAACAAAATAAGGCATATTGTGAAGGGTTAAACAAATACGTTTTCCAAAATATTAAGGAAACAAATTATTAACGAGTTCGCAGCACGCTGACGTGAGGGAAGTGAATTTCCACATAAAAACTTGTAAAACTCAAAATCAGTGTAAAAACATACATGTATTCCAATTTTTATTGAAATCTGAAAACATTGATTTTTTTGGCTGTTCTGACGCTCCTGGTTTCATTTATCTGCAAAGCTGGGAATACAATTTTTCGCATTATAATGTTAGGAGAAGGTCCAGGCAGGCTTGAAAGTAAGCGTGAGTTGCTGGGGATGATAAAAGTACTCTAACAAAGGAATTACAGGCTTTTCTAGTGTAAAACCCCCATAAGACAACGTACTGTGTTTAGTCGAAACACATTTTCTTTAATAACTCGGTAAATATTTATGCTAGAATGACGAGAGAGGGCTTAAAACTTTTGCCTCACTAATTCCCATCTTTTTACATGCATTAACTTTGCATCCGGGGCTTTTCTGGCTCTTTTTGGGCCCAAAAACTCAAAATTTGAAAGATTAATCCCCAAAAAGGGGCTTAGAGTTTTCTGATTGTTTTGTCCAACGAACTTGTCCAACCGATTACAGAAAGGAACGTCCCTACCAAATTTGAAGTAAATCGGACAAAAAATGTGACCACTAGAGTGCAAACACACACACACACACACACACACACACACACACACACACACACATATATATATATATATAAAATTTTGAACGACCCCCCAAAACGTGTTCAGGGGGTCATGTTAGGAACTTCTATGGTGGTCCCGGGCTTAAGTTTCACCGTGCGGGTCATGCTAATAGTTCACTTTCCAAAAGAAATTCACTAATAACCCTTAAGCTTTTATCAGCACTGACCTATCAGATAACATGTATAAAACCTATCTAGATTTACACAGTCATAAATTAAGAGATTGCATTTTGCGTTTTATAAAAAAAAGTTAAGCAGAATAAAATATATACCGTGCATAATTGCACACAAAATTAAAATCAACTGGAAATTTTTGGAGGGAAATATTTTTTACCAACTATATTTTACATTCTGGTAAACGAAAACATGACACTTTCTTAAACTCAGTGTAATGTTACAATTTAAGAACCATAAAACAGAAAGAATACAAAATAATTAACTGCAAGTTTAGTGTCATGAGTTGTAAATTACTTACTGTTTATAAACTAAACAATCAAACAAGTGAATTGCTCAGCTGCGTTGTGGCAGGCTGGATGCGGTAAATTGGAGTCAGCTATTTGTTTGTTGTCTATTTTGGGCAGCCAAGCTATCAATCGTATCCAATGCTAACAATGAACAGATACAACATGGGGAATACAAAATAGACAGTTTACGTGGAAATTATCAAGTATATGGTTTAAGTAACCATTCTGACAAGGCTTAAACCATTTCGAACTGTTTTGTGATATTTAAACATTTTTTAAAGTTACAGTTATACTTTTACTGTGAATTCGTATTTACGATAGTAAAATTTTGCCAAATTTCCTGGAGGAGTTGTTCAGCTAATGTTAGATGTTCTCGGTAACCAAATGAAGCCCAACCGACATCTTATATCTGTCGCATGACAAAGTATCGCATGCAGGTTGCAGTTTACCGTTTGTTTGGATGTAACTGGAAGCAGGCTGCAGGAGTTTGTATTATGGCATTCTACAGCTGACGGCTTTCTGGCTTAATTTTAAACCTATACGAAATCCCAGGTTTATATACTTTTACTATATTTTCTCGATATAATGCATTTAATTTTAGACAGATAGTATATAGAATTAAATTTAACCTAGTAAAGAAACACCGTATAATATATTCATTATAAACAATTTAAAGCCAATTTGAACAAATCACATAGTTATATGTGCTCAATAAATCTGTTGTTTTCTTAGAATATAAAAAACCCTAAGTCATATTGCCGGAAAGGCTAATGCATTATTTGCGGAAACCTCCCTCCAAGAACGCGCTTGTTAGGGTAATCAGCTTATTTCATAGCACCTACACAAGATTAACACGAGAACTTTGAAAGCCAAATGGAACACTTGGGGTTGATATTTTTCAAACTTAAAGGACAGCACATTTATAGGGAAAGAAATCACTTTAAAAATAAAGAAATCCAATTAATATAAAAATAGATACAGGTTCAATTAAACTGGTTGAATACGTTGTATGCATATTACATTCTTACTAATATGACATTTTGTTTAACAAAATGTTAGTTGAAAGTTGTGTGTAGCTTCTGTTATTTGTAATTACAATTAGTTTATTGGTGGGTAAAGAAAAACTAAAATAGAGTTGTAACGTAAATTTTCCTTAAGATATTTAAAACACTCTATTTTAAGATACTTTACGTTATTACACATTTAGTGATTCATTTGTATGATTTTTTCGTCCCTCCGTACACGACACGGATAAAGCTACAATATCGGTCGAATGTGTGACGTTTATTTCATATAATCAACTTTAGTTTTAGTATCGCTGCAAATACTCTAACCTACTACTATATCAAATCTATCAAATTATGATTAGTGTAATCAGAGTTATTCGTTCTACTATAAGTCTTCCCCGAAAAAAAATACTATAACATGATAAAGATAAAGATAAATGAAGTTGGACATTTTTCGTGCTATTTAAATATATTTGGGAAATAAAACTAACCAGCTTGTTTGGAGCGAAAACAACACTGACGACAATTTGATAGATAGCCGGTTATTTTAACAGCCGTGTCGCTTTAATCTGGGACCAAAAATACCTTTGTGCTGCAGCTGCAGTAGAGGGTTTTTTACATTTTCTTTGCTGACAAAATCATTAATGTAAAGTTATTTCGGATAGAACAGAAATATTTACTTTGTTATACGAAAACCATTGTTTAGTGAGCATACAAAAATCTTCTCCATCCTCTTTGGTCATAGGTACTCGCTGCAAAAGGGGTTTAGAACATTCCTTCATTACTCCGCCCCATCGGCCATCAACGTTTTTGCAATCTCATGTTTATTTTAAACTTTTTATTAGATCATTAACTTTGAATGTTATTTTCATAGGCAGCTTTCGTAGTACTTATTTAAAGCATTGAATGATGATTAGCTATAAGAGAGGTGTATAACACTGTTTATATGCTATTTCAAGCAGAAGGTTGTATCTGTTTGTCTTAATGTACGTTCCGTTTTATTGCAAAACTTTATAAACCGTTTGAGTTCACATTCTGCAGTTAATGGATATACCTACTCGAGTTTAATAACTCCCTTAGGGTTCCGCCCCTCGGGCCTTAAACGTTACAAAGTCAATGGAAAGTTACTTGTATTTGTACTCGGGTAATTACATTTTCATTATTCTAAATAGTTAGAAAGGTTAACCACAGAATGCAGCACCGCCATTGCTGCTTCCCCGGGTGCAGCTACTGCAGTAACATTTATTGTTCAATTTCAATATTTGTCTGATAAATACCCGAATACAAACTGATTGTAAGTTTTAAAGTTACATATCACGAATTGTTATGTCATACTTCGGACAAAGAACGACCGATACACATAATCATAAAACTACCTTATAGACTTATCTTTAACCATACCAAATATTTGTCATAGAAAATAATAATACACAGGATTGATTCTTATTTAGTGTAACACTTAAAGTACTGCATTGTGAAGATAAGGCAATTTTGAGGTAAACCTGAAACAACAAGGAATGTTTCACGAAGTAATGTCTGTTGTTACAACGGTTTTTCCACTTTAAGCTCCTACAAAGCTTGTCGTTTTAATTGATTTAACTTAATTTGTGGAATGAATTTAAACTACTTTTACGCTTACTTTAAAAATATAACTATACGCGGTTGAAATATTTTAGAGGATGAAAAACATGATATTTTTTTAACATGGACTCAATGAAAACCCTATAGAAGGAAAGTAAATCAATGAACGTTTGGACAAGTTTTGTTGTACGAATTTCAAGCTTGTTATTGTTATTTACTACGCAAATGGAATTTCAGAAAATTTATATAAGCAATTAATTGCGTGAGTAAAAGTTGTATAAATTCACTGATCTTAAAATAAATTATAAAATAGGAATTCAGTATCATGAACAAATTGTTGTTATTTTGAAATAGTTCACACAAAAATAAGTTTGATGTAGACTCGCTTCAAAACTAAAATCACAAATATCTTTATACTGAGTTCAATGATTGATATAATTAATCGTGTTGTAAAATAAATTAACAAAAGTAGAGAAGTTTAAAATAAAGATAAGCGGAAATGATTGGGACGAGACACTCCAAGCTACTGAAATAAATGTATTTCAGTTAATTCGTTAATTCCTTCGTTAATTCCTTCCTCTATAATTTTAACATAGCCTGCCTCCACTTGGAAACAAAACTATCGTAACAAAATTAACACAAAAATGGCGTAACAATGATACGATACTTACAGCGGTTATAAGCGTAACAATAACGGTTTCATGTAAAACGGATTCTGAAAAGTACCAACATGTGTTGGTGGTTAAGACAAATACTTCCCGTCTCCAGAAGAATCGGGCAAAAAACATAAAAAAAAAAACAGAATGGGTAAATAACCAAATCCAATCTGTGTAAAAATATCAGTCTCCTGGTAAGACTGAGGACTGCGGGTTCGGATTGGAGGACCAGTTCAGAAGATTGAAAATAAATCAGTTGAGAAGTGAACAACTTTGAAAATGGTGTTTTGTAAATGTGGAAAATTGAGAGAGAAACTACAGTCACTTTGGAAATTGAAATGCAATTTTAGGTGGGATATACACATTTTTGTGATTTGTAGCCCCTTAGAAAAGTCTTCTATGATAGGACTTGTGTAACTAGCCCCAAAAAAATAGGCAGGAGATAACTAAGTCAGCATTAAATTACTATAATAGTTCAAGGATTTAATATTAAACAACATCTGGTCAACTGATCGTTGTTGGGGAGTTGTGGAGTTTTCAGTTAAGAGAACGATTGCAATAATTCGGCTAGATAAAAAAAGATGAAAAGTTTAGTTTAAAATATAGTCTCATCTCAATCCGGACCTCAGAGGCCCCTGGTCATCCAAATAACCACAAATTTAAATAGGGTATCTTACTAAATAAATTATGCTGAAATGTTTCGTTAACAGCTTTGATAATGTTTCGCTTGCAACGGAACATGTCAGCATAATTATTTGACACATTCAGTTGCCTATTGTCAGTAAGATAACCTATTTAAGTCTTGCATTTAGTCGAGGGGCCGTTAACATGAATTTTGAACCACAAATTTTACATAAATATTATTAATTATTTTAGTTGTTTTAATTTCCCAGAGTTAAAAATAGTTAATAATACAACTAATCAGTTTTAACTTCAAGTTAAATAATATAAATATTGCATACAATAGAAATATGTTTACAAAAAAAGATTTAACAAAATATAACAAATTTACGACGTTGATAACTACGATAGGCGCAACTCTACATCAACAACTTTCAAACAACACACCACTGATTATAATGCATTTAATTATTCATCCAGTTATCTTTGACAATAATGGCCTTACTTCATAATGAAACAAAACTTAATGAATCTTAATAATAAGAAATGTTATTAAGTATAATAAAATATGCAGTTCAGTTATGTATCATCACTTATTATTTCAATGCCTAAGGCGTATGGTATAGTATGGAACAGAATGCTGTCAGTTTCCATGAGGCAGCTGGCTGGGTGGTCTACACAATCAATATCAGCCTGTCACTCATAGAATATCGCATGGTCATGATCATAATGTGTTGAACTTCATGTATTAATCAATGCAAACAAATTTTTGCGAAATGATTAGAATAAACCTGTAGCACAAGATCTAAATAATGAAAATCCCTTAAAAAATGAAACCATGTAGAAGACTCTTTTTCAACAAGCATCGAAGAAAGAATAAAGGTGACGGTAGAGTGTCATTTTAGAGCGCAAAAATGTTCCATTAATTCGTATTATTTAATCAGTGGTATTTATTTTAATTGCTGAATCAGTTTCGGCCTCAAATAATGATTAAAACTGTACGTTGACAACTAATAAAGCAAATATAAAATAATGTTTGTACCACGAAGGAAAATAACATAAATATGAGAGCATCCGCACAACAAATTATATTTCTCCTCATAGCTAGGTGCTCTGAGTAACCTTAATTGCAGAATCAGTCAGGTTTTTAATATTGCACATCCTATTCACAGCTTTAATCATGCGTGACACTCTTAAATAATACAAAGCGTTAGTTAAATATATTGTATACGGGCGATTAAAATGTGTCTCCCACTTATATAAAATATCGTATTTTGATTTCCGCAAGTTGTGCAATTCAGTTTCAATTTCTGACCAACCGTGTAATGTACTTGGCAAACAATATTCGGAAAGCTTAATCGCACTGGTGGAAACAACACGTCGCACCGAGTGAATGAATAGGTTTAGACCAAACAAACCGAGAGAAGCAATTAAGCCTCGGATTCAACTATAATTAGAGCTTGAAACCAGCAAATGAATAGACGTGGTCCGCATGTGACTGGCCGCCCTCGCCTCTCGCTGGTAGTATCGTTAGTGTGGCCGTGAAATGTTACTGTTATTCATTAACTTTTACTGTAGAAAACTATTCAAAATAAAACTTGTAACTACATTGATATCATTCATAGTAGGATTACAAATTCCTAATACGAAAGTTCGAATTTAAATTCAAATACGAAACTCATACATTTCACACGCGATTGGTAAGTTTGAAAACCTATCAATACAATCATACCTCATAATGTACCTCATAATCGCGATATTGGTACATATTATGTGTACTTTTTCAATTTATTCTCTAGCTACGTGTTAGCTGTAACCTACATGTTACAAAGTGGCAGTAGTCGGTAACTATCTAATATGTGGTCGAAATAACCAAACGCTAACAAATATAGCCTAGTTACGAAGTGTAACATATGAAACAGTCATTTTGCTGTGATTCCTACATTTTATAAATAAATATGCAGTGGCAGCCGTACAGTACCAAATAACAAGAAATGCAAGAAGTTTTCTGGACGAAAAAATGTACTGTGCTAAATACAGTTATTCCATTACAAAATGTTTCACATATTAAAACAGATATACTGTGATGAGTCTAAAATTACAACTATCAGAAATAAATAAATGGAATCAGGAAAAGATTATGTGGCTCCCACCCAGAGCCTCAAACTCTACTGTTCATCCTAAAATGTCTCGTGTGCAATGTTTAAAATAGTCCTATTTAATGAAGATTATAGATAAACTATATTCGACAACGTACAAAAATTACGATTTACAATTCTAAAACACGTATAAAAAGTAGAGTGTGGTTAAAGCCACAAAAGGAGATTGGTGTAGATATTAGTGTGTGTACGATAAATAATTTGTTAATCGATGACACACCATAGTAGTAAGATATTAACATCTCATTAGGTTATTGAGAGGTAACAGGATAAAATAAACTACGTCTCACAACACTAAAAAATGTATTTAAACATATACTGTACTTACATACAAGACCGTAAATATACAAAAAAGATGGTACAACCATCACACCAGTCATCATCAGGCCCAATCACTCTCTGTTGTACCATCTTTTTAGCGAATTTCCCCTATAGGGAAGAAGCTATTACCGTAGGTGACATGGTAAGACTTAAGCCCGAGGCCATGATAACTTTTTGTTTTGAGGTCCCCAGATGAAAAAACACTATTCGTTCAAATTAATATATATGTATAATATATACATATATATATATATACACACATATATATATATATATATACACACATATATATATATATACACGTATATATATATATGTATATATGTGTGTGTATGTGTGTGTGTGCGTGTGTGTGTCCGTTACTGCGATAACTTTTGAAAGAAACGCCCGATTTTGATGAAATTTGGCACAAATGTGAAGAGTAACATTTATGACTTTAAATTTGAAAACCAGATCGATCGGACTATGGTATGGGGGTTTGAAATTTTCCAAAAATAAGTTTTTTTTGAAATTTTCCCCCTAAAATTTTAAAAGCACTTAGTTTTGGTTAGCTATTTTAAAGAGCTTGAAAAAAATATAATTTGGTATTTTGAATCATTAACCTAGGATAAGTGGTTTTAGAGAAGAGTCAAAAAACGTGTCCATAAAATTTCCCATGTTAATCTTATGGGAAAAAGGTTTTTGGATTTTCCTCAGATAATTGTACTAAAAACATCACATTTCTTTTTACCAATCAGTCTACCTCTAAAAAAAATCATTTTGGTGTTTTAATTTTTGTTCTACGTCCAACCATTGCAGAGATATTCAAAGTGCTAAACACAGTACGTTGTCGGATGTTATTCTTACGGAGGATAAATAAAATTTGATATCTCGATTATTTATGAATGTATATTGATGAGACTTGGTATGTGGCTTCAACTAGTTGTGGTATATTGATATTTACACAACAAAGTTTTTTTGTTGATTTTACCCGTAGCAGCAAACCTGCATACTCGGCCCCACGTTATTCATATGGAGAATAAGTAAAGTTGTATATCTCCCTTAGTTATGAACCTAAATTAATAAAAATTGGTATTTAGCTTCACCTGGTTGAGTTATATTGATCATTGCAAAAATACAAACTTGTTATCTTCCTCGTTGCAGCAAACCTGCGTACTCAGCCCTGATGTTATTCTTATGGGGAATAAATGCAATTTTATAAATCACTTATTTATGAATGTATTTTTGTGAAACTTGGTAAGTGGCTCTATGTAGTAGTGAGATACATATATATGCATTGGAAATTCGCTGATAAGCAGGTTTGCTGCGACGGGGGTATTGTATATTTACGGTCTTATAGGTATAAGTGTAAATTTTTTTGTGTTGTGAGACGTAGTTTATTTTATCTCAAGAAATTGTTTATTCGTGATAAAATTTGACTTTAAAAAGTTCCCCTTTTAAATTAATTACCGTTAAATATTTAATAAAATTTTGATTTAATATTTATTTTTTGTATCGTAATACATTAAATTTGTCAAAAACAAAAATAGGTAATTTAACAATACAATACTTCTCAATCTAAGACCTTCTTCCCAAATCTAACCGATTGTTAATTATTTATTTACTTCATGATAATAATTATAGTGTTAATCTTAACTCTCTGAATCATTCTTCAGAAGAAAACTTTTGATTTAAGGTTAAAAACCTCTTCTAAAGTTTTGAGTTTTTTTTTTGCACGGCTGTTCCAAAATTGTATTCCTGTATACATTTTCTTTAGGTAAACAATTTTGAATTGTGAGAGTCGTTGATAAATTTAAAACTCCGGAAGAGGTTAAATCACATACGAAATTTATACCTTCTTTTAAAAAGACCAAAGGGATGGCTAACCAAGAGATCAAGGTTTTAGTCCAATAATGCAAATAGTAGTATTATTTTGGATTTCAAATATAAATTATTGCTCCGAAAGAATCATTCCACTAAATATACATATTATTTATATTGGGAATTAAATTAACAAAATCAAAGTTTGCGCTGCATAATTTGCTGCTTACACCAATTCAAGGGTGATCGAAGTAAATCAATAAAATGTATAATGTAAAATAACAAGATTTAATAATAACTTGTATCGTTATATTTATCCATCAAAATTGACTAAAACGTTAGAATTAACCTGCAACTTATTTTTAAATCATAAAACTGGGTTTAACTATATTATACTTATGCATAATAATGTATTCTAAGTTGGGAATGAATATTTATACATTCAATTCAATTTTACATGTCATCAAAATATATTGTAGACAAATAAACGTGGTGCAAACCATGCGCGAGTCTGGGAAACCGATATCAGCAAAGGAAATGACATTCCACACCTTGTTGTCCCCAAGAGAACAAGAAACAGCGGCACGACAAGGACGGCCGGCCCCTTGAGATCACCTCCCTGGCTAAGTGATCTAAAAATATTGTAGTGCTTCCACTCGAACAGGGTAATTACATTAATTTATAAATTCCTAAACAGTCAACCTTATGTTTTTTTAGTGTTTATTTCGTTTCTAAAGTTATAGCTTTGTTGTGTAACCCGTCAGTCGGTATCTCCACCAGCAGAGCAACTAATTCATGTCGTAGTGTTTCTTGTGTATTTGCGCAATTGTTATGTTTAATTGGTGGAATATTTGTGCAAAAATACAAGAATGTTATATTTTTAACGTTCCTGGTGATAGAACAAATGCTATGAAACATATTTAGGATAATGTGTTGTAATTATCATGATTGTAGTTTCGATAAAAATCAGTAAACAATTTGAATAACACTAATACTATTATAATCATATGGAAAACTAGTTCCGCGGAGGAAGGATGCATTTATTGAGGATTAAGCTGGGTTTTCCTAGGCGCGAAACGTTTCGGCAGCGGAGAGCGGAACGCGGAAAGCGGAGAACGCTGGTTCGCGTCACAGCAACCAGCGAATCCAAACACATTCCATGATTTATTTGGATGTGTTTAATGCCACTTCCGCATATAAAAGTTACAAATAAGATTGTTGTATTTAATTTGGGAGTCGATGGCGTAGTGGTGAATGCGACGGACTTCGGAGTTAGAAATTTGAACCTTATTGTGTAATCAAATAGCGCCGGCGCCGTTTTCATAGACAGCGGAATTGTTCCGCGCCGCGCCGCGGATTAACTTTGTCCGCTACCGGAGAAGAGGAGTCCGCTCTCCGCCGCGGAATAGTGTTAAGGTTATACTGGAGTCCGGTGATTTCGAGTTGTTACAGAACGAGTTAGAGTAAATATGGGGTGTCAGATGAACAGATGACGAGAAACTTGTTGTATGAATACAAGGCCATCCAATGATGGGTACGATAGGTATAATAAATACCCTTCTTGCAGCAAACCTGCATACTCAGTGAATTTAAAATGGTACTTCACTAATTCATGAAACCAACCTTCATCAAACCATATTCATAAATAAGCAAGATATGACATTTCATTTATTCTCCATAAGAAAAACATTAAGACTGAGTATGCAGGTTTGCTGCATCAAGGACCAAAACAATCAGGTTTGTATGCAAATACCAATGGATCACCACTAGATGAAGCAAAATACCAAGTTTTACCAATTTATGTTCATAAACAAGCAATATATCACATGTTTCTTATTCTCCATAAGAAAATCATTATAGCTGCTGAGTACGCAGGTTTGCTGCCATGGGGACCACACAAAATTGGTTTTGTATGGAAATATCAGTAAACCCTAACCATATGAAGCCACATACCAAGTTTCATTAATATATGTTCATTAAAAGCGAGATATAAAATTGTACTTATTCTCCATAAGATTAACATTGGACAACGCACTGTGTTTAGCACTTTCAATATCTCGGTAACCAATTGACGTAGAGCGATGATAAAAATACCAAATTGTTTGTTTTTTAAAGCTGAATTAATGGTGTAAACCAAAATTTGAGTATAAAAAGAATGAAACGCAAAAAGTTAAAAAAACTTTTGGGATACAAAACCTTCCTTATAATATTGCGATCTGTCTGGTTTTCGAACTCATCAAAATAAATGCTACCTTACACATTTATTATTAGAACATATAATTTTATTTTATTGGCCTGGGTGTTACCCCTCAAAAGTCACAACCAAAATGAGCTAGCTTATTCGGCAGTCGGTCGCCGGAAAAGTCTAGGAAAATAGAATTGCGCTGAGCTGAAACTACGAGTGGAGAATCTGCGCGTTCCGCGCTCCGCTGCCGAAACGTTCCGCGCATAGCTTTAGGAGTAGCTTGGTCACAAAAGTTTGGGTTTTAAATTGCATTGTTACTTAACTTGGTCTAATAATCATTGTCATGGTTGGTCTGATAATAAACATATTGCGTTTGAAATATATAAAAGAAATCCAAATATCACTTTCTTGATTATTTTACACTTTTAATTTTTAATTTCAATGAAAATGTTGTTTGTTTAGGCATATAGATCAAAGTGTTACGGGTCTTAAAATACGCATTTAAAAAAAATCTGCGTTACAATTCTAAGTCGTGAATGTGTATTGTTTGAATCTTCAACGCTGTGGTCAAGAAACGAAACCACGTCAACGGCTTTGTCTTGGGCTCAAGTTCTAGTCGTGACAAGTTGTACCAATAATATGTGATTCGTATTCTCGGCTCACCCCTTATTTTGCCGGAAGCTCTACGCTCAGTCCTGTAGCCTACATAGAAGGGCAGGTAAGGTTAAGAGGCCACCCTCTTAACATAAGTCTTAGAGTGCCAAATTGTATTTGTTAAAGTTCGGTCTCGCATTGTATAGTGACCAGATTGTTCACTACACTTTTATTCAATATGCTAAATATTTTGAGCGCAATATTCATTTAAAGACATTGTTTTGTATAGTGCACATATAACGTTAACCTCTACGTATTGTATGTAACAAAGGCAAAAGAAAAAAAAATAAAACTTAATTTTAAACGTGCTTTTATCGCAACGTAACTATAATGATACCGTTGTATTGGATAATCCCGACTCAGTCCATTAAAAGCTTCAATTTATCTCGAAAGCTGCTTTTGTGTGCTTTCGCTATTGCAATCGACATCGAATTTCCAGAGTGGGAAAGTCGAAGGAATTAAACCAATAGTTTAACAATGATTAGAGTACGAGAGTTATGGTGTGTTTATGCGTTAAAATATAATTATTACATTTTAATTTAAATTAGTCTTACAGTAAATTTGAAAATCTGTCACGTGTTAAAGTGATTGCGATTCTTGTCGTTTTTAAAGGTAGTGATTGTAGAATTAGAACAGTATCCTTCTTATGAAGTAGTTTTATTGTTTTATTTTGGGGTCAGTATAATATAGTTTTAAAGTACCTCGAGTAAATTTGGATAAATATTAGTTCATAATATTTTCTTAAATAACTATTACTAATACAATTTTACCTAAACAAGTTTATAATGAATATACTTTGTAATAAACACTATCATTTACTTTTTTAATTTTAATTAGAGTAGTTTTATAGTTTACTGCATTCATTCAAAAAGATTCCACAGTTTTATGACTGAATTTTAGTTTGTACATGTGAGTTACATAAACATATTTAAACATAAAAATTGAACGAATCCATATTTTGGCTTTAAAATATTACATATTTTTTTAGTATTTATTTATTTAAAGTTAAATGACCATAGATAGTATATCACGTATAGACAAGCTCATCACAAAAAGATCTAGCTCAAAACTATTCTCGCCGTAAAGGGAACCTTTGAATCGATCTGAATTAGTCAATTACCAAGTGTTTTCGCCACATATATCTCTGATCACTTTCTGCACACTGTAAGAATTGAGTAGAAAATGGAAAACTACGTATACCCCTTAAACAAAGATAATGCCACTTCCGCATATAAAAGTTACAAATAAGATTGTTGTATTTGATTTGGGAGTCGATGGCGTAGTGGTGAATGCGACGGACTTCGGAGCATGGCAGCGGTCTTGTCGTTGGTTCGAATCCCAGTCCTGGCCAGAAAATGTTATTATTACTGTATAGCTTGTAATACTTGATTCTTTCATCGCACGTCGAAGACCTAGGCCCATGTGAACGGGTAAAGAATAGGAAATGAGAGGGCTGTCAACCTTTGAAGATGTAAATTTACTGTGCATACAATACATTTACCATGTATTAATACTATTTTACAATAAAATCAAAATAAATAAACTGTTCTTATATCGGTTCAACGATAGGGAAACTCTCATCAATTTGTTTATATTCATAACACGTAGGTTCTGAACAAAAATGATATAGCCAATTTGAAAGGTTTCTGATACCTACAAATTTAATGTATAAAAAAGATAAATACATAAAATATTGTGCAACAAAGTTTGAGTATAAAAAAGTAAAATCATAGATATTTTCCAATCATTGCAGTCAAATATAGGAACAGATTTAACTATGAAATTATAAAAACCTTTATCATATATCCAAAAAAGTTAAATTACAAAGTTATTTGTGTCAGATGGAACCAGTTGATTTTGATTGAAGTAGTTGGCCTAATGAAGCGGCGCTGTTGATGAAATTAGACGACTGATTATTCGTATCAACTGTTTGTACTTTTTATTCGGTTCTAGGGCTTTGAATTAGTTTTAAATAATTAGTTGTTCATGAAAAAAAAATTAATTTTATTTTTGATCACACTAGAGCTTAATCTCTTGTTAGTGTTAAAAGGTCCCTTTGAAAAAAAAACCTGAAATAGTGTACATTTTCTCAAATCCTTGTTAGGTTTTCATATTTTCTATAAAAAATATGCATATTCAATGCTCATATGTATTAAAAATATATTATATCTCACAATAACTAAGTTTATTACATAATATAAAAAAAAACTATTAAAGTACTTATAAAAACCTTTTTGGGAAAATATAATACGAACATCACAAAATATACCTTGGAATGTTTATATCACATAATTCCACGCCATTGTTTGACTATCATACCTATAATAGTTAGTAACTATGATATGATAATATGACTCATATATGTTTAATTCGCACAAATATTTATATAAACAGTATTTATTAAGTTCTTCACTATATTTTAGTCCTTTGAATGCTGTTTAAATATTTAAGAGAATTAATTAAAATACAGAGTTTTAATATAGAAGGTTTTGGTCTAGTAACAATTTAGATCAAAAAACTATCTACCATGTCGGTTTTTTTGAGAATCTAAAAGAGGAAACCTGAGACTACAAAATACAAATTAAACTTAACATGAAAATAGTTTAAAGTGGAGATTTGCTGTGTTGAAGGTTAGGGCCACATGTCATTTTGTTTTAAAATTATTGTTTAAAATCGTTTATTGTATCAAAATAATGTGTTATAATTTTGGGTATGTTTAAACTTTACACGTCAACCAAGTCAGTCGAAAAATATTCTTAAGGAGTTAAATATATGTAGGGGGTTTTGTTTGACTAATTTACCTTAAAATCAAGAAGAATCATTTGAATTAAACTTACAATCCCTTGAACCAAAATGCTTACTATTAAGATAGTGAGATGGATTACGTGGATTTATAGGGCTAAAGTTGTGTTTTGAAAATTTATTTGATTGCAGTAAAGAATGAGGTAAAATAACAAAGACATAAAGTTTGAATTTTACAGCCATTGTATTTTATTTGCAACGTTTCGTTCATTCTGTGTTGAAATCCCAAAAGTGAATTTAGTTGATATTTAAGAACTAAAACGATTGAAATAAAAACATGATAGCTTTAAGTATAAGTAAGAAATGTAGTTATATTGATTTATTACGTTAAAATAAATGGATATACATTATACATACACGGCATCTTACCCATTCTACACTCATTATTAATTCATATTCGCCTTAAAATACGCCCAGGTTGCGTCGGCGTCTTAAAGAGATATTAAGATTCTTGACACTTGAAACCATCATGCCATCATCAAGGTTTTTTTTTGAAGGGGAATTGTATATGTGTGGGTTTAAAACCCATCAGGATTACAGACCAACAGTTTACGTGGTATGTGTTGTTTGGACGTATACAAATTGAAAAATGCTATCTAAATTATCCAAAGATTTCTAATTAGTGATACATATTTATGTATGAATTTAAAGAGTTACAGCTGACTTTGTTACCTATGAGAGTAGTATACATTCGCAACGAGTACAACCAACCGTTCCAGAGTTTATTCTCTCTCAAAGTGACTGAACAAAAGACAAGAGGTCATTACTTTGGGCTGTCCGCACCACTCGCCAATACACAGTTTTTTCATTGAACATTTCTCATCCTGCGTTATGATCTTTTTTGGTTCTATTTCCCAAGAATTCACTTATTTTAGTTCTGCTGAGGCTAAAAATTAGCAATGGTGGAAATCTTTATTGATTTTATTTGTCATCTAATGTTATTTGTTAGTGGAGAAAATGTTCAATTCTCGATGGGATTTTAACTAGGAAGATTTAAATAAATGTCAATTTAATTTAAGAAAAACGAATTTAGGTTTTGTAATAGTTAATTTGCGATTTTTTTGATACGTATATACAAAAAACTGACCAATATGTAGCTTATGTGGCAAATACAATTTAAAATAAAACAATGAACCTCATAGTGAGCAAAAAATTACGTGAAATAATCAAACTGACGAGGTCCCAGCTTTACTACGGGGGAGAAGGAATTACTAAATAGTTTAAGCGCTGATAAAGGATGATTGGTATTAATGGGTTAAACTGTGTCAGAAAAGGGATTCTTAAAAGGGGATAGAGCTCTGCTATAGGAAGGGTGTTCAATATTTATCAGAAGAGTGGTAAAAAGTATGAAGCTAATATTCCTAAGAGTAAAAGTGGCATAAATTCTTTTTAAATTACTTCAGTTGAAAAACGTGTTTATATACGCTTCCCAATATTGGAAGGAAAAAATATCTACACTCTTTTAGTATCTCTGACATGTAGGCCTAACTTTGATTTATAAAATTGTCCATGAAAGCTAGTTATAGAAATATAAATTGCATGTTATTAACTACATAAACTTTTTATAATAAAAGGAAAAAAACTTTATTAAGAAAGCCATCTTATAAAAAATATATCAACAGCAAACACTATAACTAAACAAAATGGAAAAGGTAATCTTAGAGAATACTTCCTTTGACACGATTTCTGAGTCAATTAGACCCAACGCTAGCTTCAATTAACTTCTTTAAACCCTTGCTAAGCTGCTGTTCCTGACTGAAGTTATGAACATATCTAATATATTTTAATGAGTCCTAAAATAATGCCATTAAGAGAGTGTGTGTTGTATTAAAGTCCTCTTTCTGAAATATTTTATTCAAGCTGGTATCCCTTTATGAGTTTCGATCTTGTTTATATTTGAACTCGAAATTACATATTTTTGTTACAAACATTTAACTGTTTTGGTGTTGTATAGCCAAGTGAAACTATGGTGCCTAGAACTTTACCAGCGGTCAGGTAATTCGTTAAACCTCGGGAGAACCTTTGCAGGTACCCTCGGGAGGACACGGCTCAGGTACATCCGTTAAATCTCGGGAGAACCTTGGCAGGTACCCTCGGGAGGACACGGCTCAGGTACATCCGTTAAATCTCGGGAGAACCGTGGCAGGTACCCTCGGGAGGACACGGCTCAGGTACATCCGTTAAACCTCGCGAGAACCTTGGCAGGTACCCTCGGGAGGACACGGCTCAGGTACATCCGTTAAATCTCGGGAGAACCTTGGCAGGTACCCTCGGGAGGACACGGCTCAGGTACATCCGTTAAATCTCGGGAGAACCTTGGCAGGTACCCTCGGGAGGACACGGCTCAGGTACATCCGTTAAATCTCGGGAGAACCTTGGCAGGTACCCTCGGGAGGACACGGCTCAGGTACATCCGTTAAATCTCGGGAGAACCTTGGCAGGTACCCTCGGGAGGACACGGCTCAGGTACATCCGTTAAACCTCGCGAGAACCTTGGCAGGTACCCTCGGGAGGACACGGCTCAGGTACATCCGTTAAATCTCGGGAGAACCTTGGCAGGTACCCTCGGGAGGACACGGCTCAGGTACATCCGTTAAATCTCGGGAGAACCTTGGCAGGTACCCTCGGGAGGACACGGCTCAGGTACATCCGTTAAACCTCGGGAGAACCTTGGCAGGTACCCTCGGGAGGACACGGCTCAGGTACATCCGTTAAATCTCGGGAGAACCTTGGCAGGTACCCTCGGGAGGACACGGCTCAGGTACATCCGTTAAACCTCGGGAGAACCGTGGCAGGTACCCTCGGGAGGACACGGCTCAGGTACATCCGTTAAACCTCGGGAGAACCTTGGCAGGTACCCTCGGGAGGACACGGCTCAGGTACATCCGTTAAATCTCGGGAGAACCTTGGCAGGTACCCTCGGGAGGACACGGCTCAGGTACATCCGTTAAACCTCGGGAGAACCTTGGCAGGTACCCTCGGGAGGACACGGCTCAGGTACATCCGTTAAACCTCGCGAGAACCTTGGCAGGTACCCTCGGGAGGACACGGCTCAGGTACATCCGTTAAATCTCGGGAGAACCTTGGCAGGTACCCTCGGGAGGACACGGCTCAGGTACATCCGTTAAACCTCGCGAGAACCTTGGCAGGTACCCTCGGGAGGACACGGCTCAGGTACATCCGTTAAACCTCGGGAGAACCTTGGCAGGTACCCTCGGGAGGACACGGCTCAGGTACATCCGTTAAATCTCGGGAGAACCTTGGCAGGTACCCTCGGGAGGACACGGCTCAGGTACATCCGTTAAACCTCGGGAGAACCGTGGCAGGTACCCTCGGGAGGACACGGCTCAGGTACATCCGTTAAACCTCGCGAGAACCTTGGCAGGTACCCTCGGGAGGACACGGCTCAGGTACATCCGTTAAACCTCGTGAGAACCTTGGCAGGTACCCTCGGGAGGACACGGCTCAGGTACATCCGTTAAACCTCGCGTGAACCTTGGCAGGTACCCTCGGGAGGACACGGCTCAGGTACATCCGTTAAACCTCGCGAGAACCTTGGCAGGTACCCTCGGGAGGACACGGCTCAGGTACATCCGTTAAACCTCGCGAGAACCTTGGCAGGTACCCTCGGGAGGACACGGCTCAGGTACATCCGTTAAACCTCGCGAGAACCTTGGCAGGTACCCTCGGGAGGACACGGCTCAGGTACATCCGTTAAACCTCGCGAGAACCTTGGCAGGTACCCTCGGGAGGACACGGCTCAGGTACATCCGTTAAACCTCGCGAGAACCTTGGCAGGTACCCTCGGGAGGACACGGCTCAGGTACATCCGTTAAACCTCGCGAGAACCTTGGCAGGTACCCTCGGGAGGACACGGCTCAGGTACATCCGTTAAACCTCGGGAGAACCTTGGCAGGTACCCTCGGGAGGACACGGCTCAGGTACATCCGTTAAACCTCGCGAGAACCTTGGCAGGTACCCTCGGGAGGACACGGCTCAGGTACATCCGTTAAACCTCGCGAGAACCTTGGCAGGTACCCTCGGGAGGACACGGCTCAGGTACATCCGTTAAACCTCGCGAGAACCTTGGCAGGTACCCTCGGGAGGACACGGCTCAGGTACATCCGTTAAACCTCGCGAGAACCTTGGCAGGTACCCTCGGGAGGACACGGCTCAGGTACATCCGTTGAACTTAAATGATCCGTTGACTTTAATCGGCCAAGGTTCTCTAGTTAACTTAGTAAAGTAAGTTTCATTAGTTTGAACTTTGTGTCTAACTGTTATAGTTGTGAAGTTTTAATTTTAACTACGTCCAATAGACTGATTTCGTGCTGCAGCCTAAAGATATTTTATATAAACTGGACGACGAAAGGTAATGTAAATGAGATTCAAACCTCTTATTGTGTCACTAGTTGAACAACTGGAGAAATCGGCTCAGGTACATTCGTTGATCCTTGGGAGGACTTGGCTCGTGATTGTTACTATGTTTGCTAGTTCATACGAGCACTTGAAAATTAATATTGTATAGTCCGATGTCTGTGTCATATACAAGTTTAAAATAAAAACCCTACTATTTGAAGTTTTATTTATTTTTAAATCTTAAATTAATTTCCCTGGTAATCTCTTTCTATACCATAAAGATAATAAATAAACCACGTGAATTAGAACTGCGGTTGATGAAAAGTTTTATCCGGTATTTATAAATATTATTATTGTATTGATAGTATTTTCACATTTTTCATATGCAGTTATCATTCCTATAAGGTTTAATTTAAAATATTTATTTGAAAATTTGCTCTATTTTGTCAGCATGCTTACCTTTTCTTCAAAGCAGGCAACAATGTGCTATACACACCGCATCTTAAAATAAATGCACTCGTATTTATACTATAATAAAAAATCGAGTTTTAATGATACCTGTAACTCTTGTTAGGTTACTTTATCAAATTCAGTTTTCTTGCTATTTCACTTTCATTTAGATTTTAACATGTCTTTTGTTTCTACCGACTTATGATAATTTTAAATTAAACAAAATCCTGAACTTCTAACTAGGAGAAAGCTTAACAAGTAACAATGTATATGAAAGAGCACTAAAGCACCGGAGAGAAGTTTCAAGGAAAGTAATTAAGGAAAGACCATAAAGAAGACTCTGGACGTCTCACATTTCAGCACTAATAGATCTTTCTTTGGAATATTGTTCTCTTGAATTTTCATCCTTTATAAATCATTAGTTATACCCTCAGGAGAAATAAATAAGTAAAGTAAATGTTTCAATTAGAAGATGAAGAGTTTTGTGATGAAACTATTTATAGCTTAAAGTTGCCTCCTTATCCATTACCTCTTAGCTTTTTACTGAAGGATGCGTAAACTGTATTTGTAACAAATCAATGAAATTACCTAACAAAATCATATTTTAAAAAACTCTCATATTTGAAAAATGAGAAAACACATCAACACTATTTTATCATTCTTTTTCCCTTTGAACTATTTCGGAATAAAGGAAATGCCAATTATTTTGAACCGTTTTGAATAGTTTGTTGTTATAAAGAGAGAGAGTTGTATCAGATATGTATACATAAGTATGTATCGATGGTGCTGATCGAGTTTAGTGGTATTATTGTCAGTAGAACATATTTTTAAATAACCATTTAAATAAATATGGTTTGTTTTCCCGAGTGACTGTCGCTCAACTGAAATTATTTGTTGCTGGTTTCACTTTAAATAACACTGTACACAAACTGCAGCAATGTTAACTAGCATGTTTAGCTAGAATAACTGATAAAGGTTGAAAAGAGGATAGTGGGATTTTATTCACATTTTATACCTTACTATAGAATGTAAACAGAGGATAGTAGTTAGGTCACAGGTGGTGCAAAGTTCAACAAGCGCATTACCTTCATAATGTATTCAGATTTCCAACAAAGATTCACCGCCGCCAGCGAGAGGTTTTATTGCAACGCCATCATACCAGAACTAATTAGTTTTACTATTATTACTATGTATTTAATCCGGGATCATTTTCAGAAACTACTTTGTTGGAGATAAATTCCATTAAGCTCTTCAGAATAACCCGAGTATGATCCATCCCGGTTTTGATTTAAAATTGTAATTATTCACAAAATCATGAATTAGATAATTTTCCAGAACTCATATTGTAACATGAACATTTTATGAATAATTTAAAATTTATATATTTTAATCTTAAAATAAAATTTAACTTAACTGTTTTTTAAATGTTTAATGAAATATGTTTCGAGTAAGTTTTAGTGCATCAAAGTTTTCAAATCTATGTTCAAGCAAGAAGGGTCTAATAATATGTATACGGAAAGCAACAATATATACTATCGAACATCTATAATTTAATGTTAAAAACACTAGTACAGCAGCAAATATGTACAGAAATTTGGTATTTATATATATTAAAATAGGACGAAGGATTTTATCGTTCTTCAACTAGCGATATGCGAACTGCAGTCTTAACGCCCAACCTAAAAAGAACAACCGGAACAAAGTTTAACAAAACTACCTTAGCCTTGATATGAAATCCAATAAAAAAGGTATAAATTTACTTTATTATTCTTTGTTTCATGTGAAATATATATTAGTTCAAATTCCACTAGACCAAAAGCATTTGACACTTAGATAAAAAAACCATTAACAAGAATATTTCCCGAGCTCACTCCGATCCTGATATGATTTATCTATAATATTAAAATAATTTATTGTTTTTTGTTCGGCGATTTTTGATCCCTAAAACTATTATTTCATATATATTTGGTATAAATCCAAAGCTCATAACCTCTAAACGTGCCTTTTGGGGTTTCCATAAACTCTCGACTACGGGGCTTTGCCCTACAAGCTCTCAAAGTTTCAGTGTTAATCTTATGGAGTTATATTTTAATTAGTTAATCAGCTGATTGTAATGTAATTCTATCTATTAATATGCTAAGGCGATTTTTGTTAAGAGAGCTCCTCCATTATTTCTGAACCGATTTTAACGATTGAGGTACCAGAATGTTTGCCCTGATTCGTAGTTGTGCATAACGGTTTTTATTTTGTTGATATTTTCATTCTAAAGGGCACGGGCCGCTCTTAAAGTTAGTTTTTTGCCCATAAGATTAAAAAGGGGAATAATTTATTTGAATTGCAGCTGTTATTACATTATAGATAGGTTATTAACAATATCAGATGTTACAAGTAAGGAATGAATTTATCTATCTATACTTATTTAATACGCTTGGGGTTTTTTTGTGACTGGAACTCCTCCTACAGTTTTCAACCGATTTTGATATTTTTGGCGTCGTTGGATAAAGCTGTTTGTGCCCAAATTTCATAAATAACGGACTTAAGGGAAGGGCCCTAGCCGTCCTTAAAGTTCGTGTTTTTCCATAAGATTAACATTGAGGAAGAATGGTTTTGAATTGTATGATCAAACAGCTGAATAGATAAACACAGCTTATCAGCAAGAACAGATGCTCGCTACTGGAAAGGTAACGCAATATGTACATAATTTTGATTATTTATGTTAGAATTAATCAAAGAGTGAGTTTATAACGTTTATCCCAGAGTGCAGCACATGAAATTTTATGTTAAATGGTAATACATATATTCTTAAGGCTGAATTATTCCAAGAAATCGCACTTTACTTTTTAATTGTAACAAACATGTTTAAAACATTGTACCTTTTAATTTTTAATCAATCTTAATACAACAGTGTAGTTGAATTTCAAGGAAGTATTATTATTATTATTACTTTTTTAATATATGGCACTAACCATGTGACTTTTCTTTATTACCGCTGGTTTCCGTTTATTTTCCTGCTGGTGAAAATATTGTTACAATATAAACTAAAATTAAATCAGTACCCCATGGGGTTAAATCTGACAATTTTTAAACATGCACATGTTGAATGCCAGTAGGGTGGAGCCCAAAGATTTTCAGTAGGGGTCTGTAGGTTATATTCTCATGTACCTATCTTCCTACAAAATTTTAGCAACATTATTCCAGAATTATACATTTGTTACTAAACATAACTACGTATAAATTCCAGTGGGATGGATATGGAGTACTGTAGAACTTGTGGAACGGGAGAAGGACATGGTTTGATTGGAATTTCAGGATCATCTGTTCTGTAGTTGGTTGTGATAGATAACATAGGAAAAAACCAGCGGGGTGGAGCCGTAAATCATATTTTGGTCAGGAGTAGGCCTATGTAGGCGCTTTGAGTACATTAGTTACCTTCCACCTGAACTTAAGATCTATAATTAAGTTCAGTAGTAGGTGCGAGGTGATAAGCTTGAATTTAAAAGTCAGTGGGGTGGAGCCTCATATGAGTTTTGGAATATGAGAAGCACAACATTCGATTCTAAAGTCCATCGGTTCAGTAGTTGGGTGTGCGATGGTTAACATGTGTAATTTATGCGGTGAGGAGCCCTAAACAATGTTTTGATCAGCCCTATCAGCCCAGTAGTAGGTGCGAGATGGTAAACATAACATTAAATGCCAATGGGTTGGGGTGCCAAAGGATCTTTGGATTGACGGAACATCTACTTTAATTCTGGTATAATTTTTAGTTCGCTACAAAATTTTAGCTCCATCGTTTCAGTCTTCGTGAATAATGATTAACTTGGGTAGGGGGGCCAGTAGATTAAAGGCCAGTGGGGCGAAGTTCTTTATCTGCCAGAGGTAGTTCTATATCTGCTATCAGCTATCTTTAAACTGAATTTTAGCTTCGTCATTCAATTAGTAGGTGCAAGATGGTTGGAATAAGTACTTTGAAGGTCAAGAGGGCAGAGCCCTCATTTGTGGAACGGGGAAACACAATTTATTTTGGACTACATAAGCCTAAGGAATAGGTGATGGGGAAGCCAACGATAACAAAAACATTAAATGTATTTTAATTGGGTAGAATACAACAAATAAAAACAAATGTTTAGTAATTAGCAGGTTTTTGATTGTATGTTAGAATTAAGGGAGTAATATTAGATTATTAGAAAACCACCAAAGCCAGCTCCAATCAGATCTTTATCAGAATGTGTCAGTCAGATGTAACAGGTTTAGAATCAGAATTAACGTAATGGAAGTCAATAAATTATCCCATCCTTATTTTCAGCGTCTCCATGAAATGTGAACCAAAATTAGCATGCCATGATTTTGTTCAAAATGTTACTAAACCATTCTTATTCACGATAGAATTTTACCCAAAACGTGTTTAAACTGTTCAAAACCCAGAACTTAGAGAGTTGGCACATTTTAGACGTGAGAGGATTTAGTCAAGCAAGATTTAGAAAAGCAAAATAGCCAATATCAATAAAAAAATAAAAATAACAATGAGTTTTGGAATTAAATGAGTTTTCATATACAGTATATGGAAAATATTTGGTTCATTTATACACAATCGGAATTCTAAAATCTGAGTTGCCACATGCCCATATATTAATAGTCTGAGCAAGAAGGACTGAATCAGCGATACAGATGATAATATTAATAAATTTCATGCTCATCAAAGCGAATTATTGCTCGATTTAGAGCAACGGGTTTACTAGTTATTGTATAATTTCATACCGAAGGCCGTGATAAAGTAAAATAAACGGAATTTTCACCTTAGGCATCTCAAAAAGCCACTTCGATTATGTTTTCATGTGGTTAAAATTTAAAAATATATAATTACTTGAAGAGACAAATAGATTTGGTATTGTTAATGATATAAAGTTTAAACTAAAGCATTTTGAAATATTGTAAACTTAACAAAGTTTTGGAGTGTCTACTTAACAAAATTTGTTAATACAAAAAATTATCCATATAAAGGTTTGTTTCAGGTTGGGTCATAAAATGTAGACTCTTAGACAAAGAGTACGTAATTGACGTAACGTTTATTACCTTAAATGAATTATTTGTAATGAATTACTCACTGGGTTATAGTTTTTAGCTTTATATGTGAACGTTTTCTTCTATAAACAGTTCGGGTTAGTCGGTGCGTCAAATACATTAAAGGCTAGACATTATGGTTCACTGATAAAAATAGTAAGCAGAAGAGGAGCGCTGTCTATCTGCAGTCACAAAGCACATTGCAACGGGGATCCATAAGCCTTATCAGGGCTGACCAAGGCCATAACGACCGCCGATATCAGCAGCTGCGATAGTCTAGCTAAACCTCCCCGATCCGTTACCATTAAGTGTCTGTGCTAAACACATGCAATCCCAAATAATAACATGGGGTGGGGCAGCAGTCTTACACAATAATAACAAGTTTTAGTTCATTTGTTATTGGTGTGTTTTAAAACTGGATTTCATGTTTGGCGGATTTTACAATTAAAAAAACAAACGCAGTAAAGTAGTGCTGACCAATGATAGAGTATTAAGTATGAATTATTCGTTCCTTAAAGTAAAAATTATAAATTTTTTACTGTATGTGGTGTCAAGTAAGCTTATGTTGATATTGTTTGAATATCCTTAGGAAGAAAAATGCAACTCATTCAGATTAACATGGTTCGATTGTTAATCCAATGTAGCGTGAAAAAGTTAAAATATATAGAGTGTTAATATTTTTAAGGGCTCGTAACTTGAACTGGTATCTTCGAATTTTTTAATAAGAACTCACGGATTACAAAGAGTTTAGTTTATTATACTTAAGTAAAAATATATATTAGCATTAAATCAGCATTATTTTTTAAAACTGGAAGAGTATTTTAACATGCTCGTTATTGTATTCTTCCCTTGCTAAGGTTGTAAATATTAAATAATTGCCTGTCGTCTATCATTGTCCTTCCTTTTGTAGTAAAACTAGTTTACATAATCCGTGTTTAAGTGCCAGGTGGTACTTTGAAATCGTAATTAACTAAATGAAATAAATACTAATATTTGATTTCTCTGTTTTACATGATCGAGAGATGATTAATTTTCAAATGCTTTTCATGTATCGGACTTTTATTTGCTAGGCATAGTTGGAAAATGGAAGCAGGTTTTAATTAAATATTTCAATATGTAACACAGTACATAGAAAAGACATTCTGTGTTACATACAATTAATTTATAAGGTTAAGTGCAGGATATTTTGGGTTAATTAAATAGTATTTTTAACCAACAGACATATTCTATTGTAAATAATACACTATTTTTTGAGTCGTCAAATTCAATAAAACTTAAGGCTATATACGAAGACAACATTTCCAGTGGTTAAGAAGCAGAAAGTGAACAGCGTTTTGTTCAGTGAAGGCGAGAAAACTTCTCTATTCATTTTCAAGGCGGAGTAATTATAACGCTCGTCGCGTCAACAGCCATAAATCTGTCGAATGTCAAGACTATTTTCAGTATTTACGTGAAATCTTTCTTCTGAGTATTTTAAATAATGTTGTTAAATTTAACGCTAAAAAGCTTAGATGAAAACACGTTTCAATTAAAAATAAGGCAGGAGAATCAGCGATAATTTTTAATTATTTTTACATTATACTAAATGAAGCTCCATTACCTTATAAATATGTTTCGTATTTGTAATACTCGTATAAAAATCGAAATCAATATAAAAATTATCTATGTTTACCCCTATTACAAAAGATATATATCGTTAATTAAAAAGAAATAAAATATTTTAGGATCAATTGTTGTTGATTAGTTTGATGTTAAAACAGAATATTGGATAACAATGGTGTAAAACAAGATATTATCTTTGTGTGGCTTGGTTTGTTTATTAATAAACAAAGCCACAGTTTTCAACCAGTAAATTGAATAACGAAATAGGATATACTAGTGGCTTGAAGGGGCATAGCCCCTAAACTTGCTTCAATACTCTGCCTCATCTTATTTTGTACACTCTTTACAAGGTGAGGAAAATAAAACATTATAAGTAGGAACATACGTCAGTTCGTTAAAAACAGACGTTTTTAAATGCCCAGGCTTTTCTTATTGGCGATGTTTTACGTTAATTCTCGTTTGCTGGTAACTTTTTGGAAATACTGTTATTTTTCCCGAGTCTCTGGGATCAAGACCTTTAATTTAAGCCCTTTCCTACCACACTGTGGTTTGTCAAACTCCCAAAATTTAGACTTCACAATTTCGCTTACAGTATATATAAATATTTGAAATATTTAAAATTTGTTTGCAATTCACGTTGCCTATTAAGGAAGAACAATTATTGAAATATTAATAAAACCAGGTTTAGAAATGATATCATACGTCTATGAGATACGTCATATGTACGTCAAAAGGCTTATCGACACGTTATTAATCAGTTCTCATTAATAGTCTGCGGCGTAAACGTTGCACCCGAGTGATAGCCCCCTGGGTTCATGGCTAATACAGCCAAAAAGCGGCACTTGAGGTATGGCACTTTCTGTGGTCATAGTTGATGCCAAAAGGTAACTTTTCAGAAAGGGAGCCACCTGAAAATCCGTGCAGGCCACCAAAATAGCGGTCATTAAAGATGGCTGCCATTGAAATTATATAATCTATCATAACGTGATTAATAGATAACTGAATTCAGTGTTGTTGGTTTAGTTTAAAAGGTCTTTTTAAACCAAAATCTTTTTTGTATTTAGACTTTTTATGAAAAAGTAGTGATTATCCAGATATTTTAAGATTACTGATTAATTGGCCAAATTTGCATAATATACAAGATATAATTTCTAAATACTCCCGTTACAGCAAACCTGCATACTCAGTGGATTTAAAATGGTACCTCACTACGTTACGAAGCCACTTACCAACTTTCATCCACGCATAATCATAAATAAGCGAAATATCATGTTTTATTTATTCGACATAAGAAAAACTTTAGGATTGAGTACACAGGTTTGTTGTATTAAGGACCAAAAAAATCGGGGTTTTATGCAAGTGTCAATGGATCACCACCAGATAAAGCAACACACTAAGTTTTACCAATATATGTTCATCATAAACAAGCGAGATGTCTCATGTTTCTTATTCTCCATAAGAATAACATTATTGCTGCTGAGTACGCAGGTTTGCTGCCATAGGGAACAAAAAATGTGTTTGTATGCATATATCAATAAAACTCAACCATATTAAGCCACACACCAAGTGTCATTGATATATGTTCATTATTAAGCGAGATATACAATTTTACTTATCCTCCATAAAATTAACATTGCACAACTTACCGTATTTAGAACTTGTAATATCTCAAAAACCGATTGACATTGAACAATAGTTCAGGGTAATAAATTGTTTGTTTTTTAGACGAATGTAATGGTACAAAGAACAGTTTGGGTTTCAAATAATTATATGTGAAAAGTTAAAAAATTCTCGGTACAAAATTCCCTCAGAACCCGCATTAAAATTGTACAATCTATCTAGTTTTTGAACCCATGAAAATAGATACTGCCTTACATATGTATACGAAATTTCATCAAAATTGGACTTCTTTTACGAAAGTTATCGTGCCTACGGACAAACTCATATATGCTGTATATGGGTGCGCCAATTGAAGGTGGGTATTTTAAAAACTGAATTAATAACTATGCATCTATGACTTGACATTTTGAAGATTTATTTATGTATTTAACCTTAACCAACTTAAAAAATCATCGTATAACGTTTTATTTTTAGAATTGTTAGCCGTTTTTAGAAATAATATCTTTTATATGCAAATTTGGCCAATTAATCAATAAAATTTAAATATCTGGAAAACCACTATTTTTTCGTAATTCCACTATTTGTTCGTACCTGTAGTCATACAAAAAAGATTTAGTTAAAAAAGGCCTTTTAAACAAAACCAGCATCACTGAATTCGGATATCTATTAATCAAGTTATGACAGATTTTATAATTTCAACGGCAGCCATCTTTAATAGCCGTCATTTTGGTGTCCTGCACCGGTTTACAAGTGGCTCCCTATCTGAAAAGTTACCTTTTGGCATCAAATATGACCACAGAAAGTGCCATACCTCAATCACAAATTGACGCTTTTTTTGGTATACCCGACGTACTAAGAGTTTGCCTGGATGTATCAACAACATAGGTTTAATTTTACTTTAAAAGGAAAAGACTATGGTTACATACAATCTAAACGCAAAACAAACAAATACATGTACAATCACAACTTCAAAGTGAATCGAAATGAGTTAAGCACCAAACTCCCGTTACGAACATGTTCAAAAAGACTAAAGCGTTCTACAGACACTCCTACTGTTTACAGCCGACATGATTCAACAAACGAAAACATTTGAAATAATAAAACATCGTTTTATCGTGTTATTATTAAAACATAGGATGATAACTTTTCTGTATATTTCATGTTATAGGACACAAATGTCGAAAAGTTACCTGCTTCGGGGCTGGTCTTTTCAATGTTTACGGTGACTTTTTTGCGCTTTATAAAAGTAATACATATCATATTATTCCCTTATATTTTTCGAATGCTGGCCTATTAACTATATATAATTTAACATAGTCCCAACCTTTTTTGGCTACAGTCCAAATAACGGGTATGGTATGTAGTCATATAACCAAACTAACCCTTAACATTAGCCCAAGCGTTTGATATATATATATATATATATATATATATATATATATATACATACAAAAAAGATATATATATATAAGCGTGTTATATGTTTACCTACAATACAATTTTTGTTCTTGAACATTCTTATTACTAAACACTTTTAACCATTAAGAAATGTTTAAAAGAATGAAACTCGGAACAATTATTGTTAACAACAAATATTCGTCATAAAGTGTGACCATTAGGACATGTAATTTTGAATCGATTATTAAAGTCACCTGATATTTTATCCAGAGAGAAACAATATCTCCAATCTAAAATTGTTGAAAATAATTTTCATAAATCCAACTTATGAAATGGAAGAAATATCGCCCAATTTTAATCTAACGACCAAAAATGTTTATAAAATTTACCTTATTGATCTAAACCCAGGGAAACACGATATTATACACTGCACGTTTAGGCCCGGGAAATTAGGATAGCAAATTTGATAAAAATAAAAAATGCAAGCAGAACTATATTTGTTGGAAAACTTTACCTGAGGTCCCTTTATTTAAATACCAAGTTTTATACTTCCAAATGTTGTCAATAGACACATTTGGACTATTGAAGGAGGTAAGATAGCCTATTTAAGTTTCTCCTTCCAGTGAAGTGAACTTTCGCTGCCGTATTGGATTTTTCCTCAATTTGATATATAAATGTATGTCACTATTTATGAAATTGTTCATCAATATTACAGATTTTATCCAATATCGACCAAATTTAGACAGCACGTGTAGATTTTCATTACCTTGTCATAAATACAAGAAAAAGTCACTTAGTTTACTGAAAAGAATAAAAATTATAGGAATTATTGTGCAAAACACCGATCTGTTATTCTTAATGTATCCCAATATTTATATCAATATGTTTAAATATTTTTTTATGACAAATGGCTTAAAAACTACACCTTTTTATTTTTTTAATCATTATACGATAACTGGTTCCAGAGAAAAGTAAAAATACATATTTTATAAATACAGTACGTTGTCTCAATCTTCTTTCTCCTACTAACCTACTGAAAATGACTTAAACAGCTATATATTATAAGGATTTTAATTGTAGGACACTAATTGATATATTTTCAACTGACATTGGTCTGAAAATTTATTAATTCCCCATAAGAATCACATTGATAGATAACGTACTGCATTTTGCACCGACAGGCTTTCTTCACTTTTCTCCAGAACCACTCAAGATAATAAAAACATGATTCAAATTTCTACAATTTTAGTTTTCTAATCTCTACAATAAGAAGGCAAGTATTTTAGGAAATATATTAAAATATAGGGTGAAACAATTTAAAAAACACATTTTTTAGGAAAATGCACAAACATACTATTAGGATTTTGAAATATGTGTTATGGTTTCATAACGTCCAAGATATGGTAGTTTTACATGTTTATTCCAAATGTTAGCAAAGTCGGATGAAAGCTTAGCCTTTTATGGCACAACAAATTCAATAATAATGTCCGCCATTTTCTAATTTGGTGTCGAAAGTTGAAAACCTGGTTACCTCGAAGTGGAAAACCTGGTATTTGAATCAGAAGACCTCCGTGCACATTTCCAGCAAAGAGAGTTCTGGTCAAATTTGATTTGATTTAACCATTTTCAATGGCAATCTACTGTGTCGAATTCGCCTAAGTTTGAGTTCCATAAAAGGGTCGCCCCATCGTCGGGCTGAATTTTTAAAATTATTTGAATTATGATTGATTAATTCAGCCGCGATCCACAGTAAACCTAGCGGCTTGAAGAGGACATAGCCTCTAAACCTTTGTTTAAGATCACGCGTTAATACGTAAACAAAGTAAGCTTAAATTATATTTAAATTTAATCATGGAAGACATTTACAGTTCCATTGCTTTTCTTATGGGAAAAATATTTTTCTATCTTTTGCTTACTCGCAGTTTTTCAATAAAACTTCTATTCATCTGGAGTCCCTGGGACAAATACGAGTACCTTTAATTAGAGCCACCTTCCATCCGCCGATTAAATAAACGGCCACAATTGTTCTTTAAACATTTATCTTACTGAATGAGTACCTAATATAAATAACGAGTTTTCTTAATTTATTACTTATGAATGTTTCTTATTTGTGGTTGTAGTTGAGCAAATTAAAATTCTTGTCAGTGGAATTAGCATGGTTCATGTACATACACTATACAGCATCGAGATTGTTGTTATGATTAATATATCTTATTAAGGAGTAAAATCACGCCAATACGATATTTTAAAACTAAATTGTCTGCTGTATGTGTCGTTACTTTATAGTTAACAAAAATAGTTTACCATCGGTAAACTTTCTGTTAGAACTTAGATAAACAAGAAACATTAATGTATAATGAGTAAATTAAAAAAGTTTGTGACTATTGCAGTGATTGTTGCAGTGATTTATATAGATTCGAATGGAAAATGTTGATCGTAGATCCTATCCTAAAGTATGTTTAGAATATTTAATTTCACAAGACAATAACGCTCAGTTGTGACGCGAAGTTTCCGTTTCCCAACAATACCTCAGCTTGAAAGTGGTACCTGTTAATTATTCAGCTCCTCCTTCAGCCAGTTCCAGATTGGTTATGTTCTTTTTACATCAACCCGTGACCACCTTTGTTACTTTTAACTTTTTACCACTACGTTTTCGGTAATACTTACTATACCTTTATTTATAACAAACAATTTCAGTTTTATTGTTTTAAATCATATTTATTAGTATTTATAACCGAGAATAAACTTTGAATTTAATAAGTTTGTTTTAATACCATTTGACTCTTATTTATATAGGTAGTTTATTTTGAACACCATATGATGAAGACACTTACAAAATCCTCTAATAGCTAGTTTAACAATAATTTATATTTATTGTTATATCATTCATTATACAAGTTTGCTTGAGGCTATTTTATTGTCCATGGTGTCCTCCTTGGGATTTGTAATTCGCCCCCGTATTTTCTTCTTGGGGTTCGTAAATACTATTTTTGATACTCTTTAGTGATATTAGATATAGCTGTTAGTGAATTGAAAATGTTATTTAGGGTGTTAAGAACTAACTATTAAGCAATGTTTTATTACTAAACGAGGAAAACATATGTTATACATATATTCTTATGAAAATCCTTTTTCATCACGCAAAGTAGCTATTTTCAGCATCAGCTGTTAACACTAAAAGTGACATTTTCCTACTCTAGATCCGGAAAAATAGTTTTTGATCCAGAATATTTTTTCCTGCACGGTTATTAGTTAAGCAATCTGACATCAGTAGCGTTATTATCCTGTTTATTCTATCAATTGTAGTGTTGCATTTAAATTTACCTGTTCTTGTTAATTTGGTTAGCAGTGTAAATATAAATGCAATGTAAACACTATTGATGTCATAATGTTGAGACAAATATTACTCACAAAACTTGATATAAATTTATAACAAAAATGTTTAGTCATTATTATTATTAACAGGATAAAGTAAAATACGTCTCACAACACCAAGTATTAGTGATGTGAGACGTAGTTTATTTTATCCGGTTAATTGTAGCAACACGCATTATGCTACTCAAGAAATTATTTTTTATTATTATTTACAGTGTGATGAAATGTACTTTAGGTTCATAACTCGTACTTAAAGTGTTTTTAAGATACTTGATCGAAATCTGCGATCGGTATATGTGATGAAATTAAATTTTGTATCCTATTTAAAATGTAGTGTTTAACATTTTGAGTATATTGCTGGCATTTAAATAGAGGTTAATTTATGGACTGAACCTAACAAAAAAACCTCTGAAAGAGACAGTAGGCACAGTAGGAGAACAACCTTATTTATATAGCCATGGCATCGCTGTTGAACACGCTAAAGGCTCCTTCTCTTCCGCATACTGTCAGGACTCATCTGAACTATTTTGAAACTATTTATATACTTTGAAGACTAAAAGAAATACGCCTCAAAGATAGAAGCAACCCGTCACTACTTAGATGACACCTTTATCGTATACAGTTTGAATTAAAAACAACTCGATTTTTTTAATTACCTTAAACACTGCAAAAAGAAATTGTCCAAAATTTTTAATCGGGCAGATTGTGTAAGGCATCGACATTAGGTTTAAAGAAAATTGGCCCAAACCAACAACAGTCGTCATTCGCCAAACTCCTTGTAGTTCAGAATAAAATAAGGAAATTTGACATAATTGTGAAAAAGGCCAGCAACTAAATACACTCAAAGAATAAAAACCATTAAAGCGTATATGAACAGCCCAAGTGACTTCCTCATTAAGAAACTCCAACACCCCAACACTTAGCTTGGTTGAATCGCCAATCTCTCGCCAGCCTTAGGATGGACAGCGGACGACAAAGAGCAGGGGAAGGGGTAAACAGACAGCGCCACTAGGAAGCTGATTAAACCAGATCAGTATCACGCGGCCGACCAAGAACACGGGGTTAGTGGTGAAGTAGTTGTTTCATATGTTATTTAAAAATTCGTGATTATGAATGTTTATTGTTTCAGCTTTATTGTGATAAGTGTCATGTATTAATGGTTCAACGATCTTCGTGCTGAAGGGATTTATTTGTGTCTGACAGCTGATTTGAAGATGTACCGATGAGGCTGAAATTATAGTCACCAGTCGATTAACAGATGAATTAAAGACGACAGGGCAAGTAACCCTTAATGTTTACATTTTTAATGTGTAGATTTAAAAAGTTTAATATTGGCTATCCTAATTTGAATGACGTTCTTTTCTAGGGGATTTACAAGCCATAGGTGTCTGCGGTTTCCTAATTTTAAACCAAACTATTATATTTTGTAAAGTAACTCACCAAAGTTTTAAATGTCAACAATAATTTATTAAATAACATGTAATATGTTTCCAATATTTTCTTAGATTGGTTTTGTAACTATTTTTAATATCATTTTCTGGTTGTAATATTTCTAAGATGATACAGTATTACAAATTTGTATCTAATATATGAAAACAATATTATACACAAATGCGTAAAAACTCGTAAAGAAAGACATGAAACGTAATAATAACAAACTTAACACCTTTTTAAAAAATGCAAAGGGCGATCAGATTACCAATGAACACAAACTAGTTATTACCAATAAAAAAAATTATTTTACCTGCGCGTCAATTGATCCTTTGTAGTTCAAAAATAACTACAGCTTTTTCGTACTCGTTTCGTGTTTGGTGCTGTATTACGAATATGTTCTCTTTATTTTGTAATCATTTATTTAATAATAGAGTCAATAATGTTCCAATCATACATTTCATATTTTCTTCAAACCTATTCCAACAATAGTACTCCAAGCAGGGTAAAAATTATGCATTCTTTTTCTTGAAGTTGACTTTACTATGTAAAGGGTATGAAAACATTTAGTACTCGTGTTTTTGTAATTCTTTTGTTAATACCTTATTTAAATTCTAAGGGCCTGAATGACTCAAGTCCTTTACTCATTTACAAGTAGAACGTGGGGCGTGTGGTCTTGAATAATGCATGCGCACTTTTAAACCCATTGAAATTGCTTGAACGGAATACACTTCAAGTGGTGCATTATTCAGAAACAGCAGAAACTGAAGAAATAATGTTTATTGTTCCCTTTAACGCATATTGTAAAAAATATGTTCTTATTTAAGGATCAGTTTATATTTGGACGGTGATTTATTTTATTTATTTTTTTGTTTTTAAGACCAATCATCTACACATTGATACCGTTATAATAATAGAAAAATAACTGTATGCCCAAAATGCTTTCTAAAGGATTTCATTTTAGTGGTAAAAAGACCACCACGATCGGTGTTTTTTCTATTTACTAAAACCATTTTATATCCTCGAGCAAGGACATTATCATAATTTGTTAAACTCGTAATACTATTTACAATCCATCTTTTAGCATAGCTCTTGCGAACCACCGGGAGTTTAAACCAGCTCGTAAACTATGACGTAAACTCACCTTCCTTCAATATATTACATTTTAATTTACATGAATTTCACCCACCTCCGCTAGAAATCTGAGAGTCTGTTTGACCTTTAGGATAATCAACTTAATAAACAAACATTTGGGCCTACACGGTTAAAAAAGTTAGAATACTCGTTTTAATCTAAATTAAAACACCAGAGGTTCATACACCATTTATATTTGCTGGTTGTTTTAAGTCAGCTGCTTAGTTTTTAAGTGTGACTGAAAGCCTACGTTAGATTATATATAAATGGTTTTTGGTAACCGGATATCTCTAATACAGAGGTAGTTATTGCCAACTTAGGGACTTATCAATTTGTTTCTATAAAGGTGAACCTAGCGCATCCGAACCATTGGAACACTGTGCCATCACAATCACATAAATAACAGCCTTTGGTGGTTGTCACGGATCGACCCCGGGAACCAGGGATCACGCGCTCTAACCACTATGTCAGGCCGCTGCCGTTAGTTACAAACATTACATTGATCTGTTGACGCCCTGAAATGTAGCGTAAAAGTCATAATTTAATTTATGATGCAATATGTTGCAGTGGCAACACGCTTTAGTGTAACACTATTACAATTCACCAAAGAGCTTATAACAGCCAGTACGTGGTGAAGGGAATCAGATGTGTTTTAAATCTGTTATAGATTATACGTAGCATTCGCGCAGTGTTACATGAAATATGGAGCAGTTACGTGTTTTAATTTGTACACAGTTTGGAAATGTTAAATTATTCCATATTAAACAATTTCAAAAACATTTATTTAAATAATTCTTGTTAAATCCCTAATAATAGTGATATAAAAAGTACAAAACTGGCTAAAAATATCACGTGGGTCTTTTGTATTTTTTATATTTGTGTCTATTTTATACTACCAGTTTATATTCACCAAGCATGTAGTAAATCTTCTCAAATAAAGATAATGACCAGTAACTACTGCAGTTAAAGCTAAATGTTTACACTTATACTATACTTACAAAGAAGACGGTAAGTACACTTAACAAATTATACAATACAATCGTTTTTGACTAGTCACACCAATCATTAGGCCCAGTCAGAGAACGATACCCGATACGACTTGTACGTCCAAATCGATCGCCTTGTACCATCTTTCATGTTCATTTACCGTCTTGAGAGTAGGTACAGTGTAACTGTAAAAATATGTTGTATTGTTGCGAGACGTAATTGATTGTATCCTACTTTATAATTTAACATGGGCGGCAGCAACAAAGGAAAAAATATTGAATAACATTCTCTGCCAAATTATAGTACTTGAGAGTATTTAGGATTTATTAGAACATAAAATAATATACCGGTAATTGACTACTGAAACTAAAATTTCAACTATTTAAACTAATTAAATGTAATTATTTTAGCCTTAAAGATTAAATTTATGACAATGAGCATTAAAATACCTTTAAAACTACATGGTTACATGATTTACTAGTTTGATACTTATATTTTCAAACTCTCTTTAAATGAAGACTAGAAAGTATTACAAAAATAGAATCCTACTCAACAAGACATCAGAGAAAGAAAACGTGTTCAAGAATTCAATTTCATTATTGGTGAATCATATTGCTGATTTGCACAATGGAGACGTATGCTTCAATGCTGCTGCTTGAATACATATTGAGCATCTTTCTGCACCCGGTAGACGTAATTCCTACAGTAGATTATCGATCTATATTCCAAGAAACGTAATTTAATGAAACTGTTGCAGCAATTTTTTACTATAATATACGCTTCTTTACAAATCAAATCGAACAAAGAATGTTTTTAGGAAACGAGTATGCAACCGTGGATATTTGATGGGGGAATTGGAAAACGCAATATTAATTTTCTTCGTAATGACGATTGCATTATTTGTCTCGTTCCTTTTCCCGTAATATATTTCTGGTTACCAGTCAACTGCTACAAAGTATGCTTACAATGATCAATCCCCCACCTCCATACGACTTTCTGACAGGTAGAGTAACCATATATGGTTGCAAGTGTTGGTAAAAGTTATGATACGTTTTTTCCTTAACAGACACAAAAAGGCGTGAGTATGTTTAATTATAAAACATCGTCAAGCCATTAAAGTAGCTGTATAATGAATAAAATGTATCTTTTGTTAGGTATTCTTTGCAATATATATTTTTAATAGATACAGTTAGTTCGCGTGTTTGGGTGCAGCCTCATGCTTCTCAGAAAGGGCAACACAGTCAAATAGTTGAAAATAATTATCGTTTAACGATCACTAGTTAGCAAATGTGAATTAAACAAATTTATGAAAACAATAACGTCTTATGTTATCATGTTCATACTTATCTTTTAAACCATCCAGAAGTACAAGGTGTTATCTTGAACAGACAGACATGTTTACAAGAAAACATCTACAGCCTTACATGGAGAAACTAAAGCTATTGGAAACCAATACCCGTCAACAGTGAAGTTACACGAAGGAATGGCTGCGGCTCGTTAGGTTCAAAAATGTAACATAAAAGTAAAGGTTGCTTGGCGCTGATTTTTACATTACAAGTAAATAAACGTACATACATAACAAACGGATTTTAAAATACTTTGGCCGGGAAGTTTATACTAGTAAGTTGAACAGATTTTGGTTATCATTTGAGAATTCCAGCTTGTCATTTGCTCTTAAATAATTCGCTTAAGATAAACGTATTGCGGTTAATACTCTGTTATTTAGAGGAAATAAACATTTTTAAGTGGCCTTCGGATGATACAAACCTTTGATGTCCATAATATTGTGTTGTGTAATTTTATATTAGGCTATTTTAAAATATTTGCTTTTTTATATTGTATATTATGGGCTACTATAGTTGTATTTTAATTAGGCTTGGTATGTAAAGTTTACATTTGTTTAATTCAATTTGAAGTTAATATAACCATTATTGACATCACAGTTATTATACCCCTTGAACGTTATCAGCATGTAGACATTAAAATAGGGTTTTCAAACTTTCATGTAAACCATTTTTTTATTTGAATTTGTGTAGTGGAAAATGGATTTTTCCCTGGATAAATTACTAGTATAAATAATGTTTTTTTAAATAAGTAACGTAGTCTATGTTTGTAATGGAAGTTTAATATGTGACCTGACCACTTGTTTATAATTCCTCTTGTAGATGGTCTTACTGTTGTAATCTTAAACTTGTTTTTGTTGGGAACCTTTGCAAGTTATACTATATAAAATTATACCAGAAGAAGTAGCAAAGAAATGCGTTAAAGTAAAAAATGGTTTACCCTTAATATCATTTTTAGACATCTTATATTTCAACAAAAACCTACCTTTTACCTACAATATTGTTTTTATACATTTGAACTTTGATAAAATCGTTATATTTTCACCTAAAGAAAATAAATAAACTCGAAGGATTTAATTGGAATGACGACCAAGAACGTTGGGACAAACTTTACATTTTACTTTTAAAGAATCAATAAAAAAGCGATCATTAAATACAGAGATCAATTACATTTTTATACATTCAATTCTACTTAGTTCTTAATTATACTCATTATTTGTTTTATATTTTTGTTTGTATTAACTACTCTTTAAGAATTTTATGAACATGCCATTGTTGTTGTTAACGTGTTTGACGAACATGCAATAACGGGTGAACACACCTTAACCGAACATTGCACTGTTAGTAGGACACATAATGGGCAGCTTTTAAAGTTTACATTCAGATGTGTAACTAAATCTGTCAGTAAATTTACACTTTTATGTATTACCATTGAAAATACATTGGACAATCAAATGTTATAGAATAAATCAAATAACCGTAAGTATGATGGTTATAAGGTTGTATTTTTGTTAAATTTAACCAAGCATATGTCTAAAAAAATGTAAATGTGATTTTATATAGTTATTTATGAACATCACTCCTGTAAATTGGTGGGCCGGAAACCGTATCCCTAATAATGGTTAAAGTAAGCTAGTTCGATAAATAAACTGTAACACATCTAAAAGTAATCGAGTATTTTTAAGTAAGATTATTTTGTGTTTCAATAAGATCTAAAGAGAACCTAAATTAAACTGATATTTACTGATTATGTGTTCGCTGATATTTACGATTACACTACACAGACGAAGACGTTTTATTAAATTGAAGATATATTAGCTATGATTTTAATACCATATACCTTTATTTAAAACGTAGAAGCTCGTAACTGGGTCACCAGTGATGCAAGATATTATTATAGACGTAATATGAACAGATTTCCAGACAGATTTCCATTCATTACTGAATAGTACCAGCAGTAGTTTATGTAGCATCTGCTTGAGATGTACTACGGTTTAATATTGTTATTTATATAAAAGTTTAAGTTTAATTATTTTATAGCTTACATAAATAAAATTTAGAGTAAGGAACTTATGTTGTATATGCTGTGACATTTATAACTGAGTTTATTATTCTTTATTTAGCATATGAAAGAATGAAATTTACTCGAAATTGTTGTATAATAAGAGATAGAAGACGATTTGGAATTTTTCTTTAATTACTGTAATCAATAAAAACTGTGACCAAACGATTCGTGGTTCTGTAATAGTTATTTAAATACAAGATTACAAAGTATAACAAAATGTATCCATGAGCCAGAAAAATAATCAATTACAATGAAACTACACGTTACACGTTAACGTTTGTTTAGTTAGGAACATTATTCAGCTATAAATGAAAATCCAAATATCTGTTTTAATATCTAATTTTACAATTTTGCCCTAGCCTTTAGACATTTTTAAGTTTAAGAAACTGAAAGTGAACGTTGTTTTGATCACTAAAGGCGGGAAACTGTCGCTTTTAATTTTCAAGGCAGAGTAATTAAAACACGTCGCAATTCAACGCCTATAAATCTGTCGAATGTCGCAAAGGTCTTTTAATGCTCTTAATTTAACAAAGTTAACACTGTCTTACAGTATCCTGAACAAATACTTTTATTTAAAGTATTAACAGTGTAGTATAGTTCATGAATATACTAGCAATTCAATTAAACTTAAGTTATAGGTTTAAAACTTAAATATATTAAAAATAAAAAAATTGCTCAAAACCGTGTAATATCAATAATATTATAATTCCATAATAATAGTACCTTACTCTAATAATAGTTTGTAGTATATGGAATTCAAATTCAAATACAACAAACACATTTTTGAGATGTTAAATTTGTTAAAGAAATGTGAAATTTGTTTTGTGTGGGGAAAGTGGTAATTGGGCTTATTATAGTTTGCTATTAATGAGATAATGAGATAACTGTTAATCTTTATTCTGATGCCAGTGAGTCATTATGCCGACCAACAGGGACTTAGCCGGCTTGGGACTTGGTGCCAAATGGGGCTTTAGCCGTAGATAGTAACAGTTGTGATTCGGTTACCCCTGAAATTGCAACTGTGTAAGCGTGATATCAGTAGAAATGTGGTTGTGGTTTTATTAAATGCTTAGCAGGTGATTAGTTAATGTAATACACTATTGAACCGGGAAAAAACATTTTTGAAGATTGAACTATTTTGTAAAAGGAAACGAAAGTATCACACTTAATTGACAATAAAACAATTGCACTGGTTAATCGAAGTAACCAAAATCAAAGCGTTAATAGAATAAAAAGCTTATACAATAAAATATTTCACGTGCAATTGTACATATTAAAACCACTCATTCTCTTGAACTGCTACTGAAATAAGAATTATTGTCAACAATTACTAGTCATCGTCCTATATCCCACACGGGGATCTCTTAAGCTTAAGTCTGGGTTGAACATTTTAAATTACAATCAGCTGAATAACTAAAAAAAATCTATTAGATGAAAATTTTAACTTTGGCCCTGAAGGTGGTTGTCTTAAAAAACCCAAAATAAACATTTAAAGGGTGTGAGTATTTTTATTAATATCAACAATGTTCCAAGAATATTTTTTTAGAGAAATTAATGGATACTCTTAATAATATAGATAAATAGAGTATAATCGTTGTTAACGTTGTGTGATGATGAAATAAACTTCCATAAATACAACAATAAACACTAAAACTAGGGCGTAAAATATAGTTTAACTCAACAATGCTCACAATAAATGTTTACCATAGACCATTTAAAGATATATTAAGCTCTAAATTTTACTCAGCCAAAAGTTTTAGAAAGGTGTATTAGCCTATTCACGAAAACAGTAAAGTAAAACAGTTTTCTTAAACACAAATCATACAAACCCAGCGGGATAATGTTGGCACCCGCGGTCCCGCGTGTTTTCAACGCCATAAACCCGACCATAAAGTCCACTGTATGTTGCCCCCTTAAGCCCATCGGGCACCGTTGAACTTGGGCTTGCACTTGTGAGCTTCAGAAACATTTTACTCATTTGGATTTGCCCAAAATTCACGAAAATAACTCTATAAATGAGGGAGCATATGAGTGCTTATTAAAATTGAGATAATACAAAAATGGTTGATATATTGTACCTATATAACCAGTAAAATAATGTGTACATAAATTATACATATAAAACAGTTTTTATATAGTTAATTTCATGGTTTAGTGGGCTCATTAATAATAATAAATTGGAGTGTGGAGCGCTAATTGATAGAATTACTTGCAAACAAATACAGGTTTATAGGTTCATTTAGACAAATATTATAAACTAGTAAACTCTTGTCTCAAAGAGCATGTAATACAACAAATTTCAGAATTATGCCTAAAAACGAGGTATTTCCACTGATTTTGCAATTTCTTAAATGTATAGTGTACGTAATTAATCATAACAGATTTGTAAATTTCCTAACATTTTCACGATTACCTATCTCGAATCAAATTATTATTAACCAATGTATTGTTATTTATATATGAATTCATAATTTGTTTATGAAACAGAAGGTTATTACTAGTAAACTATTCTTATAATACTACAGTTAATTATGATCCCTTTAAAACTAAATTTAGTTCGTGCAGTTTGCAGTATGTAATTCTTGTAAAAACGAGTGGTGACGCGTGCAGACGGTACAGGGCCGCGGCGGACTGTGATAACTAAGCGGCCGAGACAGGCATTCAACAATCAACAATCAGCTGATTGACCATCTGACAACACACTCAGGTCATTAAGAACAGGTGCGTGCCTCCGCGACACCGCGACCCCGCCCGCGCCAACTACACAGCACAGATTACATAAGTTAGGTCTATGTCCATCTATGTGGTCTAGAGTACACTCTTTCTCTTTAGTCTATATTTCTGTTTAGACAAAATGTAAGGGCTCAAATAAAATTAAAAAGTATTGAAATTATTACTCCTTATACCTTGAATATTTTGATCGACGACGATTATAATTGAATGGTTTGACAATATGTTATAGTAGTAGCAATAAAACATTATTTCGGGAGATTTAGCAAAGTCAGGTTCTGGACAGCAATATATTTGTTTGTCAATATAAGTAGTGTTTTGTGTTGTAGCCTTAAATAAAAAATTACATTTATGAATATTATTATTTGCCAGCTGAAAAAATAAAACAACTAGTTATTTTAAATCAATATAAAATAATTCATCCATCTAAATATATACAGTTATTTCAAAACCTCCGTACATTCCAACGGCGCGGCGGCGGGGGAATGTTTTCCCCTAGTCCCTCCCGTTAGTGTTGTTTATTAGTAACTACCTGGTACCCGGAGCGACTTCATCCGCATGGGGTTTTTTTAAGCCGTTAACAGATATTAAAACAGCTGTAGTAATTTTCCTAACACTATGATAACGTTCCGCTCCGTGTTTAAGCTAAGGCCGATTGCCATGCGGGCGGCTGACGTGTGTAATGCCGTGCAAGCTATCTGATCCCGTCTGTTTAACACCTGGCTCTGGGCTACAATTGGATAGTGCAATAATGGCCCCTTTACCCCGTCGGTTGTGAGGATTCATGATTATTACCTGCTAAGAGTGTTCATTCGACTCAACTGCACTGTAACTATCTGGAAATAAATAACTTTGATGCTGTTTAAAAACTAATATGTGTCTAATAGATGATTTAAAGTATTATTTGTTGTATTAATATACACATTTTAACCCTAAAACTAGGCTTTATTTTCACGTATTGTAAGCTAACATTATTAACATTTATTTATAGTGTTTAGTTAGGATTTTGGAAAAATCGTTGCAAAAATGCTTGCTACCCCTTCTGCATGATTTTACTTTCCAGTAAAAATATTTACAGCTTATTCGAGTTGGGTCTAGATCAAAAATGTTATAAAACCTATTAACAAAGAATAATATAATAAGAAGTCGCCATGAGTGTAAATGGGATGCTTTAAAATTAAAATATAAAATAGGCTCTCATCTGCAGGCTCGATATGTTTTTATACAAATTTACCTTTTGACTGGAACCTGTGGTCAAGTAAAATTAGTATGTAATTTTTATATCTCTTGAGATACGTGTTGCCCCTAAGTAAAAACTTATGTATTAATACAAGTAAATTTTTATGAGTTGGGTTGGGTTATATGACGAGGGTGTAAGTAACAATTTATTGTCATCCAAAAAGCTAAACAAAGGATTTTAATTAAAAAACACTTGTTTGCTAAAGTGTACGGTTTGTTTGTTTCTATAATTTGAAATATTTCGAAAAACCATTTTGGAGTATACAAGTATGTTTCAAAATATGTGTTCTCCCTAATTTTGTAGAAAGATAATTTGTTAATGTTTATTCATTAAAATTGTAATAAATAACTGAATATTCATACACGTTTGGTGCATGGTGGGCAGTTGGTGTAATTAAATATCATACGTCACAGAAACACGATTAATAACAATGATTTCGAGACAAAGGGGTCAGTTGTGTTTTGAATCTGTTAAAGCGTAGATGTAACATTAGTCTGATGTAGCATTAAATACGGATCGTTAGTTCTTTGGTAATTCGTATTTTGGTTATATTAGGTTATATTGTATTAGGTATCACATTCTGTGCCTTTATGTTTTTAACTTAGTTAATATATTTTTTATTATTTTATTGTACGTAAATTGCTTCTATAAGTTACGTTAGTATTATCTGTTATAATCTGAAAATACGTACAGATAAATCTTTTTTATAAAATATTGTACACGTATTTTATAATTAAAGATAGCTCTTGACTTACTACTAGCGATATTATCTCAAAACAATTTTAATTTTATAACGTGTGAATTTAACAAAATTAAAAAACATAGTTCTGCTTTAATGTCTGCTATATTCCTGCTATATTCTGCTTTATTCCTTGCCAGATTCAAATTGAAGCGTATTCGTAGTTAGACGAGGACATAAACTACAGTATAATATTTCTATCTTTGTGTCTGACTTGCCCGCTAACAGTACCGGTATGCCCAGTTGGATAAGCGTCAAGATCGAAGCTAGCCCGACTCCACTGTACGCCCCGAGCCACTACGCGCGGCGGAGGTTCTCTATTTCCACAGCCATTCAGTCCGCTCCCTCCCGTCGCTGTCGCTGGGAATAGCCACGACAAACGGCCAACTAATTTATCCTCCATTTCCTCTGTCCCACAGTTGTGTTGTTTTAATTGGCCAAACAAACAAGACTACGGCTCCGTGCCACATTCGCTCCTCTCAATTAGAATGCGGGATAAGTGGTCCACTAATATTTGTCTTTCATTATAATCCAGTCCTGTTTGTTATTACTACAAATAATACTATTTGTATTTAAAACTTCCTACTGCTGAATGGTAGCTCATAGACACTCACTCACCAACGCCCTCTTACAGGGTAAACCCAGAGAAAGTCGGATTCGAGTTGGTCATCTAATAACACAATCCCATTTGAAGATACAACTACAGATGGAACAAACCAGTGTGAAGTGTGAGGGCAACACGATTGGCCTTTCACTGCACCCCCTCACGAGTTCAGTTAGGTTAAGCTAAATTCATTAATATTAAATTCCGTTTAGTTAGAGCGGTTAATAGGGCCACCTAGTGTCTGTCACGATTTGGCAACGGAGGGGGCATGGAGGGGGCAATAATATATACAAATATCCCCTTTTTCCCTACATCCACGTTTCATCCAGTATGCTCGAACTGTAAGCTTAGGACGGCCACACACTACCGGACTTTTTCCCGAACGAGACATCGGACCGAGCAGGATTTGGAGTCGAAGGGAGAAAATCCGGTAGTTAGTGGGGCCTCCGAACCAGACATCGAACAAGACTTCGGACCAGACATTGGACCGAGCACCGAGCGGTCTCGAGGCAGTTTTTTGAAGAAAGATCGGTCCGATGCCTTGTTCGGGGTTCGGAAGTGTGAGGTACCTCCATACACTGCTCCGAGCGCCGTCACGAGCCACACCGCTAGCGCTATGGTGCGGCGTAGCATACGACTGCGAGGGTTATAGTATTGACTGTTGTCATTTTAGTTTCAGTTCACTAGTTTATGCAACGTAGTCTGCACGATGGAGTGGTTTGAGGAAAACACTTTGTTGTTTATTTCCGAGTACAAAAATTGGCCAGTTTTTTGGGACTTGTCCCATACTATTCACTACCACAAAGTGAAAAGGAATGACGGTAGGAGAGAAGTGGGTGAAATCGTGGGGAGGCGGGTGGAATGGGTGAATGGGTGAATAGGTGAAGTGGGTGAAGAAAATCATGTACACAAGTACATGACCAACCTGCACAACGGCAATTAAAATCGTCCCCACCGTCTTTACCCCGCTCGGTGGTTTTTGCGCTCAATCTATCCGATCCGATGTCTTGATCCGGAAGAAGTTCTGAGTGAATTTACCTTCGTGCCCTGCTCCCTGCTCGATCCGATGTCTTGTTCGGGCAGAAGTTCGGTAGTGTGTGGCGCCTTTAGTGTTGATTGCACAGTGCATCGGCGTGGACGAGTTGCACTTAGCCTAGCTATAAAACACACACTCACACACTCACACACACACACACACACACACACACACACACACACACACACACACACACACACACACACACACACACACACACACACACACACACACACAGAGACACACACACACACACACACACACACACACACACACACACACACACATGCAGGCAGTCACGCACGCACGCACGCACGCACACACGCACACACACGCACACCCCCAACACACACACCACCTTTTGTATAATTCCATCCTGGTATTTCACTACTATACTCTTTCCTACTTGGATACGGATATATTCACTTGTAAACCTTAAAAAACACTACATGACTCCACTTATAAGCTTAAGATTGTTAAAAACATCCAATACGTTTTAAGCTTAACACGTTTTAACTCAACCACGTAGTGTTTAACCACTAACCATGTGACATTAATTAAGGAACGGTTCTGCAGGAGTTTTGCCAGGTGTCGCACGTTTTTAACACACGGTCTTACAGAGAGTTGGAGCCCGTGGAGGCGTGCGGATTTTAACGATGACGGAGTTGCCATTATCTTGAAAAAAGGCTAGACGGTCTAAGTAAAGAAAATGTACTGTACACATTATAGGTTACACAAAAAGTAAGTATGTAAGTAAGTAAAAGTAGTGTATGAAGCATACTGATGTTTAATATTTTCCATGTTTTCCAACCTAAAGTTTTTGGCGTAGTACCTAATTTATAAGGATTCTAACGACGACGGAGTTGCCATTATTAAAAAATCTAGACAGTCTAAGTAAAATTAAATGTACTGTACATAATATAGGTTGTACAAAAAGTGTATAAAGTATACAGATGTTTAATGTTTGCTATGTTTTACAGCCTAGAGTTTTTGGTGCAAAAGATAATTTATGCAAAGGTTATCCTTGCAGGATTACACACGTTTCGGAAACAAATTTACCATCTTCAGATCCACTGTTTAGAACTTATCTTTCCTTTAACCTTTTTGAAAAGTCTATGACTGATCCGGTAACACAACATAAAAAATAAAATGTAATACAGTAACTCATTTAAGCTGTCGAATAGCGTTATATTATGATACGGGATGTAATAAAAGACGTCTTACAACACTTAAGATATATTTACACTTATACTTAACAAAGTTTTTGTGATGATTGTTAAATAATCTCATCATCATGTTTGGTTAAACTTTACTAGGGAGTATGAAGAGAACGGCAAGATAAATTTCCTAGATCTCACGATATCAAGAAGAAATGATGAGCTAGAGTTTGATATATACAGAAAGCCTACGCAGACGGATACTACAATCAACAACAAGTCTCTTCATCCCACCAGCCATAAGACCGCTGCATTTAGATCGATGTTATATAGAGCCTTCAAGATTCCTCTAAATGAAGATAACAGAAGAAGAGAAATAACAACTATAAAGGCGATTGCTCGAGCCAACGGATTCAACCCGACAATAATAGACGAAATTGGAACAAAAATACATAGGAAAATAAAGAACCAAGAAAAACTGCGTAGAATAACAACGTTAGACGGAAGAAAAGAAATATCAAGTAATTTTGCAACATTCAGCTTCACAGGAACTAAGATACAAAAGGTCGCAAATCGATTCAAGAAATATGGAGTTAATATAGCCTACAGAACGCAAAACACCGTGAACAAAATTCTAAATACCAAGATAGAAGATTGTAACAAATTCGACATGCCCGGCACTTACAAAATTAATTGTAACAATTGTGATCACTTTTATATTGGTCAAACTGTTAATTGTATTAAAAGATTTAAGAACCATGTATCAGCTTGGAGGAACAGGAAACCCGAAAGCTCAAACGTATCAAAACATCTTTTAGAAAATGGCCACACCATAGGGAAAATAGAAGAAAACCTCAGTATCCTCAAGAATTGTAAAAAAGGAAATGAAATGAATGCATGGGAAGAATTGTTTATATTTAAAGAAAAATGTAAAAATAGAGATAAATTGATTAACGAACAAGTTAACTTCGACTCTGGTGGCACATTTAGGAACCTGTATCCGGAACTTCCGGTAGCCAATAGGATATAAGCAAGGACGCCATTTTGATTCTGTCAGTTCTCTCATTGGCCTGATGATGACTGGTGTGACTGGTCGAAATCGATAGCCTTTTATATATGTTTACCGTCTGTATGTGAATCAGTATAAGTGTAAATATATCTTAAGTGTTGTAAGACGTCTTTTATTACATCCCGTAAGTAATAACAACACGTAATATGCTAATAAAAAAGTTGTTTATATTATGATATCACATAAGTATCGAATATTATCTTATACACAACTAGCCGACATTAAATTATAAATTAGTCCACGTCTGTTCGCATGTCAAACTTGATAATACGCATTTCACCATGGCGTAAACAAAATACCACGCGTGAAAATAATCACCGACTTATTGAATTTGCGGAAAGTCGTTAATAAAACCAGTAATCCTATCTAAGGGCTTACGCTCGGACGCAATCACTTAATTGGAGTGGATGGAAAATTGTAATCGACATCTATTACTGGGGTCGCCTCTCGCATAAATTCTCCTGCCCTTCTTGGTCCCTGAGTGGCGGATTAGGGGTTATCTTTGGACTAATAAACGCAAACAACTAAGTTAATAAACTAAACAAAAACCTAATGCTCCTTTTTTGAACCGCCCAAGTATACTATTTATCAGAGAAAAATCCTGGTTATTTATTTTACGGCTGAATAGTATTTAGAAACATAGTAATTCGGGGGATTTCACTTTGTATGTTCAATATTGGCTTTACATGCGATTCCAGGTAATGGCTGAATTAAAGATAGCTTACCTACGTAAATTAGTTTGTTTATTAGAGGCATTCGTTGTAGATGGAAATACTGCCTATTTGTTAAATACTTCAAGTATTACAAAACAATTAAGTATATTTAAGTTGTGTCCTTTTTAGAATGATTACAAAGAATAAAGAAAACATTAGGGCAGTTTTAGATTGGGAAAAAGCAATTATGTCAGTTCATTGATTTTGTTAGTCAGCTGACCGATTATAATGTAAACATTTCAAAACATCTGACACTATTCCTGCAAGATTTCCGTGCAAAGTTGGTAGATAGGCTAGTACTGTACGTATTTATTTAAGTTCGTAAAACGATATCATAGTTTAATTTATTACTATAATTATTTTTAAAACTGGGAGTCTGTTAGAAGAGTGTTAGATAACTTTTGAAGAAGGTTTCTACTGTACAGGATAAAACAAAACTGCCCCAAGCGTGGAATATGTTTGATAACAACCAGGATATTGGTGACTGGCTTCGACAGCTCAGAATAATGACCTCTCGTCTTGGACCGGATCAGTGCGAGAGATAACTGAATCGGAAATTCAACATTTTGCGAACATTCTTGCAGATGCCAAACCTTGATAATTTTATTTAAAAATTCGTGATGAAACATTTTCTTCAATAGTTTCTTATATAAATTAATTATAATGTTCTATTATTATAACGATATTATCTTTTAAATACCAAGTTTGGAAACTGCTAAGTCACAAATCTACATATAACAAAAAATCCTAACTTTTATTCACTCACTTCCTGAAGTTAAAATTTTGATTATTCTTTTTTTATGTAAAAGGTAATTTCAATGTCTAAGTCACTGTTAAGCTATAATTTCAATTTAGGCCCCAGGGCTCTGCCTCACGAATCTTCCAAGTTCCCATGTTCATATAGAGGAGAGTTTTATTTGGTTTATTTCACATGTGTTTTAGCGAATTTCCCCTAAAGGGAAGAAGCTATTACCGTAGTCGGCATGGTAGGACCTTAGTCCTGGGACCATTATAACTTTTCATTTTGAGGTCCCCAGATGCCAAAAACACCTTTCGTTCAAAACTGTATATATATATATATATATGTGTGTGTGTGTGTGTGTGTGTGTGTGTGTGTGTGTGTGTGTGTGTGTGTGTGTGTGTGTGTGTGTGTGTGTGTGTGTGTGTGTGTGTGTGTGTGTGTGTGTGTGTGTGTGTGTGTGTGTGTGTGTGTGTGTGTGTGTGTGTGTGTGTGTGTGTGTGTGTGTGTGTGTGGGTGTGACACTCTTGTAAAAATGGTCCGATTTTGATGAAATTTGGTACAAACATGTAAAACAAGATTTATACTTTAAGTTCGAAAACCAGCCAAATCGCTTTATCCAAAGGGGTATTTTGGGAGGGGTTGTGCCCCAAAAATGGGTATTTGAGTGTTTTATGTATAATATTTTAGTAAATCAAATTTTACTTTTGACCATTGGGTTCGGCTTCAAAATACGAAAAATTTGGTGTTTTTATAATTTCTCTATGTCAATTGGTTACAGAGATATTGAAAGTGCTAAACACAGTACGTTGTCCAATGTTATTTTTATGGAGAATAAGACAAATTGTATATCTCGCTTATTTATCAATTTATCCTGACAATACTTGGTATATTGCTTTACATCGTTGTGGTCTATTGATATTTGCACAAAAAACAATTTTTTTAGATAGTTCCCGTAGCAGCAACCCTGCGTACTCAGCCCCCATGTTATTCTTACGGAGAATAAGAAACATTGTATCTCCCTTAATTATGAACTTAAATTAAAACAACTTGGTATGTGGCTTTACCTAATTGAGTTATATTGATATTTGTATAAAAACCCATTTTTTGTATTCCTTGTTTCAGCAAACCTGCATACTCAGCTGCCATGTTATTTTTATGGAGAAAAATTTAAAATGTAATAAATAGTTTATTTATGAATGTATATTGATGAAACTTGGTATGTGGCATTAAGATGCATAGATATGCATTGAAATTCACTGAGTATGCAGGTTTGCTGCTACGGGGGTATTTTCTTAATTCAGTAAACAGCTGTTATAAGGATTATATCCGCAAATGTTTTCGGAGGAGCAGCTCGTATTGTTTTTAATTTAAACAGACAACACCGACGCTCTTGATATGAATTTATTTGATTCAAATTCAACTTTTTCTGCAAGAAAACTTAACTTAATTACACATTCTTGCAATCCTCAGAAAATCATTTTACCCTGATGTGACTTCATGAAATTTGTAAATCTTCTACAGTAAGGACTCCAGCACGCAATTATTGGGTTTACAAAGATCCAAAATTAACGTTTTGGAGTTATAATGGCGATAAGCCGATTAATATAATGTGTGTAGTAATTATAATCCCAGGCTTTTATTATAGAACACGCGGATTTGTGTCAACCAACAGTAATATCAAATAGAAGATTACCAAACAAGGAAGTTGGTGGGGTTTACTCGTTTTAGTGCTGTCATTCAATAACTGAACTTTATTGATTGAGGTAAGAAAATAATCCGTCATAAATCATTTGTATATTAATAGTAGCCAGTCACAGTTCGCTCGCGATCATAGTGCAATATTATTTTTAAAAATAATTTGATAAAGCACCAGAGTGACTGAGCTTTGCTTGAAAAGCCAGTCAGTTTTGTTAAATGCCTATCTTTACGGGTTCTTTACAAGGTGATCATATTTACTATGCTTATTTGCTCGTTTCGTTTTATTTTGGGCTGGTCCACTTTATATTGAGTTATTCTATCTTAATTTGTAATGGTTGTAGAAATGTATACTTAACTTTTTTTAACTTATCATCTATATATTAAATATACGTGTACATTAGTTCTAATCACTACTCTCACAAAAATCACATGCTGATACTTTACCAAGTGAGTATTATTTTTACAATTGAATTTTTGTTTTTGAACAGCTGTTAAGATTCTTTAGGTTTTATTTACAAATTATAACCCTAAACAACGTTTTATACTCAACAATATTTTTCCGGGGATGATACCTAATCAGAACTAATTTCTTTACCCACAAATTCGATAGCTCCAACATTTGGAGGGCCCTAAAGTATTTTTGGAACATGGGTAGGCAAAAGTAGTGGTTTTACTCTGATGTATAATTAATCTTCCTAACAAATGTATGTTCAATGGGTTTAGTTAACTAATAACGGTCAGCGATAGTTAAATTTTAATGATAAAGCCCATCGGAGCAAATGACATAAGAGACGGAATGTATAGCCTATTTCTTCTGCTTATGGTGCATTCGCATTGCCTGCTGTCTTTCTACGAAATATTTGTTCAATTGGTTTAGGAAGTACGCGATTAACATGCAAATTTGGAAGGTCATTAATAGGGCCAAGCGTCATTGGAACGGAAATAAGCCCGTAACTGCTTTTTGGTATAGATCTGTCTTATTTTTCCAAATATCTGTTCAATAACTCATGCATGTTATTTTATATTGTTTAGTATACCGTTGTGGAGTGGAAAATTATAGCACGTGTTTCATCCATCATGTGGTAAAATATAAATTGGCTGGCTAAATGCTCATTAGAGAAAATATGGTGCATTCTACAGTGAAAGGTTGAGTAACCTGTACCCACCAGATATATTTGGAGCAGTGACGGACAACGGGCATAACCCTAATGACGTACATAATAATTTGCAAAAGCCTACAAGTTTCCTGCCTCCACACGAAAATGGGCAAACTGTTTTACTTCATTCAGTTCAGTATTTTTTTGTGAAATGCGGAACAAACCTGGTAAAAAACAAACAGATAAATAAAAAAATTTAAATATATCTGCTGCATTAAACATTTCAGTGCTCAAAGCGATGTAGAAAAAAATACATAGATAAATACGTTCCTTACTTGTAACATATGGTATTGCTGATAACCTTATTAATAGCTGCAAATAAAGTTACTCTCCATGCTAATATGTTGGGCCAAATACTAACTTTGAGGGCAGCCCGTGCCATTGAGAATAAAAATATAGAAAGTTTAAAACCTTATTAACGAACTGAGACGTATTTTTGACACTTCAAATATAAAAATTGGTCAAAAAATAAAGGAGTTGCGTTGACAAAAACGGCTTCAAGTATTATATATAAGAATTTAACTTGTGCATAATTATTCAAACACTTTCTCCAGACTACTTAAAAAACTTATATATTGGGGACGAGGATTTTGAAAAGAGAATATTCGTTAAATGTATTCCCTTCGTATCATGCGTTTGTTACTGATTATTCCAAGTGTTGTGGACAAGATTGAAATTCAATTTTGTGTACAGTTTAAAATTGTTTCTGATTTATAACAGTCAGACGTTACCTCTATTACTGTTTATAATGCAATATAAAAAAGTAACTCATACAACTCCTTATCCCAAGCTTTAGTTCGGGTTGCATTATAATAATCATTTGTAAATATCATTTTAATTCCGTGAACCTGATTAAAATTGTCCGCGAAACAAGACTTTGTGCCTTAGTTTGTTATTAGTTTACATGATGATTGAATTAATTAATTAATTTGCTTAAGAAAACATAAGAGTATATATATAAACAAAAATTATAAAATATGATATAAATTAACTATAAACAAACCAGTAAAGGTAAAGTAAAACAGCTAATAACTTAAAGGGAGTTTTAATATATAAATTAACCAAAGTTCACCGAACAGACTAGAGGATTTACTGAATTAAACTTAAACACAGGAAACCGCGAGTGGTTTTGGAAGTTTCCTAACATAATCGTGAAACTTATTGGATATTTTTCCACGCCATATATTTGAATCATCAAAGTTTATTTGAGACACGTCAAAACACTGCAATTACAATATTTAGTGTATGTCTTTGGGAGCATACAACTGTGTTTATCAAATTTCAGCTTATGTAGTAGACTGGACGTACGATGGGAAATTTTAATATGGGAAAAGTGAACATACATGATATTAAAAGAAACCAGGTTGTGAAAATGGTAAACACATTTATAATTCCATTTTAATACAGTTTTCTTTATATATAGTATGTGCTGTGGACTCGTTATTAAACATATAATCGTTCAATAACAATTTAAACGCTGTAAAGGTTATGAGGACTATTATTGAGGACTATTATTGATTACCCACGATATCCTGTTTAATATTGTGTGTGTCAGTATTAAACACATTACACATTATCAAGCCGATATAATATCTCTTTAGTAATGAATTTCGGTCCTTTGCGCAAACCAAAAACATATAAAATACGTATAAAATAACTGTTCATTATCAATCACATTTTCAGGGATGTTTGATGCTCAACCCGCTCAAAATATTTTGCACCTGGTGTTCTCCACTTGAAATTTATTTTACTTTCTAAAATGTTATTTCTTGAATACTTTAAACATATTTTATGTAAAATATTAATATTGTAATTGAGTCATACGTACGTTAAGTAATAATAACTGGAATAGCCTAAGTAAAATTTAACACTGCTATAGGAGTTAGAAGTAATAACTTTCTGATACGTAGAACTCCTGATTCTTTCCCTGAACTATAATAATCTCTTTACCTAAATATGGAGTCTCGATTTACCAGACATCGTTTTCTGAACAAATTTCAAGCTTATCTGTTAAGAAATAGTGTAACATACTAAATAATAAATAACAACTTTTAAAAGCCCATTAAGACTACAAATAAGTAGCTCTAAAACAAATAACTATTTGTTTATATTTTGCTTGGCTGCTTCTAATATTAGTCCAGGATTTACGTTGGCTTACCAAACAGTGTAGGAGAGAATGTTCCTTAAAATGTTAAACGATTAAGATGTGCCATAAAAGAATTCCTCGGAGTCCTTGTAACAGAAAATAATCCCGTTGCAGAAAACCTGCATACTCAGCGAATTTCAAATGACACCTCACTACGTCATGGAGTTACTTACCAACTTTCATCAAAGCATATTCATAAATAACATAGATATGACATTTGATTTATTCTCCATAAGAAAAAAACATTTAGTCCTGAGCAAGCAGGTTTGCTCCATTAATGACCAAAACAATCAGGGTTATTTAAATACCAATCGATCATCACCAGATGAAGCAACATACTAAGTTTTACCAATATATGTTCAAAAACAAGCGATATTTCACATGTTTATTATTCTCCATAAGAGTAACATTATAGCTGTACGCATGTTTGCTGCCATGGGGACCACAAAAAATGGGTTTTGTATACATATATCAGTAAACCCCAAAAATATGAAGCCACATACCAAGTTTCATTTAATACATATTAAATAATAAGCAAGATATACAATTTTACTTATGCTCCAAAAGATAAACATTGGACAACGTAATGTGTTTAGCACTTTCAATATCTCAGTAACCGAAAATGTATCATGGTCTCGGGTCTTACTGTGCCGACTGCGGTAATAGTTTCTCCCCTATAGGGGAAATTCGCTAAATCCACCCTGTGATTTATATAACAAAATCTATTACTCGAAAATTATAGCTGGATTCTACAAAATACTGGAACTGTGTAATAATACCTCACTGATCACTAATTAATAATTCAATATCTAGAGGACAGTGTCGCCCGTAACTAAGCTGACTGTCCGGTGTTAACACGTACACTTGGGCGTTACCTGAATACTATGGCTGTGGCATAGATATTCATTTATATTATTGGATAGGTTTGCATTGCTTCATTTAAAGAACTGGTAGGAAATAAGTTATTCATATAATCTTTGAGTATACGTTGCTTATGTAAGTTTATTAGAAATTAATTTTAGTTTATATTACGAAAAAGATCAAGCGATATATGCCAGGATATTTGTGCGAGACTAATAAAGAGTTAACTATCATACTTAAGTAGTAAAATTAATATTGTATAAGAGTATAAAACATAAGTTAGATTAATCTTATTAATATTACCGTTAACTTTGAAAATCGCTTAAGAATGCTACTTTTGCACTGGTGGTGAAAAGGCTGACTGTAGAAGAAGCAATGAATAAGGCGAGCCTTTCTTTATGTTTATGGCTAAACAAACGATGTAGTAAAAACTGTCTTTCATAATTGCCATCGTGAACTATGTTTAATCAATACAACAAAATATATTACTCAAAAATTATAGCTGGTTTTCTACATAAATACTGGAACTGTGTAATAATACCTCACTGATCACACCACTAATTAATAAATCTCTGGTATGGATGCTAATAATGAATATCCGTTGTTGGAATTAGGATTACCTGATTAAACATTTATGGACTTTTAATGTGTTCTTGGAAAATTCTGTTACCCCCAATATACCGAGCTTTTCCGCTTCATAAATATATAATTATGATTTCGAGTCAACAATTAAAATACATTTTACCCTCCAGGATTTGAGTTGCTGTGATTTTATAGTTTTGGAATGATAGACATTGATTTGTTTGTTTGTAAATTTCGGTAAATGGTTTGTAAATATTCGAGAGAAGTTTTCGTTTCTTTGCACAGTCTTTTAATTTAAGTTTGCTCTTTTTTGGCAAATATTGTAGTAACTAATTAACTACAGTATGTAACACAAACCATAACTATTAATTTGTATTTCTATAAAAATGTATTTCAACAATTATATATTGCAGATTGAGATTGATATGCAAGAGCATAGTTTGATCAGTAACGCAAAGGTTGGCAAATCAAATTTTGAGTGAAGAGGTAATTTGACTATTTAAACTGCAACGTATAGCATACTATAGATCATTTGACAGATTTTTGTATACTTAATTAGACAAAAACATTAACTCTCGATGAAATGGTACATATCTAAAATAATTGATTTATTGATGTTTTTACTGCAACGCTCACTCCCCAATAAGCTGGAGTACACATTTGACTATAGCAAAAGCTCTTTTCCACTAAATATGCATTTGATTCGTTAGTATTAACTCTAACGACCCTCCCCCCGTGGACTTCGAGTGTTGATTTTATTGGGTCTCATGTTGGTTGATATTTTATCTATGTTCTTATGTTTCCCCCATTAATCCATGAACAGAATGTGGATCAAATGGATTTGATTTCCCATAATAATGTTATTATTTGTTTGTATAAACTAGTACGTAATTAACTATTAATTTAAAATCGGACTTGCCAATCATAATCTAGTAGTGTATTAAAACTAGCTTTCAAAATAAATGTTTTGCTATTTATATAGTTTTATTCCCCCATCAGTTTTGCTTTAAAAAATTAGGCGAAAGGGAATGAACCAAATATAACATATGAAAATCGCTCAAGTCATTTATAACTTGTGGTTAGTACTGTGCAAGTAAATTAATCTAACGTATGCTCTTTTATTTATCACTGAACTGCTGTACTGTGATTTAAACATAAATGCAGTTTAAAAGGCTTGACTAGTCATGATTATTAGCCAAGCTTTTGCGTTGCTGTATACTATTATTTATTATTTTAATTACTTCAAAGGAGTTGTACGGGTATTTGCAACTTGTGTTTTGTTTTAGAATGAAATTTATTTCTTACATGATTATTAAGGAAATAACGCTTTTAAAATTGTATTTATTGAACTAGCTCAGTGCTGAACGTTATTCCTTTGCATGATGTGTAAAACAGCGTGATTTTCATGTGACTCCAAAGAGCCATTATACGAGTAGATTCCTACACAAATAAATCAGATAATCTGTACTGTAATTACGACACACTTTAAAATTTGCATTCAAGCGATCAAATAAAATAACATGACAGAGTCCCTGAGTTAGTTTTTGTAATACCGTAGCTTCTGTAATATTCTTTTACCTAGGCCTTCTGTAAACTAATACACATTTAAGTTTGCTTAAATTATTTGATTGGTAAATCTTGAGCGTTAAAAAGAAAACTGAAAATTCTATAACAATTTATGTTCTAAATCGCAGGTAATATTACTTTCTAGAAAATCTAATAAACATAACATGTAGAATGGATATACATGAATCCCAAATGAATCAAAATAGAATACTATTTAAAAAATACTTGAAGGAACATTGAGTTATAATAACAACTGGATCTTCCCAAAGCGGGGGTCTTGGGGCGAAGCCCTCAGCGAGTGAAGCGAGTAAGTAATTTATAAAGCTCGAATTAAAATGTATAAGATATAATTATATAATTAGTATGTAACTTTGTACATGATATGACATAATTTAGTAAAATAAACTTTCAATAAATCAGATCTAGAATTCAAAATGATTAACGTTCTTTTAAAATAATACGTGTTATTAATTACAGAAGAATTCGTGCTAAGATAAAAGGTTAGTCGTAAGTCTCTGTAAAATGTTTATTAAAGTTCAACAAGTAAGCTACTGAGCTTGAATGTTCAACATGGTTTATTTCAATAGCTCTCGGTGCAACTCGATTCCAATCTGAATATGATATGTAGAAATTGGTTTCGTTTGTTTCAATTGAGGTTTCTGTTAAGGAATACGAGTGCGCGTGACACTTGTACAATCCCATTATGCGTCTGGCTGTTTAATCCGCTGCTTTGGGTTGTATATCCCTTTTTTTAACACTGAATTGAATTTATATCGTAAAGGGTGTATTTAGTTGATATTTTCGGTTACATAGTAGTATACTGCTTCATAGTAATGTTTTCGTTGAAAAATTGTGTAATAATAATAATAATAATAATGGTTTTAGTTATGTTGTGTTAACTAAAGATTTTTATGAGAAATAGTGCCGTTGGCTGTTCTGCCTCATTAGACTATGAATAAGCAGGTTTTTAATTTGCCTGGTCAACATTTGCTTTGCAACAATGACATTTTGATAGCAGCTCACCAAAAGCATTGAATTATGTATTTCTTGTTTAAAACTCCTTTGCCTTTTATCCAGTGACCAGTGCTATTTAAGTGCTGTGAATTAAGTTCCTTACTTTAGTCTTTAATTCCTAGGCTATTGAAAGGTATGTAGCGGGGGTTAGGAATGTTATGCTACTGGGGGAATGACACATTTAATAGTTAAGGCTGGGTAAGTTGCCCGGGAAGTATTGACTGGTTATTGTATGGCTACAGGGGTGGCTAAATGGGCTGCTAACTATACGGTTGGAATTGGTATAACTATACCGGGGAAAGAGGGGCGTACTAATCTGGGGTAATAATTGGGTAACACAACTGTATGGTAACTACAAACTGGAATCTGGGCGTGCTGACTCTGCTACTGGTTTGGCTAATTTAGGACTAGCCAACTAATTAGGCAGGCCAAGGTCTGACCAAGCCATGTGGTGCTAATAAGTACTGAAAACTAATTGGGGGTTGGAAAACGTGACTGGGTGTCCAGAGACCTATGGATCTTTACCAGACCAGAATGCTATACCAGCCAGCTCTGATGATGGGTTAAACTATTAATAACTAATAAATATCCTTCCAGACCTAATAGTGAAATTGTTACAAGTGCCTAAACCTGATAAACTGATAACTGTATTGGATAATATATGAATAACTAAGTCCCTGAATCTAAGCAATGATAGTTAATTAATTAATTGTCTTCTGAGTGGAGGAAAAAACCTGAATCTAACTTGTTAATCAAAATGCGGTCGAGACACGAGGTCCCGACCGATTTGCAAGTCCTACATATTCCTGTTGTTTGGGGCTTCCCTAAGGGATTGCCCCTTCTAATTGTAGTCTAGCCTGCCATTCCTGATACTAAGGACTTATAAATTAAGGTACTTAAGCTTTTTGACGGTGTATTAATCCTGACAAGGGGCGGGGATGGTGCCAACGCTTCAAGGCTGCATCGACGAAAGGGGGCGAGGGACGCCACCGAGAATCGCCGTTAAAGGTTCAAAAGATCAGCCGGCTCGACACCGCTGATGGCGTTTGGAGCGGTTATGAAGGACGCCTACACTATATAAAATAGCGTGACGCTTAGCGTCACAACCACCCCCCCTAAGGCCAAAGTGAAAACGAAAAAAGTTTGTTGGAAGGTGGGTGAAGGTGTGGGTTAGATGTAGGAGTTTGAGAAATTCGCTCGGTTTTGCTCCCTCTGTCATGCTCGTGGTCCCGAGATATCATGTTCCCGGTTTTGATTCAGGGGAAGCCGCGAGCAGACGAGGAAAGCTCAAAAGCCAGCACCAGTCCGACTTCGTCTTGGAACCTCGGTCGCCGCGTTTCTTTTTTTTTTTGGGGGGGAAGATTGCTATTGTTTATTTTGACCAACCACGGCAGGGATCGGGATCCACCCCCCCCCCTGCAAAAGGAGGATGGGTTGTAGGGGAACGACAGTTGAATTTGGCCTAACGTACCTGACTTTAATTGAGAACAAAATTGAAAACTGAGTGAAAAAGATTGCGTTAATTGGTGTAAAAGGGACGGACATCTGCACGCACAAAAATTTTGTATTTTTTTTTTTTTTTTTTTTTTTTTGCTATTTAGTTGTTGAATGGATTAGAGTCTTTTTTTTACTATGAACACTTCATCGGAGAACTTGAGGTGGAGATGTGAGGTGAACTGAATCAAAATGTTGAGGTTGTTGTGATGACCGAGAGGAGGACTTGATGAGGTTGAGCTGATGGAGCAGGTGGGCTCTGGTCCGGTGTGGGCAGCAGAGTTAGTGGCTCGCAACACGTCCGGATCACCGCGCTGTGGTTGAAGGTGGAGCGCTGTTGGTGAGGATAGTGTTGCGGTTCTGCTGGGCATCAGGGTGTTTTGTTGCCGCTCTCCCGGTATCGTCAACTGGGTGTCTAAGGTCTATTTGTAGCTGTCATTGGGGAATCACTATTCACTTTAATTCACTGGGAGTTGTCCGGAGTCACTGAGTTTATTCGGGCTATAGTATTTTGCTTTAAAAAGTTTGGCTTAGATTTGATTGGTTGGGTTTAAATTATCATTTTTTTTTTTTTTTGATTGTGCAGGTGTCTAACTATGTAAAAAATACTTGGGGAGAAATATATAGTTGAAAAGAAAGATTTAAGATCATTGGAGTTGTAAAAGGGAACTGTCGTGTTGGAGTTGTTTGACGGTGGCTTGCAAGGCGGCGGTCCGATCACTGACGGGTTGGTCGGTTCCTAAAGGGAAACCGAGGGATTGACCCATGAGTGGCGCCGGGTAACCAAGGTTAGACTGGTGGGGCTCGCGGAAGCCGTAAGAGAACTGTGAAGTAAGGAGGTTGGAAGGATGTAATTGATTTAATCTTGAAATGAAATTTTTTTTTGTTTTTTTTTTTGCTGAGAATTCGCATGCGATACTTTTTGGGCAGGCGATTGCGTGCGCAGGGAGAATGGCGCATTTGGTAGCTGTGTTGAGCGGTGATATTTCAGGAAAGGGTGCTTGGGTCTAAAGAGAGTGCACTTTCCTTTCCTGACAACTTGTCGGGTTCAACCGTTATTGGTAGGTGGTCCAGTTTGGTGCCTACTTAATATATGTAAATATTATAAAATTCTGAAACTTAATAAATTGTATCACCTTGTTAACATAATCTGAGGATTTAAATATAACTAGCATTTCTTTAAAATAATCTGAGTTTTCCCTAAACCTAACTACTACTACCTTAGCGACTAATTAAGCTAAGAAGGCTGAAAATGAAACAAGGGTTACGATAGGAAAGAAATAGAGAAGAGTTTTGTCTCTCAACACACGACTGATCAGGTCGCCACAGAAGGTGCCACCACTGGGCCCTTTCCTGCGGAGGTAAAAGAAACAATAATAAAAAAAGGGTAACCAACCGCAGAAAAGTCATTTTCAAATCACAAAAAAAAATTCTTTACAAAACCCAGAGTGGGTGTCGTAGACGAAAAGGGAGGGGAAAGAGAGTTTGCCGACAACGCACGGGGGAGAACGTGTAGGGCAGCCCATCAGCGAAGGATACCCTTAGACTCACAATCCCCCGGGCGTTGGCGGGGACAGCGACAGATAGAGAAAACTTAACCTAATATCACTTCGGTATAGCGGTTCTGGTCTGGTAAAGAGGTAATTACTTTAAAACTGTGGCTGAAAAAATCTTTTGAGTTGTGAGACATGGGCGCTCCTAATGAGTTTGCCCGTGGAAGGGTTTAACAGTCGTGCAGTTACGGGTGAAGAAAAGGAACCGATAACACATGGCTTAGACCAGACAGGCAGCAGCTTCTTGTTGATTGAATCGGCAGCTTTGCTAAGATGATGTTCCCTGAACATGACCCAATCACCGGTGTTGAAAGGGTTGGGCAGCTTGTTCAGGTCGTATTTGCGCTGCCGACTCTGCCTAGCTTTCTGGAGGTTTTCAACGGCCTTTTCCCACTCTTCTTGTGAAGGTTGTGGGGAAGTTTGGCCGTCGACTAGTCGGTCCAAGTTCCAGTGTAGCTCCAGGGGGTGAAATATGTTCCGACCAAGGAACAAACGGGCTGGGGAAACCTTGGTGGATTCATGTCGTGCGGAATTAAAAGCGATTTGGAACCAGTGAAGTTCCTGGTCCCAGCGCTTTTGATGCTGGTTGTGAAATATTCGGATAGCAATTTTGATTTGTTTGTTCACCCTCTCGGCATGTGACGGGTTCGGGTAATACGGACTGGTGTAAATATGTTGGATGCCCAAGCCCATGCAAAGGTTTTTGATTACAACTGATTTGAAATTGGAGACGTTGTCAGAAACTAGATACTTAGGTGGGCCAAAAATTGAAAAAAACTTGCTTGTTGAGAATTGCAGCTGTGGTCTCGGCTTTAGTATTCCTAACGGGGAGCATAAGGCAAAATTTAGAAAAGGAATCGACCACAGTTAAAATGTACTTATTTCTATTGAGAGAAAGCGGCAGAGGGCCAATATGGTCGATGAAAATTTTCTCCCAAGGCTGGGTTACGAGTTCGGAGGCCAGCTTCCCTACTTTAGTGTTAGGGGCCTGTTTGCACCTTTGGCATTTGACGCAAGTCCGTACCCTATCTGTAATATAGGCCTTGAGATTTGGTGCCCAGAAAAAGCGTTCGATACGGGCGAGGGTCTTACTGATGCCAAGGTGAGCCGAAGTAGGGGATTCATGATAATATGAAAACAGGAGATCAAAAAGCTTGGTGGGAACTACTACCCTGGGCTTGGTTTGGTTGGGTTGACGGTATACAAGTGTATTGGTATCTACTGAGTAATTTGGGGGTTTGTTGGGTGATCTAATAATTTTCCTAAGATCAGGATCATCCAGTTGATGGCTGGAGATGTCCTTGAATACCTCAGGAAGAGAAAAGAGGGTCAAAACTGCTGGTGGCTGAACGGGGGGCGTGACTTCTGTTGTATCAGTGTTTTCAAAAAGACGGGAAAGGCAGTCGGCAATGACATTGTCCTTGCCGCGAATGTGGTAGATCTTAAATTTGAAAGAATTGATGAAGGAAACCCAGCGAGCGATTCGCCCCATCTGGCGTGGGTGTGTTAGAAGCCACGTGAGAGCCGAGCAATCTGAGTGGAGCTCGAACTCTCGGTGTTCCAAATACTGCTGGTATTTTTGAAGTGCAAAAACTATGGCCAGGCATTCTAATTGTAAAGTGGAGTAGTTGAGTTCATGTTTGCTGAGGGCTCGGGATGCATAAGAAACTGGGAAAAGCTGATCGCCGTGGGCTTGAAGAAGGACCGCTCCGATTGAAGAACCGGACGCGTCCGTGTGAACGACAAATTGCTTATCAAAATCGGGCATGCGGAGAATGGTTGATGAGACTAAGGCTGCTTTTAAGGTTTGGAAGGCTGTTACTTGGTCAGGTCCAAAAACAAAAGGAACGCCTTTTTTCTTTAAATGGTTAAGTGGCATGGTGATGGTGGCGTAGTCCTTGATGAAACGGGCGTAAAAAGCTGTCATTCCCAAGAAACGGGATAGCTGTTTAATGTTCTTGGGTGTGGGGAATTCGTCTATGGGTCGTGTCCTATCGGGGTGAATTGAAATGGTGTGATTAGAAAAAACATGGCCAAGGAATTGAATTTTGTTGGAAGCAACTGTCATTTTCTCTGGATTAATGGTGAGGCCTGCATCACGTAGGCGTTTGATTACTAGCCTAACCTTCTCCAAGTGGTCTTCAAAGGTGGAGTCACTATAGACGCACAGGTCATCAAAAAAGTTGTAAACGTACTTAAATTTAATATCGCCAAAAATTTTGTCAATCAATGAGGTGAGGACCATGCTACCAGACGCTAGTCCAAAAGGGAGGAAATTAAACTCATACTGTGCCCATGGTACAACAAAAGAGGTGAACTGCTTAGACGCTTCCGCAAGGGGAATCTGATTGTAGGCTGAATTTAAGTCTAACAGCGTAAACCAACGTGCTTGTCCCAAGTGCTGAAAGGCGCTTTCAATGGTGGGCATGGGAGTGGCGTCTAATTCTAGAATGGAATTTAAATTACGGTAGTCGACCACCATGCGCGTTTTCCCGCCCTTCTTGGGGACTAAAAATGCGGCGGAGGCATACTGCGAGGTAGATGGGCGGATGACTCCTTTCTTGAGGAGGTCATCAATATGCTGTCGCATGAGTTGAAGTTTGGGAGGGGCGTACTGGTAAGGTTTGTTGCGGATAATTTTGTGTTCTTTGATTTTAATATGATACTGCAAAAGGTTCGTTCGGCCTAACTTACTGGTGATTGTTTCTGGAAACTGAGAAATTAATTGTGAGACTGAAAGTTGCTGTTGGGGGTTCAAATTTTCCCCCATGACAGGATGATCTGGTTGTTCAGCAACTGAGGTACAAATAAGTGGAAAAGCTGTTGGGGACTTTGGGGATCCATAAGGGAAACTGAGAGTGTGTGTGAACATGTTAATAACTGCTTTAGTTTTTGTCAAAAAATCGGAGCCTATTAATAGGGGAACTGGCAAGTTATCCGTTACAAAAAAGGGAAAAGTCCAAGAGAGATGTTGAATTTTAAAATGGATCCTAGTAACAAACTTGAACCTGATGGGTTCACCCGCGGCAGATATGGCAGAAAAAGATGTCGGTTGTTTATCCACCACTGCTCTAGTATGGCGCTTTAGGAGCTGGTAAGTGTCGGAGGACAACAAACAAAACGAGGATCCGGTATCAATTAGCGCGTCTTTAAATAATCCCTTGAAATCGAGTGTGACGTAGCATAAGTCGTTAGCCGGTATACTTGGTGAACCCTTGGGTTTGTTAGTTATGGTTCGATTGACAGGCACCTGCTTTACCGTTTGAACCAAGGGAGGCGCTAAGGCACCTAACAGCGCCCCCCTCTGGCGTTTCCCTGTCCCTGACTTTGTGGAGTGAAGTTGCGTTGAGGAGTAAATTGGTTTGGAGCTTGAAAAGATCTGAATGGCTGCAGCTGGTTTTGGTGATATGGAAACTGCGGAATGCGGGGTGTGTATGCTTGTCTAGAAAAATTGGGAAAATTCCTATTATCTTGGGCTGAGGGCCGTGGGTTGTCATGTCGAGAATTATTGTGATATGTGTGGGAAAAATTTGGAAAACTTTGCTGCTGGTGCCCGGCACTGTGGTGCGCGGTGTTTGGTTGCGAGAAGGCTTGGCCCTGCTCCAGAGCGCGGACCACCTGAACCCTGGGGACCAAGGCCAGGAGGTCTGTAAGACTACACGCTGCCGGAAAGGCCGCAAGAGCCGCCCGCGTTGGTGCATTGAGACCGTTGACGACTGTGTCGAGCACATCACGTTCAGAAAAATCGGGCATTAACAAGGATGAAGACGCAGAGATGCCCTCAATGAATTCGGAAAGGGACTCTGACAGACGTTGAACCCTGTAGACCATAGTGGTCACGATCGTGTGCCTAACTTGTGCGGGCAAGAAAAAGTCCCTAACGCCTTCCACCACCTGAATGAGCTTGCCGTGATCGGCGATTCCCTTTAGCCAGAAGGCTCTCAATTGTTCCGCAGTGCGGGGAAGAATCGCCAACAAAACATCCTGGTCGGCAAAGAGGTTCAGATTGGTGATTTTGGAGACCGCTATAAGGAACTCCGCCAATTTGTGGGGGTCGGCACCAGTAGTCACTGGCAAGGCCCTAACCATATCGTCTAACACCCTCATAGTACTGTGATTTGCGCGCGGAGGTGAACGGCAACTGGTCATAGCAGCGGCCACCTGTTGGCCCACGGCTAACGCGGTGTCCTGGACTAACTGGGCCCAATTCACAGCAGGTGAACGTCCGCTGTCAGAACTGGTGGTCGCGATATCGAGGGCGGTACTAGCATTACTACCAAGCTGTTCCTTGGTAGCACCAGGTGTCGTTGCCGGCGCCGATTGAGTTAATGGGATGGTAGCCGCGTCAGGGTTCGAAGCTGCGTTGGGGGCCAGAGAGGATTTATCTTCTGGTTCCAACTGCTGGGCGGTGCTTGGGGAGGTTAGATCTGGCCTAGAATTTACGGGTAAGGGTTCGGACCCACCATTCATTTGCAAGGTTTTAAGGTAGTCACTTAGCAGGGTCCTGTTTATAGACAACGTCGTAGAAGGTGTGATCCCTAATACGTGGCACTGATTGGTGGCATCCTGCGCATTGAGGGTGCAGACCCAGGAAGTGCCGGTAGGCAGCTCCTCGGGGGAATACACCTTAGAGGGCATTTTCAAAAAAAAAATTATGAACAGGTATGGAGCTGCGGGAAAGAAAAAATATTTTAACTACAAGTACAAATTTTAATTACAAGAACACCGAAAGTCTAGAGGTTTTACCTCGTAAGCAATATTCACTGAAAAAATATCAATAGTAGTGCAAAGGAGCACCCGAGGTAACGCGCCCAACACAGAAAATGAGGAATTGTCCTAAAAAAGTTTTTACAAAATTTCTTTAAATGCAAAATTTCATTGTGCTAGAGGAAATAAAAGCAAAAAATTTAACTTAGGCCAAGCATTCGGATGAGTTTTACCAGGAAATGACTTCTCTGGAGCATAAACAGTCGTTGCGTGAGACAAGGATGCAAAAAAAAACTACGTCGGTAACTGTGAAAGGGAATTTTCTACTACAGGAATTAACTTTCTAAATGCGTCGTTGTTGAAATGGATGCAATCACGACGCATAGAGTTCCCATAATATGCATGAAAAAACTTCATCTGATTAAATTCGTCGGGGAGTACTATCACTCTTACTGAATCAGAACGTAGGGTAAGCAAAAATCTATTAACTTTGTGCAAACGGGCAAGTACTGGTGTGGAGTTACTTATCCTCGGATAAAACGGCAAAGTCATGAAAACGATTGCCATTCCAGGATAAGTTCGACGTAATATTCTCAAAAATGACAGAAAGGAATTCTTAAATACTGCTACATCTACATTTGCTAAAAAATTGTTGGTACCTAAGAAAAACAGTAAGGGAATACTTGACTGTATTGCAGGAATATTTAACTTCACAAAAACCTTGAGGTCACTTATCCTAGCTCCAGAGATGCTCTCAACTAAAATTGGCCGTAAAGTCCCGGTTAATGCCGGATTTGCTTGTGAAATATTGAAAAATCTCCTGGCGTAAGAGTCGCCAAGGACCTGGACATCTATTAATTTGCTTGGCTGGCTCATATTTAAATTAAACTGAAGGGGAAAAGCAGAAAAAGGCCGACCGACACCAGAAGTGTCTATTTGAGAAATAAAATTGAGGTCGGTCCCCCTAATCCTATACCTAACAAAAAATTTGAATAACAGACAGGGTCACACTTAATCAACACTAAAATCAAAATTGAATCTAAATGTGGGCCACTCTTAAGTCAAAAGAATCTGTACACTAAACAAAAACCCACTAAGTCGAGTATTTAATGCATTTAAGTGTAGAACAAGAAAACCCTAGGAATTTCTCGAGTAAAAAAAAAATCAAGACTAAGTTTCAAAAATGAAAAACTGAAGTTAATTTAAACCCACTGTTAAACTAGCAAAAGTAATGTAGATGCGTCGAGCGTCGAACAAACCGTTAACTTCAGGTAAGCTAACCGAAGAAGTTGCGAATGCATGATCGCCAACCGTGTGACGTCAGCTGTGACGTGTCGTTATGGAATATCTATTGGCATATTCAAAGCTCGAGCAACAATGCAATAATAAAAGCCCAATGGACAAAAAACTTTATAACTGGCTTGCTTCAATAAAATCCAAAGTATTACTAGCAAAAATAAAGGCTAGAACTACATTATAACTGTAAATAAACCCAGAAACCCGGATGGTATTTAAGATAAAGTGACTACTATAAGTGGCTGAAAGCTATAACTGAGGATTTTATCCCTACAAAGAACTACATTTGTACTCACACATAACCTCATTCAGTATTAATTTAATGAAAAACAATAGGCTAAAGTCATCTAAACCTCCAAAAGATCCAAAATACAGCTTGTTGTACCTGGTCAAGTATTGGCTAATTCACAGCTATTGGCTAAAACAAGCCTTGAATTATAGCGCTACTTTAATAGTGGTAGTGAAGGTTACTTGGATTTAACTATGTAAAATTAGGCAAAATGAAATGTAAAATCCCTAATGTATTATAGTATTAGCCAAAAATACAAAATCTATTTCACTGCTGGCCAATTAATAGCTTGCTGTAAAACCTATGGCTGGTATTTGGCTGGGCGGAAAAACTGACTTAAAAACCTGTTAAAAACTATATATGGGCCTGGTCTTCCTACAAAAACCTACTTTGTTACTCACATATGACCCTATCAAGTATTCCTACATCCTAAAATAGTAGCCTAAAACCACTTTACACCTCAATACAGGTTAAAAACTGACTGCAGTACAATGACCGCTAGGGCCTATAAATGGGTTTCCCTATAATAGCTTTCCTGCCTGAATATTGTTTTGCCAATAGGTTTTGAAGTTAATGTGTCTAGGGATGGCCAATATATTACACTAAACACCTATTTAAACTTAAAACACAAAATTTACAGCACAAAATAAATTAACATTGAGACAATGGACAGCACAGAAAATGGTACAGCACAGACACTGCAATAGTGTTGGTAATAATCACTGGTGAGATGGAAATATATTTTTATTGAGGGTATTATAATAAACAATCACTGAATTTAACACTTACAAGGTGTGGTTTAACAGTAAAATAACAATGGTCATTACTGGCAAAGAAAATACACCTTGTATTGCCAAATGCATTAGCTTTACTAAGACACTGGGGAGCCTTTAATCCACTATACCTGGGACTCTCCACAGTATATTTTTAAGACCATATATGCCACTTGCTTGAGGCTTACACTTTAATCACTAAAAACACTGAAACACCATACACTGTAACATTGCAGGCTGGAAACCAGATGGATGCCACTTGTACCTATGCTGCAACAAACATAAACAAGAACAATCTGTACCTACAAAATTGGCCATCCTAGAATTTAATTTGGAAAAATAATTTGCTTAAAGCTAAAGTCCTAGCAAACCCCTAGTGTCGGCGGTGTAAATTTTAAATTGTCCTCTACTCAGAAGACAAAACCCTAGCAAAAGCAATTTTTTTTTAACACCCTACAGAGCTGACTGAAACACCAAATGGTCTGGGGTGTCTGCTACCATATGTAGCAGGGGGAGGGTAAAAGATATATATACTTGTTGGTGCTACCATATGTAGTGGGGGGATAGGAATGAGACATATACTAGCTAAACCTGGGTAAGTTGCCCGGGAAGTATTGACTGGTTATTGTATGGCTACAGGGGTGGCTAAATGGGCTGCTAACTATACGGTTGGAATTGGTATAACTATACCGGGGAAAGAGGGGCGTACTAATCTGGGGTAATAATTGGGTAACACAACTGTATGGTAACTACAAACTGGAATCTGGGCGTGCTGACTCTGCTACTGGTTTGGCTAATTTAGGACTAGCCAACTAATTAGGCAGGCCAAGGTCTGACCAAGCCATGTGGTGCTAATAAGTACTGAAAACTAATTGGGGGTTGGAAAACGTGACTGGGTGTCCAGAGACCTATGGATCTTTACCAGACCAGAATGCTATACCAGCCAGCTCTGATGATGGGTTAAACTATTAATAACTAATAAATATCCTTCCAGACCTAATAGTGAAATTGTTACAAGTGCCTAAACCTGATAAACTGATAACTGTATTGGATAATATATGAATAACTAAGTCCCTGAATCTAAGCAATGATAGTTAATTAATTAATTGTCTTCTGAGTGGAGGAAAAAACCTGAATCTAACTTGTTAATCAAAATGCGGTCGAGACACGAGGTCCCGACCGATTTGCAAGTCCTACATATTCCTGTTGTTTGGGGCTTCCCTAAGGGATTGCCCCTTCTAATTGTAGTCTAGCCTGCCATTCCTGATACTAAGGACTTATAAATTAAGGTACTTAAGCTTTTTGACGGTGTATTAATCCTGACAAGGGGCGGGGATGGTGCCAACGCTTCAAGGCTGCATCGACGAAAGGGGGCGAGGGACGCCACCGAGAATCGCCGTTAAAGGTTCAAAAGATCAGCCGGCTCGACACCGCTGATGGCGTTTGGAGCGGTTATGAAGGACGCCTACACTATATAAAATAGCGTGACGCTTAGCGTCACAGGTAACAAACGTCAATCGTGTTGAAATGGTGTACACATTCTGTGTCTACATACATACGTTATGGAGGGTAAGAGAAACAATTTAAACATTTTATTACAACAAAATTAAACATTACACTCATAAAAACAATGGTTCATTATTAAATCAAGAAGTTTGAAATCGGTATCCGTTTCATTATTTGTACAGTTTTTTTTTTCAAATTGAATGTGCAAACTGTTAAAATAATCATCGACTTATCGAGTGTGCGAATAGCCATGAATGAAGTCAGTAAAACCTCCTAGGAGATGGCGTCCGACCACAATCACGTAATTGGAGTGGAAGGAAAACTGTAATCGACGGCTGTTCCTAGAGTCTCCATCCGCATAGATTATTATAGGCCTAGAGTAAAGTTTTAATGTAATAAACCAAATTAATATTATAAATAAATAGGTATTTAGAAACTTCAAAGCTATTTTGCTACATTCTGTATTGTTTTGAGTTTAGAAACATAGTCGTGATATCATGAAAAAATTTAGTTTTGCTGTAAATGTGGTTACTTTAATTATATTAATTAAATTTCATTTGTAAAAATTTACTAAATTAAACATTAACTGAAATATAATTCATACATAAAATTAGACAACTTAACTCTGTCACTGTTGCTATTTTGCCATACAAAAATATAAATCGAGTGTTATGCCATCCAGCTGGTGTGAGATTTGACAATACATCACGCCTAGGCTGGTCTTGGTTGATAGACCTGTAAACCACGCACTTAGCTGTTTTCTCTCCCACTCGCGGGAATAGATTAAGGTGGATGGATGATTCTTAAAGTTTAAAAGAGCAAGACACAAACATTATATGTTGCTGTCGGAACTTGAGTGGATAAATTCTACAAACTACTTCAGTTAATTGAACATTTTAATTAATATTGCAGATTAAATGATGAGCATTAAAGGAAACTAACACAAAACGAAAGCCCGGGGGTCTATGCTGATAAATGTAAGACAATTACACATGTCCCCGTTCAACAGCATTGGAACTTGGGTAATTTGTTGTTTGTTGAGCTCTGTGACTGATTGGTTAATTTGTCCTCCATATGAGCAGATTTTTCTTGTAAAGCCGCTACCCATTAGGATGGCAGTCACTCCAATCCAGAATGGGGTTCATATGGTCCACAGTAGTTTTAGAGCCACACTCCACTGCTGGTATCTTAAACAGACCTATTATCTTCGTCCTTAACCTCTTGCAGGACAAATTTATTTAACGTTTCAAAAATTGTTAAAACTTTTTTATTTGGCAGATATATGTATATATAAACCATGTTTAGCAGTCTTTTAACATTTTTTATATTTTTTATATTATTTAAAGTGGTTTATCTTAACGTACACATGCGTGCCATTGCCCATATGTAGAAACTTGTTAGTGTTTATCAAGTAATTTTGTTACCTATGGAATATTCAAAGTATTAATAATTTTATGGAACCAATAATTGATATGATGTAGGCCTATTATTAATATAGTATATTTTATAAAAACTGCAATTTTTTGTGATATTTATCAATACAAAATTAAAAAAATTTGCAGTACTCACATTGCGCTCCAATGAGTGTTGGAGTAAGACATATATACAGTAACTGAACACTATAAAACAGTTGATTGGAAATGGAATTAATTTCTATAAGCACATTACACACATACACACCAAATTAAAAATACTATATACAATATCTAACATGAAGTGTTTAACAGTTTCATGAGTGGAAGTTTTTCATACACTCCGGGCACAACGGGACTTCACATTTTTCACAAAAGTACCTGGTTCTCTTGGCACAATGCTTGTATCGGCATCTTACGGCATTGGTAAGGTCTCTTTTTTCAGGGAAGTGGCCACTACCATCCATCCTCAAGTCATCGCTGCAGCCTGGACGAGCTCTACGCTTCACAACAGGTTCGTCTTTGTCCAGCGAGGGGCGCCCTCTCTTCTTTCGAAGTTTACTAGTTTCAAAAATTGCCCTACAAATGTCCAGCTTGAAGTCGATCAGGTGCATTTTACTTCCTTCAATATTCCTAAATACTACCCAGGCATTGACAATGGTGACATTTAGGAGATGGAAAAAAATCCTGAGGTAGAATTTCTTATTCTTCAACGCATGCGGATAGTGAGCCACCATTCTATCCGTCATGTCTACCCCTCCCATAAATTTATTGTATTCTGAAATGCTGTATGGTCGAGGAATACGAACGATTTGCTTTGTATTATGGTCGAAGCGCTCAGCAGTATCCACTGGGTCCTTTCCAGCATAAGTGGAAATCATATGAACCGCCTTATTGTCAATCCACCTTGTTACTGTTATGTTATCAGGTGAAGTTGTTACACAGGAAGATCCCCTGCCTCTTTCCGTAAGCTCTTCTACACTTGATAGATGGTTCTGTGCTCCTTTCATGCGGTTAGACCTCAAAGTTCCAAGTACGTAGATTCCTTTTGTCTGAAGCTCTTTTAGTAAGTCATATGTAGTAAATAAGTTGTCCAAGAACAACTTGTGATTTACATTCTCTAGCCCTTGACAAAGTCTTACAATTGTGTCTGCTGTAGTACCAAGACTGGAGGGCTGATTATCATTTGTAGCACCTTGGTACATTTCAAATTTTGAAACATAGCCATCGGCATTTGCGATCACCCACACCTTGAAACCCCACTTTTTGGGTTTATTTTTCAGATACTGTTTAGCCCTACTGCGGCCTTTGAATGGTATGATCATTTCATCAAACGCAATGTTTTCGGTTGGAGTGGCTACTTCGGAAAATACTTTGTTTAGAGTTGTGATAACGGGACGTATTTTTATAAATATGTCTCTGTTGTTTTCGGGTATAGTTTCATTGTCTATAAAATGGATGTACTTTTTTAACTTCTCAAATCTCTTGAGCGGCATGGCGTCTGCAATTATTGGCAACCTTTCAAGATCATTTCCAGTCCAATACATTCTATAGCTAGGGAAGCGAAAAATGGTCATTAGCATATTGATCGACAAAAACAACAACATTTCCTGTCCAGAGGTTGTGAATAAATGGTCACCACTTTGTATCGCATACCTGGTCGTTTCCCTAGCGATTGTGTCCAGTAGTGTGTCAGGAAAAAGATTTTGAAAATAATAGAGTGGTGTTTTAGTTGTCGCTTCTGTCAGGTTATAGGTAAGTTCTCCCTTGAATTGGGGAATGTTAAAAGTCAATTCATTATCTTTATTTGCAACCCATGCTATTGGTGGTGGCTTTGTAGTTGTCTTAGTAGGCCTCACACTCAAAGAAGTAGGGATTTTACCCTTAGGCCTACCTTTTGGTTTAGTTTTAGTAGGCCTCACAATCACAGCAGTAGGCATATTACCTTTAGGACTACATTTTGGTTTTGTTTTTTTAGAGGCAACAGAAGTAGGGTTACTGGTACTTGCTTGATTTACATCATATGTAGAAGGCCTATTTACACAGGTTTGCGTCTGTTTTTTTCTTATAGGCCTGGTAGTTTTCTTTGGTTCTTTTGTTGATTCACTTTCCGTAGGCCGAGTAATAGGCCTACTGGTTTTTGTTTCCCAGACTTCGATGTTTGGATGACATTCTTGGCCTAGGCATTTACTAGATCCTGACGTACTAGCTTCCTCACACTCATTACTGCCTGTACTAGGTTTTGGCACGTCTATTTCAGTAACAGTTGTTACTTCATCGCTATCAAAAAATAAGGTTGCTTGTAGATTCGGCTCTAGGCCTAGTCCTAAATCTAAGTCATTTTGATCAACATTTTCTGTGGGCTCTTCAGTTACGTCTACACCCTCCAAACTGTCTGGTAAGTTCTTTTTTATTAGTTGCAAATCATATTTACCTACCTCATTTAGAAAATCATAATTACTACCATCTTCTTCACCGACATAACCACAATCCACACCACCTTCTTCAGAATCACTTTCATCCGTAATGATATCAATGTCCGATGTATTTGGATCCGTCAAATCATTGAGAATGCTAATAATAATGTCAGGTTCAGAACGTAAATTGTCTTCAGCCATATCAATTTAGATGAACAACCATAAACATACACATTCACAACATCATAACACTTCTAAAACGAAACACTGACAGTCTGCAAAACAATCCACACAGACCACTTTCATTGGTTATACATCTGTGCAGTGGCACAAGTGTGCCATAGAGTAGTAACACCTTATTAGCTACATATGGATAATGGCACATGTGTGTACGTTTGAAAAATGCTTTTTATTGTGTTTTGGTGCTTATTTGTGGAATGTATTTTATTTGTAAACAAACTAAAGACCATAACGAATACTAAAAAAAAATCCCATAAAAATAAACCTAAAAATAGCCACTGTGAGAAATGTCAAACTTCAAGGTTATCAGCTGTAGGCCAACATATGGTAGGTTGGGAAAAAGGTTGTGCAAGCTGTTTATAACGCTAAAAATCAATCTAGGAACCCTGTTTACCAACGTTGGAGATATTATTGTACACAAATGTGCCAGTGTACAACTATGATACCAATTTTAAATATTTTTAGAATTACAAAAACTTAATGTCCACAAGTGTGCCAATGTCCTGCAAGAGGTTAAAATAGATTCATAATTTAACCCCCTATTTTTTACACATACCTTTCTCAAACTAAATTTTAAATTCGTTCTTAATATCTCCAAACAACCTACTTGTTGGTTGCTTGTTTCTGCAAACTGTTATTTGTCTCTGGCAATACTTAACTTTTTTGATTTATAAATTAACTTTAACCACACTTAAAAATATTCATCCCTTGTAAAACAACAATATAGTCACTACATTGACAACCCCTAGGCATCCTTTCCTTATAATTGCCCTTTGATAAGTAAGTAATATTTATACCTTAGCACAAACCGGGTTTGGTATCTTTCCTAATTTGTTATTTCAAAGCTTGAAATGAAATGAGGGGATACAAATTCCAATAAAAGAATCCTTCACCATCGACGGCTTTCGGGTTGTAAATGGAATAGTCAGTTGAAGTTTTTAGGAGTTGGGACAACCAGGACGATGCAGTTAAGGCTTTAGGAGCCTCAGAATCCTTATCATTACACCATTTGTAATATATTTTACGGATTACATGTTTACTGCTAGAGGGACTTTTTAATTCGCAATTCCATTGAATGCCTCGATAATTGAAGATTTAAAATTTTAACTAATGTGGTTTGTTTTTGAATATATTTTAACAAATCTTTAAAACCCTTTTCGACAAAAAACCTAAAGAAAGTATTAAAATAATTATTTAGATTTTAATATATATATTTTCATATATTAATGAACGTAACATTTTAACTTAACATAACCGAACAATAGTTATAATTGGGGAAATGTTGACTTGGCGGTGAAAATACAGAGAGAAGTTGGCATGTTATGTTGAATCGCTTTGTACCAGTTAGGACCAGTTGATATTGATTAAAGTAACTAACCTAATGAAGCAACGCTGCTGACGGAATTAGACCATTGATTAAAGCTGTCATCTCAATCCGCTTCTTAGTCAGTCACCAACTTTGATATTATGTTTATTTTATACTTTTATCTGAAATATATAAAGGTTTGATTTATTTTGGTGAGATACGTCAACTTTGATAATATATCGTTTTGATTTTTAAATGAATGAATGCTTTATGTATGTACTGTTGGTATAAAATAGTTACCACTAATTTTAATTTTAATTTTTTTTACTCGGATAGTCTTGATGTAGAAATATATATCGTCAATATTAAAGAATGTAAGCCATTTGACGTAAACAAGCTAAAGCTTATTAAAACCATTTGCATTTGGTTTATTTAAAAGTATTTTTTCTCTCCTTAAAACATCGAAATGATAATCTTAAGTGGTTTTAAAATATAGCGGTTGAGTATGGGTCACTAAACCGTATACTAATAACATAACTGAAGTTGTTTTATCGTATTTCCCTGTACGTACCAACTTAAATAATTTAAACTTTCTTTAAAAAAATGTAAAATTGGTAAAAAATTTTTAAAGTGTCTAATTATAGAAAAATAAAAAAATAAAGTTAATCAAACGTTTTTTAATTAAGAAATTTTATATTAATTGCGTATTTTACTCTGATTTCCAAAATGTTTTGTGTGTATCTGAAATGAGAGGACAAACCATTGCGCCTACATAAGCCGCAATATTTTCTACATTTCAAAACCAATCCTGCCTCTGACCCTTGCTTGTTGGAAAACGTATTTTGGAAAATAAATAATATGTACATTTTTATTCCTTGGGTGAATTAGACATTTTCATTCCATAAGCGTTTAAGGCCTTGTTCATTGATCCATTAGCTAAGCACATTTATATCGCAATTTCAGTATCGGCTTTTAAATTATAGCTCTGCCTGTTCAATAAGGCAGTTATTTTTTATATTAAAAAATAAGCGTTCGTTAAATTTATATCTTCAGAAACACTTTACAGTATTTGAACCTCATATAAAAATGTACTTAAAATCTCATTGTATAAGTATTGTAAAGGTAAAGGCAGTATGAACCAAGCGGCTGCATGCTATTGAAACTTGATATGAATTATTAATATTTTTACCAAAAAAGAACAACGATTTTAAACGCCTATTACATATAGTTTATGTAACTAAGCTTGTTTTATTTTTTACTTGAATATAAAAAATAATGTTATAAGAAAGTAAATGTGCGCGTTTTATGTTATCTTTAAAATCCATAGTTCGTCAACGGTAAACTCTATTACCCTACCAACGTTTCGAATCGTGTAATAAAATTGTTCAGACGAAAACGAGAAATATTATTGAATTTAAAGTACAAGCTTTGTGCTAATCCACTCTTGATAAGCCTCTTATTTAAGTAAACTGACGTAACTCTGCTCACAGTCCGTTTCATTTATTTGTTTTGAAACAGTATATAAGACAATTGTATTCACTTTTTCAAGGTCTGTCAAATGGATACGATATAAGGTAATTCTGATTAAAATACAATTTTCCATGTATATTTTTGTTTATTTTAAAATAACGGCAGCACTGACTTAACTGGTTAGAAAGTTAGAACACTGATGTCTCAAAGCCAAGGTATTTTCTTAAGAGTATTATTTGAATAAACGTAAACAAGTTAAACTACATGAGGACTAAGAAAACAACGGGAACTTGCAGGTGCAATTAGGGGGAGACTATAAAGAAGACTCAAGACGTCTCACATTTCAACACTAACAAATCCCATCTGGAAATATTGCTCTTGGCAACTCTTAGTTTAGGTAAACGTAGTTTTGAATGCAACAAATTTACAGCGTATAATGGAATGAACACGATATTTTATCTGATATTTTACCTAAATCTGTTTGTGATGGCCCAGACGAACTGCAAAACTGACAGAAAGTAACTGTATGCACAATATTATCCGTTATTCCTTTACTCTAATACAAATATACTTTAAGGATAAAAGATTTATATATATTCAGGGATGGTTCCCTATATTTTGTTAGATAAAAGTGTGTTTTCTACCAGTTTGAATGTTTAGGTGGTTTTAAAGAAAACTAAGAGCGTATCCAAAATAACATAAGTTCAGTGCAATCTAGACTCATTAGATTATCGTAATGTTTTTTATTTATTCTAACAGTAAAACAAAAACCCTACAAAATGTTTTGACCCATGCACTGCAAAGTGCTTTAAGTTCAATTCTAATTAATAACAAATTTAGGATGGCTGAGAAAGGCACTCACAAAGATTATGTTTGTAAGACTTGTTTCATAATAACGAACGGTTTAAGCCTTTCTACAATAAATAAATATACTAAAAATATTTACGGTTTAATATAATAGTAATATTCAACTTTAAAAAATCTCACTTGTACCATTTAATCTGTATCCAAGCCAAACACCTATTTTTTGCTTCAATGGCTCTTTAGTTAAAATGTTTGTTTAAGTAAGATAAACACGTATTAAACTTTTACGAGGTTCGTAATCAGTGCACGGATTCATAAATAAATGATGACGTATAACAATTTTATCAAATTTTTCTCTAAAATTATATTATACCATACAAAGGTTTTCCATAACTGATATTGTACCAATAATACACAGTGAAAGAAATCTTATTGAACACTGAAGAACCTATCGGTTATTGGTTTTTAGATGAGAATTGAATTATCGACTCCAGGGGAAACTGTAGTCATTAGATAACATTTTTGGTTTAATAATTATATCTAATTTTCCTCGAGTACAATGCAGATTTGAATGCAACATCTTCCTTTCATTTCAAGAGGCTTGTGGCATGTATGGTAAGTGTTAAGTTAATTTAATGATTTCTTCAACGTATTATGTTTTCTTGCCATCGTTTTAAAGTATAACATAATCAGTGCTACGAGGTTTTGATTCAATATTCATGGGTGTTGTTTAGGATTCATGTAAACACTTTAGTTCTTTATTGTTTATAATTTCTATAAATATATGTTTATTATTTATTTTTATAATGATATATTAAAATGTTCTGATACGCTTACACATTGAATAAATGATATTTGTTGTGTGGCAATTACAACTAGGTACTTAATGATGCAGTCAATGCTGCCACTTCGAAACAATACGAGGCTCTTGTTAAAAGGCCACTCATATTTACAAATGTCAATTAATTTATTTGTATTTAGTAATGACTTCAACTACTTGTGTTACGACGACCGGTTTTAATTTAAACTCATGCTAGATTATTTCTGTACGGCAAAACAACTACAATACCAAAAAACAAAAGTTAAAATAATAAGATTTTTCCATGTTATAATTTGCACTATTTTAGTAATTTGTGTGGTATTAGTTTCTGGTCACTCAGCTACGTAAATATAATAAACTATTTATTTTCGCCTGGTATGATCTTGCCAATAAATCTAAAACCGAAGTATCTTCCTGTTTTTAAATTTAAATTTCTCAAAAAAGTGGGCCATCTGTCAATGGTAGGCAGACAACAAACACAAGGAGTGTGATTGATTAAACATTCCACGTATGATTACTATTGTTGATTGTATGAGCATTACGGTAATGATGGTTCTATTCTAGAGCATCAACTAGGTCGTAACTCTGTTTGTGCACCTCCTTCCTAGAGCTAATTAATCATCACATAAACATAGTAGAGAGACGTCTAGCACCGCAGGCAATCGTAATATTGCATCAGCAACCTAATTTATACTAGTTATTAATATACTATATTTGCCTCAAGAGTTGCCAATATAAGATGAACAAAATGAGACAAAGTCTCGCTAAATTAATTAAATAATTTTAAACTATATTAACCGTAAATGGATAACTCAGGGAATTTTCGAATTTTGTGTTGAAACATGTCTGTGCTTTCGTGATATTTTGAAACTGCAGCACTTAAAAGTGTTTACTGTCAATATCTAAACTTTAGAAAGAAAAATGCTCCTCCTAGTAATTACAAAGCCTCTATCTCTTATTTCAAAGTTAGTTTTGTGAAAACTCGTGACTCCATGACAAATATAACGACGTTCCCTATATAAACGTTAAAAAGTACCAGTGGCGTTGATTCACAAAAAAACAACACACACAAAAATCAGTGGATAAATATAAGCACTGCAACATCGTCCCGAGTTTTTATTTAGGGATACTACATTTAAAAAATAAATCCGGTGATGATTCATCTTCCGGTGACGCCGCACCACACGTGCTTAGTAGTTTTTTTTGTACTGGCCAGTGAAATGATATTCGTAATTTCGTGTCGTGTGAATGTTTTTCTTATTGTGTTTCATACATCTTGACACCTTCCATCATGGATTGAAGATAGCTTGACGTTCGGGTTGATAATGAAGCCCACAGCGGTTTGAAACCATTGGTAGCTTCGCAAAGAAACTTGGATCACTCGACAGCAGTACAGGTAATTTAGACCTTTTTTGATAATATAAAATGATTCAAAGGGTAATCAACGATGAAAATAACACACCTAAGAAATATAGATTGTTTTAAGGTAAAAAATACACACCATCGTAGACAAAAATAGGTACCTATTTCTATTACCCTCGTTTGTTAAAAAAACTAATTCATATTCAGTCGGTTTTTAACAAATTTTACAAATCCAAAAATCTTTAACATAACATAATTTATTTATAAACGTTTGTAGGCTATGTTTGTAGGGCCAAAATGTTCCGTAAACATATACATATATATTACCGTTTGAAATGTTGACGATTATAAAGCTATGAGAGAGTTAGGGTCTGAATATTCATATTTAGACCGTGTAATGCCATCTGCAGGCCGGTGGCTATTTCCATGATGACCGCGAATTCGTTCCCCATCTTACAAATTTGTGAAAAATTGGTAAGTATTTCATAATGTACCTTATATTTAACTTAAACAATGATCAAATCTCATTTTAGCAAAGGGTGATCAATTCTCATTTTAGCAAAGAGTGGTTTTATATGAAGTTCATAAGTATTTGATTATTGACTGCCTGAGTAAGTAATCAAAATATATGCTTTAGCAAATATAGCCAGAGCCTATACCAACAAACACTGTAGAACATTTTTTTAATTTATCGTTCTCCTTATTAAACCAAAACATTTACTATTATAATATTGGTTTTTATTATTTTTAACGACTGTTTTTCCATGTGTTACTTTTCACTGTTTTTTAGAGTAATTAGAGAAACAAGTAATGTCAAAACCACAGTCAATATCAGAGTACAACCACAGACCGATTCCACAAGAAACAATTCCCATAAATATAAATTGTTTTAATAAATGTAAAAACGACTAGTTCAACTTTTACTACTCCTGAATGTATGTTTTAGATGATTTCATTAAACGGTCATCAAATAAGAAGATTTAGTTCTCAAATATTAAATAGTATACAAAGTATAAAGTTATAATAATCCTTCAGAATACATACTGTAAAATATGTTTTAGTGTAAAACATTTCCTCTGTTGATAATGTTTATACTTTATTTTACTGTGATTTTATCCAATATAAACAATAATTTGTCTTCCATACTTAGTATGTTATTTTGTTAAAAAGAAATAGCACAAATTCATACCAATGATATTTCATAAAATTATTTAATAAATAATAAACCATTTAAAACTATTGTATTTTAATATATGAGTTTGACCTTAAATACTCCTATACAACAACTTTGTAACAATTGAACTACTGTAGAATGAATAGAAATACATTTTTAAATACCATAAGATGAATTAGTTTGGAGACAAGTCATTATGCCACGTTAGTATTAGTAATTTGTTATTTAGTTTTAGTTTTACGTTATTTAGTTAAAAATAAAAAAATAAACAAAATTTTAACTCTGTTTTTTATTTAACTGTTTCCATTTGAACGCGTTTTATTATTTTTTGAATACGCCTTTTTATAAAGTAGGTTTTAAAAGGTATTAGTAAAATATTAGTAGGTAGGTAAAAGGGAAGAACCCAATGATGGAGGCAAAGAGGTTTAGTCTTAAGCGATGTTATTTAAAAGGGCTCTTAGTATATTTACTGTTACAGTTATTATGCTCGATGAAAATTATGCCAGAGACTCGTTGTGTGTCGGTTCAATTTAGATTTCATATTTGTCTAGTATTAAAAAGTGCTACAAATACAGAGATAAATATAATATTATTACATAAAAGGTTTCTGGCGTGAGTAATATTAACAATCAACACACAGTAAACGCGTGACTCCATAAAGCAGTGTTGTACTTTTTACTTATTTACATATAAACGGTTTCATAATCTTTATCAATGTTTATACAAGAACAAGGAAACAATCTGAGATAGTTGAATATGCACAAAATACAAAAATACTTATAATTTTAATAAGTATTATAATTAAGTATAATTATTGATACATGCTGAGTAAGCAGATTTATAAGTGAAAAAAGAAAACATCCTACAAATTACTTCAAATATATAACCAGTAGAAAATATAAATATAAACATAAATTCCAATGCTGTAACAAAAACATAATAATTGATGACGCGGTGAGTTGAGCGTGCATAATATAAGTATGGCAATGAAGCTATATTTGCATTTATATTTAAATCGAATACCTATATTTAAAAAGATATTAGGCCAACAATTATTAATTTAATAATTTACCAAATAACTTGGTTTGCATTGAAAAATTGCAACAGAACATATTGGGATTGAAATAGTGAGTAATATCCCGTCTGCTCCCAGCACAATATACGAGATCCTTTAAGCATTTATAGAACGACGCGATGCGAAATACAGCGGCGATATTGAGGCATGCGTCTCCATTACCTGAGCAGTAAGCCTTGCCAGAAATAAATATAATTCTTCTCTCTGGCTTACGTCTGTGTTTCACTAAATTACTGAACCGATTTCATACAACGTCTATCCCACTCGTTAAAATAACGTACAGATAAAAGCATGTTTTACTTATAATTAAAAGGGCGCTAAAATGGTTCAAATATCTTGAGTGTAAAGTAACGAACCTTAACATTATTGTGAACATTTATCATCACTGATAAAAGAAATACAATTTTGACAATGTGTCCCCACTGGATCACCATCAGGTCTTCAGGTCATATTACTCGGTCTTCAGGTGAAAAGAAAACTAGAACATTTATAGATATTCTTTTAACCTGAAGACGGGATCGAATTATGAATCTCAAATAATTGTCGTCAACAGTTTCTCAAAACATAATCTTCCCTAATCAGTAATGACAAATATCCACAATATTTTCTTAAATGACGTAAATTCACCCATCATCAACAATGAATTTCAAACACTGTGTTAATTTCCACAAAAAATCATGTTTTTAAATAAAATAAATCATTACAGAATTTTGCATGAGTAAACAGAAAACTACGAATTACATATTGTATGGTGTGCACGTACCTTTCTTTCCCGTATGCATTTTTTTATTTGTAAAAATTTTAAATTAAAAAAATAATTCAAAAGTGATCTTGTGTTAAAAAGGGATCTTGTGTTAAGAGTAATTAAAGTTAATGAATTTAAATAACATTTAATTATAATATTGTACTATATTTGCGTATATTTTAAGCTCTAGGTTGTGAATTAATGACGACACATGTATATTACCCACCACCAAACCAATTAACGATCTAGCCCCCATATGTAAAAAAAAATCTAAAATATAGTCCAGCCTATGTGGTAATTTTTTCAATCCTTGTCAGCATCATTATTGATAATCAGATATTAGATACATTTAGTGAGTTATGTAGATTTAATGCCGCAAAACTGTTACTTTAGATACAACCAATAAGATAAAAAAAGATTAATAAAAGATTCATAAAATGTTAAGTCCAGTTATATGTAAGAGATTACTTTTAGAATATAACTGACTTACATTCATGACTTGTATATTGTGAATAAATGAATCCTCGAACTTATAAATTAGCAGGAATAGTAATGTGTTTTGTAATAATTAATACAAATTTATAGCTTGTTTAGACTTATTATAATCTTTAACTTTTTTCTGACGTACGGTAATCTTTTAGCTTAAAACTGGTAGTTAGTATTGCAATGGTAATATTAATGTGTATATGCCTACCTATTTACTGTTTAATATAAGCAGAGGTCATGAAGTTTTTAGGCGATGAGGTGCTCGACGCAAACGCAAATTCGAGAGTGCGAGCTAAGATAAGCGGCTTAGTGCAGATTTGCAAAGAACTGTAGACAAATTGAAGTGATTAACCGTGTCAAGTTTTTCTCCGTTCATCTTTACGGTTCATTTTTATCTGGTCATAGTAGTTAGTCCATCGGCTCATCCTCAAATTGTTTTTTGATGCTCAAAGATCAACTCTTCAGATTATAACGTGTTTCTGCAAGAATCAATAATTTATTACATGCCATTAATGGTGAGAATTTGTTTTCGATGAATAAATTAAAAAATGAGTTTCATCTTGATTTTGGTGACCTACAAATTAAAGTCAAAGAACAGAACTGTGATTTCGTCCAATTTTGTGAAAGACCTAATGAACTCAGACGATTACTACAAGAATCTAAGAAGAAAATTGCGGGATTCGAATATAGGAAAGATCTAGAAATACTATATATATATATATAAATCATATATATTCATATACATATATCATAATATATAATTTCAAAATATTCATATATTTTACATGAATATTTTGAAATAAAAAAGGACAACAACCAATTGAAACCATATAATATAGCATAACATTGAGAACTATATAAACATACACATCAAGCGTTTTTAAATAATTCTCAACTTAATTATACGCCTATTCTTCCATAGGTGTGATTGCAATGTGAGTTAGTATTTGCATAGGCTCCAATCAGTATAAAATAATATCAAAAAAATAAATGACATACCAAATATGTAAAAATTACTTTGTTGAAATATGAAAATACAAAAAATGTTCGTATTATACAACCGACTTATAAATAAATATACATCATACATTTTATACAAATTTATCTTTGACCTTTGGGCACGTCTAAAAAGGTTATCACGGTTTCGGGCTTGGGTCTGTCCATTCTGATTAAGGTAACAGCTTCTTACCATTTTGGGGATTTCATTAAACATGTTCATACACCTCAATGGTTACAAGCCACTACTTACTGTTGTGCTTCTTAGATGGCCCTCTCAGACGGTATTCCCCCTGAGCCACAGAAGTTGGAGCAGACCTTCTTGAACTGGTAACAACTGTCACACAACGCTGCCGCTGCAGTCCCTATAACTACTTGGTCTCTGACTGGTGATTCTTATATCCCCTCTACTCTATTACCTCACATCTGAAAATAAAGCTGTAGGGTTGACCATTTATTGACACTTTATTATTATATTACCTTCAGTACTCCTCGAAGTGATGAGCTTTAAGTATGCTATTAGGTTAGTGTTTTACATTTAAATTGTGTAAATTTATGATAATTTACAAATAAGTAACTAAAGGTTATAATTAAGCACAATCGTTCCATAAATCATGAGGACGAGCAATAGTCGAGTCTTCATTTCATACATTTACATTGTTGATACATTGTTGCGTAAAAGTTGCGTTTTGTTAGTTAAACATTTATAAATAAAGCTTAATCTTAAATCTTCTATTGAAATGACTGGTTTAATTTGCTGTGATTGAAGCTGTGAATGAAGCTGTGATTCATATTTACCGCAAAACAACCAATGCAATAAATTGAAAAATGACTAAAGTAAGCAAAAAAGAAAACTACTGCTAAAAATGGATGTATATTTTGTTGTGTGAAAATAGAATTGCCTAATGTAACTGAATTTGTTTTATGTCAAAATGCTCGTTCATTTTCAAGATGAGCTCGTTCACTATGCTCACAAGCCAATTTTTATATAGAGCTAACTTTGACAAAGAATAATTTGAGTAGACATTCAAGTAAATTTGTTATTTCCATAATGAACATATCTTTATGCCTTTTAAGTATGTTGGATATAATCCTTATAATAGCTGTTCGGAGTAACTAACTAACTAACATACTAACCCGACTTTGTTTTATGTATTTAGTTAAATTAAACTATAACATTGCAAATAACGTTTGTAAAACTTTTGTGGAGTTTAACCGAAAACAATCTCCAAAAAGTGCTCGTTACTGTCCATCCTTTAAAACTTACAATCCTTTTTGGAATATTGTTGATTTAGTGCATTGCACTAACTAAAATGATTAATTTAAAGTTGACCTGTAATCAAACCTAATTTCATAGAAAATAACACAATCAACTAAAACGAATCAATTTAATATCTTATATCAATATGTTTTACACGTTTAAACAAACTATGACTTATTAATATTTGTCGAGCTATTAGTTTTGTAATTTGATTATTGAAAAATAGTCCAATTAAGGTGTTTGCAAACTCTCTTCACGGCGGCGCCAACGGACAACTTCGCTGGAGCAAACGTTGCAAATCCCATTAAAACTTGCGTTATTAGTTTTTAACTAACATAAAATCAAATTATCCTTACTTATAGTACTATTACTGAAGATTCTTGTATTTCAACACTTATGTTGAAAAACTGAGCTCGTTTTCCAGTAATATAATTTTCGTTAAGACGGACAACTTTATTCGAACTTTGTAATGTATTTGCATTATATATTGCTCTGTATAAATATAAAGATTATAAATAAGCCAATTAAAAACTTTGTTGTAGCTAGTTGTAAATTAAGAACATAAATAAGCCAATAAAGAAACTTTCTTGTAGCTAGTTATAAATTAACTTTCTCTTACCGAACCTATGAAACATTTAATTAATTTTGAATCGATCACAGATTCTTTGAATGTTCACCTGAATTGATAAGTCGTTATCATTAATGCTGTAAAAAAATAAAACTAAAATGTCAACATATCGTGTGTTATGTTGGTACAGGTATGTGAGTTATTTTTAGATAAAAAAAAAACTTAAAGTCAGAAACCTTAAAATGTTAGTCAAGCTTGTTCCTATTAGACATTATAAAATTATTATTAAGTCACATGAATTACATGCCCATTTATAAAAATATAGTTTTATATCATGAACATAACTTTAACTACCTTATTAATAGAATTGGAAGCGAGTATACCTAAACTTGTACATGTCACTTTAACGTCATTGGTTTTACACATGGGTCAATGCAATACACCTGTTATACAACGATGTAAGACATTATTGTAAATTTGATTTACGAGTCAGATCAATTTAATTTAATGGGTTGCAATAAAGTTTTGACCGGAGAAATAACTCTAAAGAGACTTCGTTTTGAAGTCTATTTGCTTTGGAAAATTAAAATTAAAACTGATTTACGTCTCTCGTATTACATCTTCTAGTTTTATCCATCTTCGTAGTGTTTATTTTGTTTCAAAGGATCTTTAAAGCCAGATTTTACAAACCTTTTATACAGAATGACCCAAAGGTCAGTGGATGGAGAAAGTTGGGCGAAGAGGGATTCCTGAAGTAATATCCAATAACATGATCTGTACAAATCACTACTCTAAATCTATTAACAACAAGCATGCATGGTAAATCCTTAACAGATGAAACTAAATTTAATATAATTTCCTTTTTCTTTACCGATGATATCTATATTACTAGTTACTATGTCTTTATGTAAGATGGCGTTTCATACTTGTTAATCCATTAAGGGTAGTTGCCTTATTACTGACCTCGACCATTTGCGATTTATGGTAAATCTAAATAGTTTCATCATATATATTTTCTATAAACTAATATATCAACTTATAATTGATAAAATCGACTATTAATTCTTTGAACACAATTTAATTCACAAACACTATTATTGGTAGATTATTTCCAGCTCGTAATCGATTCACAGGGCTCAATAAATAACCAAACGAGAGAAGATTTTCCTAGGAAACCCCAGTGCAAAAGGTAGACGGGTAAAAGCTTTCTGCTATTTACAAAATGTTTGGTCCCAAGGGCAGGCCGCGTGTCTGGAATATATTTGATTCTTGCTCCGGTTTCTTGTAACTATTTCGATTCCGACGTAACCAATTTAACTATCATTTGAAGAATAGTATATAGATATTTGAACGTTTTTAGGTAGAACTTTTCAGTTGATTGATCACACTATACACTCATACTTCATTGATGATATTTACTATGAAGTTTTTGGTTTATCGTTTTAAGGCTAATTTTAAAAACTAAATGTTAGGTAATGTTCTCATAATTATTAACAATGTGTTAGTGAGTTAAACAAAGTGAATTATATTTTGACTGATATCGTATTATTCTAATTCTTAGGTCATACATAATCTAATGACAGAATACTTTATTCGTTTAGTCAGGGGATTCTAAAAACTATCATTCATTTAAACGTTTTAGAGAAATGCTATTGTACTATTCCAAACGTATTTGTATACGTCCGCATGGTAAGTAATATTATAACAGGAATGTATTTAAAATAATTTGTTACATAACTCAGGAAAAGTTAGAACAAGAAAGGCTGGAAAACCTACAAATATATGTAATATTTACGTCCTCGTAAATAAATACCTTACAAACGTGTATTATTTAAATACGTGAAAACAGGTAAACACAATCTGAATAACAATTTAAATTATACATTTGTATTTAATATTATACATTGGTCAAGTGTTCACAAGTCATAAATTTAGTTTATTTAATTTCGTAGGGTATTTTACTATTAAAAACAAAACAATGTAGCGTAAACCATTTTTTCCGCCCACTGGAAATCTGCGAGTAAGCAATGTATTTACTGGCGATGAAAGTCAAGTAACGGAGTACCCCCTCCGGCAGCACTTTGTCGGTTACGTATGTGGGTCCACGGGAAGTTTTCGCCATTTATCCAAACTGCAGTTACCAGAGAACAACTGGAAAAGTCGGTGTAGTCGGTGTCGTAACGCCCTTTAGCACCGAAGTGTCCAAAATCAACTCTATGTTTGGACTTCGATACTTATAATTATTGTTGGCATTTTTCTGACTGTTACGGTAACTTTACAGTAGTAAAGTGAAATACTGATAACAACTTTCGAAAGACTTGCTGGTATATATTGTGTTCTGGTTAGTTCACCTGTTTACTTATTGTATTTTATTTTTTTTTAAACACATATGTTGTTGTTTACATTCATTTTTAATTTAGTTAGATTTTTTCATTTTTTTAGAACTAATGAAACACTTAAGAAATACTTTAACATGCTTTAACACTTCTTTCAATTTTTAATATGAATTGTACGGATATATAGTCTTTTAAAGTTCACTAGTTTTTTATTATTTTTTTTTTTATTATTCACACATTTTATGATTATTATTTTTTATTTGAAAATCCCATTGCCCATTGTTATAATTTCTAATTTTAAAATGAAATTTCCAACGAAATACAATTTTTCCAGGGGTTGGGATTTTTACCAATTGATACAAAAGCCTCCAATTTGAAAGTTTTAACGAATCATTCCGCTGGATTCCGAGATAAATTTTGCAAAGAAGTAAACAAACAGACAGACAGACAGTCATTGCTCGTATTAGAGTACAGGATCATATCAACAGTACATGGAAACATATATGAACAAAGATTGTTTAGTAATTGGAAATAAAGAAAATATATAAATGTTGTTCCTTTTTCTCGACGTGACACTTTCCATCCAACCAAACCATTAGGTAAAAATTAAACTTTCGGTTTTGAAAGCTGAAAGGTAAAGTGACAAACTTTTATGAGAACGCAGCGAATTTTAAGCCGATGGACGAGTTATTGTCAGCAAAGTAAAGTTTTAGGGGCGACAAAACTTACCTTGCTTAATCACCCCAATTTTCCCTCTGTTCTTTGCAAATCTGCCCGAAGCCGCTTATCTTTGGCCGTAATTTAAAATTAACTTTCTGCTCATGGCTCATCGCTTCTAACCTTCTCCAGGCCTCGTAGCTGGGATCGGTTGAGACAGCTATTCCTCGTTATTGGGTTTAATGTGTGGAACTATTCTAGACTATTAAATAGAAAGTGTTTATATATTACAAATTATAAGGTAAAATGGGATAGTGACACGGTGGGGTCAGTCGTCTTTATTGACGCCAAAACGCGGGCCTACAACTCAGGAGCTTCATTATACAATACGAATAGTGTATCTGTTAAATAACTATCAAATAGTTAAGATGTTTTAACGCTACAATACCTTGTTTTTCGCTCACTAAAGTTATGCTTCGTTAAAGATTTAAACAACTTTTTGATTAGCATATTACGTGTTGTTATTACTTACGGGATGTAATAAAAGACGTTTTACAACACTTAAGTATAAGTAGTTAAGTGCAGTTTATTTAAGTATAAGTATTAAGTATAAGTATTAAGTATAAGTATAAGTATTTAAGACTTAAATACTTAAATATTTAAGACGTCTTTTATTACATCCTGAAAGTTTTAGAAAATTATTATTTATTGAAATAATTAACTCAAATTTATCAGAAAAATTATGGTTCAAGCGTTGTATTACTTTCAACCGACTTTTCACAACATTCACAAACATTTTTAACAGTTTATGGTAACAGATTTATTATTAAGGTTGGTTAAACACTTTGTAATGATAATTAAATACTTATTAATTTTATTTAATTACAGTACACACTATACATAAACGTAATTTCAGCAAGATACTTCAATATGAACCAGTTTATGAACATGGGACACCATTATTAAATTATTGATATTGTTGCGATGTAATGAACCAGAATGCTTTTATCCCCAACTGCATATTTAGTCTGTAAAGCTGAAAGGTATGTTTTGATAATTTATCTCGGTTAGTACTTGTCGTTGGTATTCTCTTTTATGGAGCCGAATAAATGTTAAACGGGCATTAGTGTTTGCTGCAATCCGCATCAGCTATGCATTTCTACTTTTATTGTTAATACGATAAAATGTCATTAAGCAAACTATTATTTTAAGTGCTCAAAGATCTGCTGGTTGTTATAATGAGAGAATGATACCTGTGACTGAAAATACTCTGAATACATTTAATCTGTTCGTAATTGTAACCCTTTTATGGATGTTAATTTTTATTTTGTAAATTTTAGGCCTAGATATGTTATGATAATCTTTGAAAACCCGCCTTCGTTTGTTACTTACCAAAATATAACCTAACTGTCCATCATTTATATATTTATACTATTCACCTAATTTATAAATGTCATCGGTTCAATAAAGTAATCTTGCCGCACATGTAACATTTTGGTATTTTTTAGAGTTATATTCGACTGGACTCGATGTATTATCTAGTTTGTTTAAATCGACAAATATCATTAATTTTTAAAAGAAACTGCAAAAAATACTCAGCCTAAAAGTTGATCTAGCAGAAGTCTTTCTAAATTATACATATATTTTTCTCCACATTCTGCACCATCAATATCTGTAGAGTCTTTATGTAAACGAAAGTTGTATTGAACCCAAGATGAGCGTCTTTACACAGGATTTAAGAATAAGGAACGGGTTAAGAAGATTAACCAAGGGAAGTTTGGCCGCCGCATAAACTCGACTTTCTGAACAATAACTTGTGCATCGCCTGAATCAACGAACATTTTGCCTCAAAGAATTTTATAGCGGTAAACCATTTTATTTTCCAGGTTGCATAAATAAAAGTCTCATTGTAAAGTAACTTTGAGTTGATAATATCAATATCAGTCTTGAAGATGTAGTTCAGTATGTTTGTTAGTTCAACTATTGATGATTTTGTTGTATTTGTGATAATGTTTCTCAAAACCATAAATCATTCGCATACATTACGACGCCTTATTTCCAAACAGGTTTGCCTATTTTCTTTAATTTATATTTTTAACATTCTCTATACATTACAAATTTTGAATGAACTCGTAAGTGTTTATTGTTATTAAAGTATTTAATTATTTCTTAGTATTTAACAATTTAGTGTTTTGTATACGTTTGCTAAAATTTAAACAAATAAAACATTTGCTAAGTAAGGCCATTTAATTTAATAAATGTGGTTATGTTTATATGCAATTTTCTAAAACGTACTAATATAACTTAATGGTAAAAGTAATACATGTGTCTAGCAAAATATTGCAGCATAAGTTTATAATTTGTTTCAGTAAAGTTATTTGTTCTATGTGACGTATAGCATCACCATGTAACACCACTACCCTATCCTACGTTCAACATTCTATTGAAGTTTATTGTTTATAATGTAGAGGCTTTGTAATGTATCCCTAGAGACGGAGACACCTTTACTGCACCTCGAGGGCTTTTGACCCCAAGCGTCGACACTTAGTTACACGTAAGTATTTTTTCCGGTAAACGTAATGTTATTGCAGAAATGAACAAGAATATCTTGAGAATAGGTTATTTAGTGAACATTTTTATGCAGAGAATTTTTCATAGTAAACTTAAAGATTTAGTTGCAGTTTTTACACATAATATATAGGACAAATTACTTCAAATCAAATGAAATCTAGTAACCGATACAGGTAGTGTTACTGATTATTGTGGCGCATATTTACCATTAACTGTGCACAAAATACTTTGGAAAGCTTTGTTGCCACAAAAGGTTCACTGTCCTTTGACATTTGTCTTTGATATTTAATTTATTCTCTTATAAATTTGTCATTCCATTATTTTCCTATAACTTGGAGTTCATAGATTTGATTTTACTACGTGTTTAAAATACAAAAAGTACACCAAAACACGCTTTAAAGAATACGGACAATTTTCTCGGAGTAAAATAACCGATTTTTAGGGATAGAACAATAGACTTTGTAAATAATTCAATTGTTAATTTGTAAATAATAACTTTGATATTAATTTCCTTTTTATAATTTACAACAAAATTATTGCTGCTTGAATCCGTCTTCCGCGTTTCACATATAATGACTTAAAAAAAGTTTGATGTAACTTTGCACTCCAAAAAAGTAAAACATAAAATCAATTCAGAAATTCTCACAAAACGTCTGTCTGTCTGTCTGTCTGTCTGTCTCTGTCTATCTCTGTCTGTCTGTCTGTCTGTCTGTCTGTCTGTCTCTGTCTGTCTCTGTCTGTCTGTCTGTCTGATGTTCCGGGTAATCGCAAAAACTACTGAACCGACTGGGCTGAAACTTTACATTAAGGTAGATCTTGAACCAATGCAACACATAGGCCTATTCACTTCCTTAAAATCCCCTCGGGCTACGCCCCGTGAACGTCCTAAGTTTCAAGTTTAACATTTCAGAAGAAAGTAAACATTCAGAAACTGTAATGCGAACAGCTGAGGACTCATCCATTTGACAGCTTAAAGAGCAGAAGCAAGAACAGCTGTTTAAAGCTAACTAAAATGAAAATTGCATTGACTATAGAACGGGTAAAGAAAACCCATGTGCGAAGAACGGGTACATCAGCTAGTATGTTTTAAAAGAGTAAAATTAGATGAACTGATTTTATAATAACAAGCTATTTAAAATGTTCTAATCAAATTTTAGCAAAATATGATTTGTTTTTATTATCAGCTCATTTTACTCAGTGATATTAATTTATGGCATTCTAAAAGTTACTTGAGATAGCTGTTTTAGCTGCTGTGCTGTGTTTTTTTTAGTTTTAGCAGTTGTTAGTTGTTTATTTTATATTACTTATATTCTTCAATAAGTCTAATATCGAAAGCCAAGCGGACAGATTCCTAAAGGTGGATGTGTCCTAAACCCCCAAAAGGGTAGACGTAAAGGGTTTTCAAATAACAAATAAAATCCTTAAAGGCATCATAGATTTGCCGGTAACATAATAATTAAAATTAGCTTATTATTTAAATAAATAGATTATCATTTCTCTCCACGGTTACAACAAATTATATTTTCATCTTTTTGAATATCAATATTTACTTCTATTGCCCGTAGGTTGTAATCAATTTCTAGATTGTAATATTTTATGAGGACTGCTAGTTTTATTTATAAGAATAGAAATACGTAGTTTATATGTTTCATTCTGTTGTTTAGTTTTAATGATTTTACCAACAGAAATAACGAGTTTTGTTGATTAAATATATTTTCTATGACGTGATATTCATTGAAGAAAATAAATTAATCAAATAAAGATGTTGTATTTGATCTTAGGCTTTCTCAAGCCATTAACTGTAATTTTTATTAACGTTATGTATATTTTAAATATAAAGTTGTAAGGGGTTTGCATTTTATTAGTTAAAAGTTTCATCAAATCAAAACCAATAAATGCATTACAAATTTTATTGTAAACCATTTATATCAGTATTATTATATCCGTAAAGATGTCGAAAATTTTCGAGGCTCATAAAATAAAATAAATTTCTACTGAATGCTTAGTAAATAATAAATAAACTAACAAATAACGTAAATACATACGTTTTATATGTCTTTTATCAAAATATTACGTATAAAGGAGCCATATATTTTAAATGTAAATCATGTTTAGTTCTTTTAAAGTGTTAATAATAACGGAAAATTTATTTATCTTTTTATTTACGTAAATTATTTGTTAATTCATTTTTGCGAACAAGCGTGAAAAAGGTGAAGGAGTAGTTAATAAAACCATGATGATTGCATTTTACAATCAAAGAACTGAAAAACGAGCCTTTACATGCATATGGCCCGGGTCCCTAATTATAATAAAAATACTCTAAAATTAAGCTCAATAGTTTATGTTTTTGCTTGACTGTAATACAAATTTACGACAGCTATTTAAAAGGGCTCAAGGGGAAGTTGGAATTGTGATATTTCATAAACTCGTTTATTTGTTTATTCAAGATATGTACGTTGAGAAAATGAATACAAAATTATCTAAACATCAGTGTATGAAGAATATATAAAAAATAGTCTAATTTAGTGTAAAAATGTAAAAGATGTATCCGAGTGAGGTAGCAAATTACCAAAATGACAACTCTCATTCGGAAGGATTCGGATTAAAGTGATATTCAAAGTTATTTGTTTGCGAAACAAAATAATACAATTAATGGACAACTGTCATACATAATTCACAGAAGAGCTTTAAAACTAAAATACTATAAACATGTTAAAATTGAAAACAATTGCAGTACAAAACAAATAAAAATAAATTTGCTTTTTAATGATTTATCCTCCAGCACATAATCCTTTACACGGTAGTATTCATTAGCCAACAAAAACCTGTTTAGCCCTCACTTGAAAACGTTAATGTTTCCTCTTTTTAAATCATCCCACGCCCGCCATTTTGAGGTGAGTTTGTACTACTCCTTATCTCTCTTAGAAAATGATTCCACAAGAGCCGTATACCACCAGGAAGGAGAAGATAGAACCAGACCTGCGTTATCTGGTAAAATATTCCACAAACAGCTTGTCCAGCAGATGCATTGTTAAAATTTTCAAGAAATAAATATTACTGTTTTGGATATCAAAAACTGAATAAGCCCTATAACGTTTGGGCTTGAGTGATACATGTCACGCGTGACTCCCCACGTGATTTGAATAGTCACGTGACCTGTGAAGTCACGTGAATATTACATGTTACTACAGAGATGTGACCTTTGTGATTTAAGTGCGAGCGGACAGCAGCATGGCAAATATAATAATATAATAAAGTATATCTCATTGCAATTTCAAATAGTCCCTCCCAAATATAAATAGAAAAGAGGAGAATAATAGACTACGATTAAGTTTAACTTTATTCTTGTTTATTTTTAAGTTAAACTTCCACAACATTCGATATCAAACGATTGGCAGACTTTTCCCGGAGTAAAAGAACATTTGGATGGGCATCTAGACAAAAACACATTTCATACCTGCAATAGTATCTGAACTATGACATCCAGTAATACAAATGTTTGCGATAAACATATTGAATAACCAGAAATTAAATATGGCGTGGTAAATCAAAATTCATATTTTTAACCTAGTGAAGATAAATAAGTAAAACCTAAATGTATAGATATTTTAACTGAGAGGCACCACAAAATATTGATTTAGTTCTAATAAAGTAGAACTTTTTACAACCCATAACCTCCTTAAATAGCATTGAGTAATAAAAGGGATTAAGTTAAGTACTTTAAAACACTGTAATTAATAAAAATATAGTACCTATAAGTAGTCTTCTTAATTTGTACTATGTTTCGCCCATAATTGTATGACTGAGATTGAACGTGTAGCACACAAGGCAAAACATTAGCTTTAACTTCATGAAAAAGCCAAGTAGGTTACACCAAAGTGTTATTATTCGACACAATGTCAGCTATTGGCGGCGGGAGCAACAGTTGACGAAACTACTTACAAAGTCGGCGTCCCTGCGGCTTCGAAACTCCCTGAAACAAATATCACACGTTATACAAATGTAGAGTACTTGTAAACATTTTACTTGACATATAAAAACCATTTTTTATAATGACTCTATTTAAAATCGTGTTTTATAGGTAAGTACCTGGGGGACCAAGCTTTGCTTGAAGGAAAATCACACATTGATTCTTAACCACGTGAGTGTCACTTTGACAGGCCACTGTTTTTTATTGATCAGCTGTTATGATTACTTTTTATAATTTGAAACTCCATAAGCCCAACGTTATCAGTTTCATTTTCAGTTTTAAAACGGGTTTTCCTGAGGTTAAGGCCCTTTAACGTCTAAGGACCAATCCCCCTTATTTTCAGAGTTTAAGCAGAATTATTTTTACGAAATTCCTAGATCCTTTTGGCATACAGCGATTGCCAGTTTAAGAATGTAGGATTGCTTTAAACGAAATAGTACTATGAATAGTGTTAATGCTAAATTATTAAATCGGGTGTTAAATATATTCCTTATCCTGACGAAGGGACGAGGTTTCTGTCTATACTTCGGTTAGCACATTTATCCCAGAATTTCGTGAAAACTTCTCGCCGAACTGATTGGGAATTGGGCAAGAAGGCACTTAAAACCAGGGCCAATAATATACCTACTTGCGTTGAGAACATTTTAATCATCGACTTTGATTTATTTATTTGATAATTCAAGAGGATCTGAAATTTTAAGTTATTTTTAATTTGTTCTATATTAAAATAAAAAATATTTATGAAAAAAGCATAAAACAAAAGTCAACAAAATGCATTACTGAATGATAAATACATTTAATTTGTTTTAACTAATTCAAAATTATTTTTTGCCGTGGATCAGAAATACCATAAAAGCTTTTAATCCAAACATAGCAAATGTAAAAAATAAAACAGGAATTATCGTTATTACCAACTGTATTTTAACCACGACTCGCTACACCGCACCAGTTCAAATTTATTTACACACAATTGGTCATTAACCTTTTCAGTACATATCCAGTTCATAATTTTTGTTACCAATTAATTTGTTTAGTTCATGGCTGCAATACATGTTCTCAATAAAGCGCCCAAAAGTGTACATTTTTTTATTTTTTTCAAGACAATATTTTATACTCAGTAAGAACCAATTAAAGCAAATTATTTAAGTGTCAACAGTTAGTTTTTTAAAACCTTTTCTAAGTATTTAGGTAGAGATAGGTATATAAACAAATTTAGTTCTTTGAAATAAAATATTTTAACTTACAGTATAAAACAATGAATTTATATATGTCAAACTGTACAAAAATATATAGTTGTTTAGTTATATATTTTATTAGTTTTTTCACCGATGGTCAATATTTATGAGTGAACCTATATTTATATATTTTTCCCTAAACTAGGAATAAATACAAAATACATAAATCACATAGTAAGAAATCTCACCTTTTTTAGTAGCAATGGACTTTATAAAACATATCATTAGAAAATCTTATAGGTTCCTTTAAATTCATTGGTTGGAAATTCATTGGTTCCTTTATAACCGTTAACCGCCTCTGTATTAACAACATGCCTTTACTCTTGCTAAGAGTAATATTGATCAGGTTTGATTCGTAATTAAGTACACGTATCACTTTAAATGGTAAAATATATTAAAGTCTGAGAGAAATTTTGATTATAAAAAGCTGAGAGGCCATGCAATATACCGTTTGGAGCCTTACACTGCTTTTAAAGCTTATCGTTCGTGAATGAAGGTTAAATTGTATTAATCAAAACACAGAAATAAATCAATCAAAATGTGTTTTTTTCAGCTAACACAGTGCAAACGGTTACTCTGTGTAGTTTAAAAATTTGTAATAGCTTCTAACGCACCTAACGCATAGGTCTTGTATTATAACATACAGTCGTGCATAGTTAAAAGTACATTTTTTAATACTGTTTTATAACCGATAAATCTATTTCGTCAACAAACAATATTAGTTGGAGTATTGGTTTTAGAGGATTAACAACACTTTCTTTACGTATATGTATATAGTTTTAAATGCAGATATTTAAACTTGAGACTTCATTTGAGATGTGTTTTTCTGAAAAAGCTCTAGGACTGAAAACTTTAAAAATATCAAAGTTTAAACTATAATAATATGATTCCTTCTTAACAAATAGATTGCGTGCAGGCAATTTATTTAAATCATGTGTTCATAAATACATCGTGTTTAGGCATACTTTAAATAGCCTAAAGATTTACAAATACTTCAAATACAATCTAATGAAGTTCAATTTTAAACAGAATCATTGCAAACCTTGTGGAAAGCGATATCGAGGACAGAAACGACACACTGTTGGAATTTTAATTAAAATAAAACGCGGGAAACTCAACAAAGGATTCAATTGATTTGTTATTTATTCGTCATTTTAAGATCGGATTTGCGGTCTAACAACAAGGAGTCTTCAAATGTATGTCGAACAAACAGTGAACTTGTGATGATTTGCATGTAGTGTAAATTAATGTGCAAAGAGAATATTTACGATTGAAATCGTAATCTAATCCGTCCCTAAACAACTAAACGAAATAATGAAACCGTTGGCATCAGTGATTTAAAATTGTGGTTTAAATATCAGTTATGCGGCAACGTCTCCTGCACTAAAAAAATACTTGATTCACCAAAAAAGAATATTGAAAAGCTGTATAAAACTGTGTATGTCCCAAAATTACCGATAAATTTGGTTGTAGAAGCAAGGCAATTGCTTGATAGTAAATACAGGTACTTGATAAGTGTTGTGAGGTAAAACGTGTTCCGGATGTCGTACCATATAAATAAGGGTGAACCGTGTAGGGGCTGCCCAACTTGCAGTGTTCCTTCACAAGGCAACTGTTGGACCTCAAGACTATTCTGGTAGTCTTGCAAGGTCGTTATATCCTTCTATTTATCATCACAGCAGGACTGTTAATGGTTTATGTCTTAGTCTGCACAAATAAATCCAACATTACGAAATATTTAATAATCAAATAACAAAAATGTCAAATAAAACCATGACTAGTAAAGCTTTCCAATGCTGGTTATTACATTTTAAGTGGAAATCTATTTATTTAATCTTGAATGTTATATGTCAGCTATTGGACTACTGTGGGCAAAAAGGTTTGGATTAAGGATTGAAATATTCCATAATCTGGAACCAAACAAACTCTCGGTGTCTTATAATTTTTTACTCAGTTTTCGTTGTGCTCAAAACCATCGATGAGTAGAGTATGTATGTGAAAGTGTGTATGTAGTTTATGTATGGAGAGAATATATGTAGAGCATGTATGTTGAGTATGTATGAAGATTGTGTGTGTATAATATTGGATCTGGTACACGATGACGATGGAATATATGTATAATATCCTTCATTCTTTATTAACAGAAATTGCCATTATACATAATATTCATAGTACTCTCTTAATATTATCACACAAGAAATATGCAAATACACATTCTCATATAGATAATAAAATTGGTTTAGACTCTACAAGATAATAGTAGTACTGTTGAATGTGCATGAGATAATAATATTAATAAATATCAAAAATATAATAACTATTAGATACAACAATGCAATAACAATAATATATGAGTAGTGGTGAATTACCGGTTTAACCCCACAATCGGCGCTTTTTCCCCATGTTATTCTTATGGGGAGCCGTTTTTGAGCCGACGCCAGCTCCCGCCTATAGAGCTCCCGCCCGCAGGCCTATATTAAATATACCCCTGCCTATATTAAATATATTGTCCCTCCTCTTTTTAAAAACTCTGGTGTCTGATTTGTTTTTTGGTGTTTTAATCCCAACTGCCGCCAAAACTTGGTGTTTTAATCCCAACTATTACGGTCGAACTGTCAACTGATTAAAACATCCGCTGCTTTCACGTGCAACACCATTCACCGACACTCTCCCGAGAGCGAAAGTGCGCTTGCGACACATTAACACACTAATGGATTGTTGCGTGACACTTTGACCACACTTTCCACTTACCAGTAATTTCCTGGAAATCCTCTCAATGTGAGGTAATTTCCAAATTGTAAATCGAGGTGTATATAAGGAGCCACCAACACCGTTGTTCTACACCAGTGACCTCGACCACCGGACGTCACCACACTCCAGCGACCGCGACCACCGGACGTCACCACACTTGTCACCGCATGACATCACCGGCTCACCGCACCTCCGCGCCACCGGCTCCTAGGACTCTGTGAGTGTTAGCAACGGTGTGATGTCTTTAGGGACAACTGTTAATCCATAATTGAAATAGCCTAATATTTGTAAATCTCCAATTCACCATTTCCAAATGTGTATTAATACCTAAAATGTGTATGTAAAAAATAATATTGCACCACCAAAATTGGAAATTTTTTTAATTTTTGCAGTAATTAAACTGCAAAAATGTCTTATTTTAGAGTTAAAAAATATGTTTTTATTATTTAAAAAAGATAAAATTTTAAAATTTTCAACCAAGGATATATATAGAAGCCCCAAAATCACCACCCTCATTCCAACAAAAAATGTTGACCTGTGCACAGTGCTCCACGTCTTGCTCCAAAAAAAGCAATTTAATCAGACACTATCGTAACATTCACAAAATTATTCCTAATGTTTGTAAAATATGTCATCAAATATTTGATAATACAAATTTTAAAATTCACATGCTAGAAAAACATAATACTTGTGATGTGTGTAAGAGAGTCGTCACTCGTGACAAGAAACGACACTACCTACGATGTGACAAACAACCTTACAAGTTGTATGTTTTTAACGGTGAATCAGCGGAAGTATTAGACACTCTCCAATCTTGCCTTCTACCCATCAAATGGATTCTTATTAGGAGAGTAAAATTCATCAAACACTCAGTGGACAATAATGGTGATTTAATCATTGACAAAGAATGTATTGCTGATTTTCGAAGTTTAACTAATTTATCAATTGAGAAAGCACAGCTAAAGACTCAAATTGAAAATTCACTTTTAAAAATCGATACCTCCATGCACAAGTATCAAGCTCAAGGCAGTGGATGGATATATGACCGCACCAAATACTGGCAGTTGCATGTTTACAAATATAAGCCCCTAACTCCCAAATCATACATTCCCACGCCAGAAAATATAAAATCAAAACATGCTGTTTTAAATATTAAAAACACCGATAATAAATGTTTCACCTGGAGTGTTTTAGCAAGCTTAAGACCAAGGAATAGTAAACATGCAAATCGAGTAGTTCACTACGAACCCTATGAGGGCCAGTTAAATATGTCAAATATAAAATATCCAGTAAAAATATCTGACATTGATAAATTTGAAAAACAAAATAACATAAGTGTTAATGTATATGGAATTGAAGGAAAAACAATATATCCACTGAGAACAACTAAACTAAACGGCAACACTCACGTCAATCTGCTGCTTCTAAAACATGGTCAGAAATCACATTACTGTTTAATTCGTGATTTTGACAAGTTAATGTTTAATTCTACAAAAGATGACCATAAGAAATATTTTTGCAAGTTCTGTTTGCAACATTTTTGCACCAAAAATAAATTGGAACGTCACACAACACACTGTAAAACCTTTGGGCATCAAAGAGTACAAATGTCTAAAAAAGATACACTACAATTTACGAATTACAAATATCAACTTAAAGCTCCCTTTGTGATTTATGCAGATTTCGAATGTTTTATAAACGGCGGCAAACACACGCCTTCTGGATTTGCTTATGTTGTGGTGAGAGACTCTAAAATTATTTACGAAGAGTTGTACAGCGGTGAAAATGTGATGGATGTATTTTTCGAAAAGTTATTTAAAACTTATGACTTTATTAAAAGTCAGATGGAAGTATATGTTCCCCTTGTAATGACTCCAAAGCAAGAGGCATCCTTCAAAAACTCTAAATACTGCCACATATGCCAACAGCTGTTACTGGGTGATAAAGTGCGCGACCATTGCCATCTAACAGGCGAGTTCCGAGGACCCTCCCACAACGCTTGCAATTTAAACTATAAAGTAACCAAGAAAATTCCAATATTCTTCCACAACCTTAAAAACTATGATGGTCATTTAATTATGCAACACTTGGGAAAACTCAATCGCAAATTGAATTGCATAGCCAAGGACATGGAAAAATATATATCGTTCTCTGTTGATGATTTGGTATTTTTGGATTCCTACAACTTTCTGTCTCTTCCCTTAAGCAAATTAGCTTCCAATTTAAATACATTTAGATTTATAGACAATCCACTACTACAACGCAAGGGCGAATTTCCATACGAATACATGACAGGACCAGAAAAGTTTTTAGAGACCCTACCACCCATAGAGGCATTTTACAGCAGCCTAACTAAAGAATGTATATCTCCTGCACAATATGAACATGCTAAAAACGTATGGAATCATTTTAATATAAAGAATTTAAAAGAATATCACGATTTATACCTTAAAACAGATGTGTTGTTATTGGCTGATGTGTTTGAGACATTTAGGGACTTGAGTTTAAAGGATTATAAACTCGACCCCGTCCACATGTACTCATTGCCTGGGCTATCATGGGAGGCGTGTCTTAGAATGACCGGCATAAAATTACAGTTATTTAGTGACATTGACATGCATTTGTTTATAGAACACGCTATTAGAGGTGGTGTAAGCATGATTTCCACGCGCTATGCTAAAGCCAACAATAAGTACATGGGCGAACATTATGACCCAAATCAAGAAAGCACCTATCTTGTATACTTAGACTGCAACTCGCTATACTCTACAGCAATGTGCGAGTCGTTGCCCGTTGATGGCTTTAGATGGACAAACGAGAAAGATTATAAAGCCAATAAAAATGAAAACTTTGGATTTATTTTGGAAGTTGATTTAAAATACGATAAAAGTTTACACGATTTGCACAACGACTACCCGCTCGCACCAGAAAAAATGAATGGAAAATTAATACCAAACTTAAATGACAAAACCAAATATATTCTACATTATAAAGCACTAAAAAAATACGAAGAACTGGGTTTGGTAGTTACAAAATACCACAGAATCTTAAAATTCAGACAATCAAAATGGCTCGCACCCTATATTAATTTTAATATTGAAAAGCGACAAAAAGCTGAACATGATTTTGAAAAAGACTTTTACAAACTGTTAAATAACAGTCTCTTTGGTCGAACAATTATGAACCAACGCAAGTTTCGTGATATACATCTTGTAGATGAGTCTATGTTAACAAAGTATGTTACAAAGCCAAGATTTGACTGCAGCAAAAAGTTCGATAACAACTTGCATGCTGTGCATTTAAATAAATTAATTGTAAAGTTTGATAAACCAATATATTTAGGAATGACCATTTTGGATATCAGCAAAGTAATCATGTATGATTTCCACTATAATTATATGTCAAAATTTAAGAATAAAAAGTTCTTAATGACAGACACGGATTCTCTGATGTATTCTATAGTAACAGAGGACTTTTACAAGGAAATACAAAGTGACTTGGACCGTTTTGACACCTCTGCATACAGTAAAGACCATTTCTTATACTCTGATAAAAACAAAAAAGTTACGGGCAAGTTTAAAGATGAATTAAATGGTCAAATTATGTATGAATATTGTGGTTTAAGGCCAAAATTATACTCTTTCATTCCTCTACAGTGGTTATACGAAAAAGAAAAGCAAAATGAGCTAGAGGTTAAGAAGGCAAAAGGAGCTGACGGCGCTACAGTTAAACATCTCTTAAGACACCAACACTACTTACACTGTCTTGCAACCGGAGAAGATTACTACGAGAATGTTACAAGAATTAAATCCACAAACCACCATCTGCAAACATTAACGATGAACAAAAAGGTACTCTCTTTTGATGACGACAAGAGGTTTATTGTGGATGGCATCAACACCCTTGCCCTTGGTCACTATAAAATTGGTCAAACATAAATCTGTATTTGCCGTTATTCTTTGGCCTTTCCTTGTCTATTACAATAAAGCCATATTTAGACCTATCCCAGCACTGATGGCAGAGATTTCTAAATTGGTTAAATGAAAAATCATTTCCCACATGATTGTTATACACATGTTTTAAATTTAAATCGTCTTGTTTAAATAATATTATGAAATTAACATTGTCACGTAAATGTTTGTTTACTTTACTGTAAGATTGACACAAGTAAAAACTGCTAATATTTTTGTGTCTGCCCATTGAGAAAAATTGTGTGATATTTGGACTATTTATGTCGTCAAATACAACTATTGAGTGTGATTCTACATCATTTGGTGTGATTTCACAGTTTGAATATGTGTGTAATTTAACTTCATCACACAGACGGAATATTTCAATTATTTTTTTATATTTTTCTTGTTCTAAAGATTTGGATATTATATATAAATTTGTAAACTTTAATCCTTGTTTTTTTACAATTAAGTTATAAATTACAACAGTCTTCCCCGAACCACTGGGCCCTATTATAAGACAGCGAATATTATTAGGAAATAGACCCAACTTCTTTGGTGTATTTTCTTTATGTGCAATTTTAAATTTGTTCTTTTGTTGAATAAATGACATTTTTTATATAATGGTGTATTTTCTTTATGTGTTAAATGACATTTTTTATATAATAAAAATGCCAAAGAGAAAGTGTAAAACGGTCCAAGGTAAGGGATTATTCTTAAAGCCATATAGAGGCCGTGGCTTGTTAAATACCCTTATAAACAACCTTCCTTTCCCCCTCCACATCCCGTCGTATTCATATTGTGGTCCAGCAACTAATATACGTGAAAATTTAGCCAAAAATGTACCTCCAAAAAATAAGCTAGACTCTTATTGTAAAGAGCACGACATATTCTACATGAATAATCCTGATACAGCCGCCCGGAACAAGGCAGATATGAGATTAGCGGACCAGGCTTGGACTAGGGTTTCGGCAAAGGACGCCAGTCTGGCCGAAAAAGCAGCAGCTTATGCTGTGACAAATTTGATGAAGGCTAAGGCAAAAATGGGAATGGGATTAAAATTTAATAAAAAAGATGGACAACTTTCAGCTGTTAGAGGCAGCAAGAGACGTGCCTCACTTTCGAGGAGTGTACCTAAAAAACGAGCTAAGAAAACTGAGACCAAAAGTAAGAGAATGTGGAATTATTAATTTAGACAGTGACAGGGGCACACATTGGACAGCATATCGTAAAAATAAAGATGTTGTAATATATTTTGACCCTTTCGGAATACAGCCTCCAAAAGAGGTAATTGAATATTTTGTACCATCTAAAATTTACTATACAACTGATCAAATACAAGATTTAAACAGTTCCATTTGTGGAATTTTATGTTTATCATTTCTGAAAAATTTTAGTTTATAAAAATGGATTCATTTACTATAACATTCACAGGTACAGAGCCAGAGTTGAAGTCGGTGTTCTTTCCTCCTATAGAATTAAATGGTGATTATGTAATTGGGCTGGTAGATTTTCAAAGTTATAATTCTATATTTAATGTTAAAAAACCTCTAAATACTTTGACATATTACAAAATGCACAAAATTACAACCCCAAAAGGGGAGGTTACAATTGACGAATTAAACCGGGCATTAGATGGTAAAGTTGAAGTTATTATACAAAATAAAGTAGCATTAATTAATACAAAAGTCAAACTTATATTTTACAAAGGCCTAGTTCCAAAATTAAATAAACTTAAAGACACAAAATTAACTATAGACGAGGGTGAGGATGTGTATTATTACGATCACAAAGCTCCAAATGTAATTGAAATTGCTGAAGGTACATACGAAGTGTTTGAGCTTGCGAAGGAAATTCAAAAGCAACTCCCAGATTTTGTACTTATAGCCGATAATAAAACTATGAAAGCCACATTACATTCTGGCCATGTGTTTGATTTTACAAAACCGTGTTTAGGGTCTGAATTGTTGGGATTTAAAGGATTTTCTACTCCAGATATTGCGTTTAAATCCGTAAATAAAATCAACATAAATAATGTAAATGTGATTAGAGTAAAATGTAATATTGCGAATGGGTCTTATTTAAATGGTGACAAATCACACACCATACATAGTTTTTACCCAGAAGCTCCTCCGGGCTACAAGATTATTGAGGTTCCCAGAAATATTATATACTTCCCTGTAAATAAGAGAAGTTTAGATGTTGTTAGCATTACATTTGCAGATCAACACGACAAGCCAATTGACTTTAATAAAGAAGAAACTACAATTACTTGTCATATAAAAAAGATATGAGAATTTACAAGAACGGACTGAGTGTGCAAAATGCCAGGTTTCTGCGATCAATTGGGTTGAAGTTAAAATTTTCTATTAATAAAAATGGAAGATTTTCTAGACGTTGCAGGAAAATTCCAATACGATGATAGCCTGGTTAAAATTACAAATCACTCCTATGTTCCACACAACACTTTAGCAATAAATAATTCCGATGAAATTCGAATATGCATAAATAATCAAGATTTACTAACACTCCCATGTAGGAGTTATTTGTATATTAAAGGAGAAATAGAGAATCATGATAAAGGACATTTTATAAATAATGCATTTGCATTCTTATTTGACGAAATTAGATACGAAGTTGCTGGTAAAGAAATAGATATTGTAAGAAATCCGGGAATTTCCAGTCTTATGAAAATATTGTGCTCTTACAATAAAACAACTAAATTGTCAAATGCAGCATTTGATTCTGATGAAAATTTAAAAGAGTTCCATAAAAGCGGCAAGTTTAGTACTTGTGTCCCGTTAGAGCTGTTAATGGGTGTGTTTGAGGATTTTAATAAGGTTTTAGTAAATGTTAAACAAGAATTGGTGTTGAAAAGATCCAAAAACGACTTAAATTGTATATTAACAACATCTAATGCTCCAACTGGTGTCGATCCTATTCCTAAAATTACACTTAAATCAATTCAGTGGGTGATGCCGCACGTGGTACCATCTGATGGGGAGAAGCTTCAATTACAAAAGATGTTATTGCAAAATAAAAATTTGCAAATTGCATTTAGAAGTTTGGAGCTACACGAACTCCCATCATACCCCGAAACCAAGAGACATACATGGTCAGTTAAGACGTCATCGAGTTTGGAGAAGCCCAGGTATGTTATATTTGGTTTCCAAACAGGTAGGGACAACAGTGCACGAAAAAGAACTGATGAATTTGATCACTGTAAATTGAAAAATCTCAAAGTGTTTTTAAACTCTGAATATTATCCTTATAGTGATTTAAATCTCGACTTTGAAAATGGAGATGCCTCTAAAGCTTATGAGATGTTTGTGAGGTTTAGGGAGAGTTACTACAACACCGTCCCCGATCCTATGTTTAACAGAGCTGACTTTATAAATAAATATCCTCTAATTGTAATAGATTGTTCTAGGCAGAATGAATCAATCAAAGAGGGGGTTGTAGATATTAAATTAGAAATTGAAACTGCAGAAAATGTCCCTTCAAACACATCTGCATATTGCCTAATAATACACGATAAGGTGTTTGAGTATAATCCTTTGACAAATGAGATAAATAAAATGTAAATAAAATGAAAACAAATATTCAACAAGAATTGGTAGAGTCTGCAAAACAAATAAGAGAAAAATATAGGGCGTTAAAACGTGGTAAATTTCTAGAGGCTGAAGAGAGGTTCCAAACATTCCAACCGTTAATAGAGCCTTTGCAAGAATTAAAAAATTTAGCCACAAAAACAGAGAGGCCAGTTCTCCCAATGATTTTAGAAAAGACCCCGTCTAGAATACCAAGAATAACACAAATAACACCACACAAATTAGATTTTGGTCTTTTAGCATCAGACTATTTAGGAAATTACCTTAGTAGAAGTAGTATGACAGACACCACATATGGTATTAGGCGAGAAGGAAATAAATTTTTTATTGGGAATCAGGAAGTTCAAATTGCCAATGATGATGTTACAGTTGGAGAAAAAATTTATAAAGGGACAAAGGGATTGTGGGAATTGTTAACTTTAAAAGAACCCGTAAACTATAGTCAGGCTGATTTGCAAAATTATAAAGAGATTTTGGAAGCTACAAATGCACATTTAAAGGGTTATAAAACAGGTGCGGCAATGTCAAGTAATAAACACACTAAATATCTTAATATAATTAAACCCCTGTTTAAAACTGTTGGTGAAGGTTTAAGGCAGGTAACTGGTAATAAAATAGACTATGTTTATTGGGACGATCCTAATGAGCTTGTAGATAGGTTAAGACTGCTTTGGTTAAGCCGATTGGCGGGAAATTCTGGAGTGGATAATGAGATAGATTCTATCATAGAAGAATTGAGGGAAAGCGGAATTGTTTATTAAATAAAAATATGATAGATAAATTTTATCGCGTATATAACCCGTATAGTAAACCAGAAGCTAGAAGTTTTAAAGAAACTACTTTAAATCTAAAAGATGATTGTTGGAATGCTTTAAATTATAAAATTAGTAATGTTAAGGGTGGGGAGTTTACTGATGATGTATCGACTTTGGGGCAGACGTTAACCAGGAAAGGTGATGTTTTTGTACAAGGTAATACTAAATATAAGTTTTTAGAATCCAAGAATAATAATTGGAACGCTAATAAACGCAAAATTACTAATGTTAAACGAGGTGAAAGCTCAACCGATGTGCCCACGTTAGAGCAAACTTTAATAAGAAAAGATGGTGTCTTTGTACAAGACAAAAATAATTATGAATTTTTGGAATCGGAGGGAAATATTTGGAATGCCAAAAAGCGAAAAATAAGTAATTTGTTGGCTGGTAAAGAAAGCGATGATGTTGTAAACGTCTCTCAAGTACCAAAAATGGATCTAAACTTTTGGGATTTTAATAATAAAAGGCTAGTTCGTGTTAAACCCGCTGTTGATGAGAACGATTGTGTTACAAAACATCAGACTGTGACTTTAGACGGTCTTAAATTTGATGGTAAAAATAAGCAATTAACAAACATTTTACCTGGGACATTGCCAAATGATGTGGCTGTTGTTAAGCAAATATTAACAAAAGGTGAGAAAAGCATAATAAAACAGGGGGATAAATATTATAATGTATTAACATTAGATGGCGATGTGTGGGATGCAGAGGACAAATTAATAAAGAATATACCTGAAGGCAAAGATAGGAGTGATGTTTGTTTAATGTCGCAGGTTTTGAGGTATGACGATAATAATAAAACTTTTAGACAAGACAATATTAAATTTGATATTTGTTTAAAATCACACGCATTAAGGTTTAACAATAAAACTAATAAATTTATGCAAGACAATAATGAAATCGATTTGATGATGTACAATCCTAAATTGTTGGTTGCAGACCCTACATCTTTAAGCGGATTTAAGACTTTAGATGGAGGGGCATATTTGCCAAAAAACTATGTATATCAAAGAATGAGTGATGGTATGTTAGTTGGTAGCAATGGAGGTGTTTTTGAAACGACAGAGACTGGCAGATACGTTAACATTAAAAATAAAGAATAAAAAATGGAAAAAATTGCTTACGAATTGCATAAGCCCGCGAGAAAGAACTTTATTAGAAGGTCTTTTAAGGTGTTGGGTATAAACGAAACTGTTCAAATAGATTTAATAGATATGCGGAATTATGCTAGAGAGAATTCTGGGAATAAATATATTTTAACTTTAATAGACACATTTTCTAAAAAAGCTTATGCTGCTCCACTAAAGAATAAAACTGGATTAGTAGTCACAGAAGCTATAAAAACTATTCTCCCAAAGGGAGTTAAAAATATTCAATCTGATAACGGAAAAGAATTTTTTAATGAACATTTTACCAAACTAATGAAAATTCTAAATATTAATCACTACCACACTTACTCTACAACTAAGGCGGCTATTGTGGAAAGGTTCCAGAGAACTTTAAAGAATTGGTTGTATAGAGAGTTTAGTGCACAAGGGAGTTACAAGTGGTTGGATTTACTTCCAAAGTTAATAAGGATATATAATAATAAAGTACATAGATCCATAGGCATGAAACCTAACCAAGTAAGTGCTAAGAACTCTAAAGACGTACACGAAAGGTTAGCATCTAAAGTACAAGTTAAAAAGCCAAGATATAAGGTGGGTGATAGTGTAAGGATATCTAAATATAAACATGTATTTAGTAAAGGATATACCCCCAACTGGACGGGAGAGCTTTTTACAATAGCAGAAGTTAAGAAAACAAAGCCTGTGACTTATATTTTGAAAGATGAGAATGGCAATATAATCAAAGGAGGATTTTATACAGAAGAATTGTTAAAGACTAAATATAAAGACATGTATTTGGTAGAGAAGGTAATTAGGAGGAAGGGTGATTTATTATATGTCAAATGGCTCGGGTTCCCAAGTAGCCAGAACTCGTGGATTTCTGCAAAGGATGTATTAAAATGAATTTTAGGGTCAAAATATGGCAAGAGTCAAAACGGAAATTAGGGTGCAAAAGTCAGTAAATAGTTGGCAGTTCAACCGTAATAGTGAATTTGGGAAATGTAAGTGAAATTTATTAAAACACTAGGACAATAACATATCCAAATTGCAGACAAGTCGGACAGTAAACACCAAAGATAGTTTTTTAGAATTTGAAAATTAATTTTTAAAAATATAGAGGAGGGATGGGGATGGGGACAATATATTTAATATAGGCAAGGGGTATATTTAATATAGGCCAGCGGGCGGGAGCTCTATAGGCGGGAGCTGGCGTCGGCTCAAAAACGGCTCCCCATAAGAATAACATGGGGAAAAAGCGCCGGAAGTGGGGTTAAACCGGTAATTCACCACTACTTATATGAAAATAAAATATAATAGTTGTAAATTACAATAATTTAATAATGCAACAGTGAAAATGTAAACCATAACTTTATAAATAAATATGCACATTATTTCCTCAAAATTAGGAGACGTCTTTTGATAGAGGGGCCACTGTACTGGAAAATGTCCATCATCGGAAATTCAATTTGCGCTTCTCTGCATCCTGATGATAGGACTGTTCATGGCGTAGTTTGTAGAGACTGCAGCCTGGCAAATAGATCCCTCAATCTGGTTCCTGAGGGAACTCTGATGTCCACCCTCCCAAGCAGATCAGTACAATCAAATTCGGACGAGACCAGGCGATGAAGAAAACATCTTGCATCGAACGCCTGAACTCTAAAGATGACAAGGATATAAGTGAAGCAACTTCTTCTAGAGGGACGTCAGAATATCGGTAACAGAGGTGAGTTACAACCAGATGAAGAACCCAATGCTACAGTTTAGTCCCATGGTAGAGCTGGTGTAGCGACCACACAGTGCTACAGAACTCGATGTGCGGTCTCACGAGGGTACAGAAGAAGAGTAAAGAAAGTGATTTATTAAGTAAAATATTAAATAAAAGGGCCTAACTTAGTAAGTGGTCTATAGATATTGTTCCTAAATATACTATGGACAGCTATTACTTAGCAAGTCCTTTTGCAATTCAGCTATTCGGACTGATTTGTTTGATATGGAGACTTGGTTCGTAGCTCATTAACAACTCCCACAATACTGGTGGAAACTACGAGCCAGGTTATTGCATGCTTCTGCGTGGGTATTTTTAAAATCATAACACCATTTTTGGGACATTTTAAAAAGATTTACGATCACACTGCGCAAAACCAAAACACCAAACAAAATTACTGATAACATCAGTGACGAGTGGGGCAGACGTGACCCGAGCGCTTGCGTGACCAGTCACGTAGTGGAGACAGAGGGTCACGTAAATCCACTTCCGGCTCCATATCCTTCAAATAAAGTTTATTTGTAATTGTTATTCTTTTTGTGTTTGGATAGATGTCTGAAAGTAATACTTTAAATTGAATTTCATTATAAAATTGTTTAACTTAAACTTAAAAACATTGTTTTTAAATTACATTAAACATGATATGTAATCATTAACTACTTCCAGTTATTACATTCATTATAGGTATTTAATTTATTTTTCATTGACGTGTTGATCAGACTAATTTCAATGACGTAAGCGAATCATATGCATTATACAACACGTTTTTTCAGCAGTAGTTATACGACCGATACAGCCAACTGCCAAGAAATGTTGATAACATTGACACACGAAAGTTTGACTTTCTCGGAGTTGATACTAGTTGCAATGACACAAACTTTCTAAGCTGTTGTTTTCTAACTGCAGTTGCTAAGAATGGCGCAAAGTTCAGTGTAAACCACACACGTTAAGATTTACGTGTTGTTATATACTTTTATTTTACCTTTGGTTCTATAAGTTTTGAAAAAAATAAAGTTACTAGTGTCTGCTTTCCGCCATAGTTTTAATAGAAGCAAGTTAGAAAGGTTAGCTGTAATTGTACTACTGAGTATTGCTGTTACTAACACTTTAAGTTGTATGAATATTATGAGTGATACTCTGTTAAAATAGTTAATGGTGTTTAAGATGAATACATTATTTGTACTTAATTAATGTAATAAGTGTTATTAGTAGATTAAGTAATTAGTATGATATCGATGTATAAACTTTTAACTCAGCTTATCTAAACAATGTTAACAAGAGAGTAGAAAGCCCACCAAATCGATAGTTAACTTGATATCAAACTAATTATGAGTTGGCCATGATAAAAGACCTAAAGGTTCGGAGGCTGTAAAGTCTGTTTTTGTTATATCATCTTGGGCATAACAATTAAACTAACCTATTGGTATATCTAAATTCAAATCCAACATTTAATTATATAACTACAAACACTTGTATTATTACATTTTATATGTTGTAGTAAAGACTACCAGATACAGTAGTAACAAAAAAATATTGTTATACATTTAAAAAGTATTTTAAGGCTTGGCCAGTAACAAAAGGAATTATTAATAACGTAATGGTGAAAAACACGTATATGACAATTCTGGTTGTTTTTGATAAGACTGACCAATTTTTTGGCGCATTTTACTACTTGTACAATAATCACAAGTTAACACTTAAGTCGCTCTAACGAACTTAATAAAAACTAACATAAATGTATATAGTTATGCAATTTACAATGCACCTGTAATATAAATTATTTAAATAACTCAATAAAAACAAGGTGATTGTTGAAAAGATATTAATTACACTTTCTCATTGAATTGAAACAAATACGAGACGACAGCAGCTCAGAGCTCCATACAAGACCCGCACATCAACTGAATCCTAATCAAAGACTATTTCCCACTGATTTATTCCTAGTAACCCTCCTAGAGTAGCATTTTAATTAGTGATGTTTTATGTAGTGTATTGCATGTACTGTATTGTATGTACTATATGGTATTGTTAAGCAATAAACAAAATAAAGAATGATCAAAATGGATTGGATTGTTATCAATGAGCTGATAAAAAAATACACTTACAAACTCGCATGGCAAGTTGTTACTGTATTACCATAACAAGTCTCTGAAAGTGTATAACATCTAGAATACATAAAGAGTTAATTATGCGTTAGAAGCTATTACAAATTTTTAAACTACACAGAGTAACCGTTTGCACTGTGTTAGCTGAAAAAAACACATTTTGATTGATTTATTTCTGTGTTTTGATTAATACAATTTAACCTTCATTCACGAACGATAAGCTTTAAAAGCAGTGTAAGGCTCCAAACGGTATATTGCATGGCCTCTCAGCTTTTTATAATCAAAATTTCTCTCAGACTTTAATATATTTTACCATTTAAAGTGATACGTGTACTTAATTACGAATCAAACCTGATCAATATTACTCTTAGCAAGAGTAAAGGCATGCTGTTAATACAGAGGCGGTTAACGGTTATAAAGGAACCAATGAATTTCCAACCAATGAATTTAAAGGAACCTATAAGATTTTCTAATGATATGTTTTATAAAGTCCATTGCTACTAAAAAAGGTGAGATTTCTTACTATGTGATTTATGTATTTTGTATTTATTCCTAGTTTAGGGAAAAATATATAAATATAGGTTCACTCATAAATATTGACCATCGGTGAAAAAACTAATAAAATATATAACTAAACAACTATATATTTTTGTACAGTTTGACATATATAAATTCATTGTTTTATACTGTAAGTTAAAATATTTTATTTCAAAGAACTAAATTTGTTTATATACCTATCTCTACCTAAATACTTAGAAAAGGTTTTAAAAAACTAACTGTTGACACTTAAATAATTTGCTTTAATTGGTTCTTACTGAGTATAAAATATTGTCTTGAAAAAAAATAAAAAAATGTACACTTTTGGGCGCTTTATTGAGAACATGTATTGCAGCCATGAACTAAACAAATTAATTGGTAACAAAAATTATGAACTGGATATGTACTGAAAAGGTTAATGACCAATTGTGTGTAAATAAATTTGAACTGGTGCGGTGTAGCGAGTCGTGGTTAAAATACAGTTGGTAATAACGATAATTCCTGTTTTATTTTTTACATTTGCTATGTTTGGATTAAAAGCTTTTATGGTATTTCTGATCCACGGCAAAAAATAATTTTGAATTAGTTAAAACAAATTAAATGTATTTATCATTCAGTAATGCATTTTGTTGACTTTTGTTTTATGCTTTTTTCATAAATATTTTTTATTTTAATATAGAACAAATTAAAAATAACTTAAAATTTCAGATCCTCTTGAATTATCAAATAAATAAATCAAAGTCGATGATTAAAATGTTCTCAACGCAAGTAGGTATATTATTGGCCCTGGTTTTAAGTGCCTTCTTGCCCAATTCCCAATCAGTTCGGCGAGAAGTTTTCACGAAATTCTGGGATAAATGTGCTAACCGAAGTATAGACAGAAACCTCGTCCCTTCGTCAGGATAAGGAATATATTTAACACCCGATTTAATAATTTAGCATTAACACTATTCATAGTACTATTTCGTTTAAAGCAATCCTACATTCTTAAACTGGCAATCGCTGTATGCCAAAAGGATCTAGGAATTTCGTAAAAATAATTCTGCTTAAACTCTGAAAATAAGGGGGATTGGTCCTTAGACGTTAAAGGGCCTTAACCTCAGGAAAACCCGTTTTAAAACTGAAAATGAAACTGATAACGTTGGGCTTATGGAGTTTCAAATTATAAAAAGTAATCATAACAGCTGATCAATAAAAAACAGTGGCCTGTCAAAGTGACACTCACGTGGTTAAGAATCAATGTGTGATTTTCCTTCAAGCAAAGCTTGGTCCCCCAGGTACTTACCTATAAAACACGATTTTAAATAGAGTCATTATAAAAAATGGTTTTTATATGTCAAGTAAAATGTTTACAGGTACTCTACATTTGTATAACGTGTGATATTTGTTTCAGGGAGTTTCGAAGCCGCAGGGACGCCGACTTTGTAAGTAGTTTCGTCAACTGTTGCTCCCACCGCCAATAGCTGACATTGTGTCGAATAATAACACTTTGGTGTAACCTACTTGGCTTTTTCATAAAGTTAAAGCTACTGTTTTGCCTTGTGTGCTACACGTTCAATCTCAGTCATACAATTATGGGCGAAACATAGTACAAATTAAGAAGACTACTTATAGGTACTATATTTTTATTAATTACAGTGTTTTAAAGTACTTAACTTAATCCCTTTTATTACTCAATGCTATTTAAGGAGGTTATGGGTTGTAAAAAGTTCTACTTTATTAGAACTAAATCAATATTTTGTGGTGCCTCTCAGTTAAAATATCTATACATTTAGGTTTTACTTATTTATCTTCACTAGGTTAAAAATATGAATTTTGATTTACCACGCCATATTTAATTTCTGGTTATTCAATATGTTTATCGCAAACATTTGTATTACTGGATGTCATAGTTCAGATACTATTGCAGGTATGAAATGTGTTTTTGTCTAGATGCCCATCCAAATGTTCTTTTACTCCGGGAAAAGTCTGCCAATCGTTTGATATCGAATGTTGTGGAAGTTTAACTTAAAAATAAACAAGAATAAAGTTAAACTTAATCGTAGTCTATTATTCTCCTCTTTTCTATTTATATTTGGGAGGGACTATTTGAAATTGCAATGAGATATACTTTATTATATTATTATATTTGCCATGCTGCTGTCCGCTCGCACTTAAATCACAAAGGTCACATCTCTGTAGTAACATGTAATATTCACGTGACTTCACAGGTCACGTGACTATTCAAATCACGTGGGGAGTCACGCGTGACATGTATCACTCAAGCCCAAACGTTATAGGGCTTATTCAGTTTTTGATATCCAAAACAGTAATATTTATTTCTTGAAAATTTTAACAATGCATCTGCTGGACAAGCTGTTTGTGGAATATTTTACCAGATAACGCAGGTCTGGTTCTATCTTCTCCTTCCTGGTGGTATACGGCTCTTGTGGAATCATTTTCTAAGAGAGATAAGGAGTAGTACAAACTCACCTCAAAATGGCGGGCCTGGGATGATTTAAAAAGAGGAAACATTAACGTTTTCAAGTGAGGGCTAAACAGGTTTTTGTTGGCTAATGAATACTACCGTGTAAAGGATTATGTGCTGGAGGATAAATCATTAAAAAGCAAATTTATTTTTATTTGTTTTGTACTGCAATTGTTTTCAATTTTAACATGTTTATAGTATTTTAGTTTTAAAGCTCTTCTGTGAATTATGTATGACAGTTGCCCATTAATTGTATTATTTTGTTTCGCAAATAAATAACTTTGAATATCACTTTAATCCGAATCCTTCCGAATGAGAGTTGTCATTTTGGTAATTTGCTACCTCACTCGGATACATCTTTTACATTTTTACACTAAATTAGACTATTTTTTATATATTCTTCATACACTGATGTTTAGATAATTTTGTATTCCTTTTCTCAACGTACATATCTTGAATAAACAAAAATAAACGAGTTTATGAAATATCACAATTCCAACTTCCCCTTGAGCCCTTTTAAATAGCTGTCGTAAATTTGTATTACAGTCAAGCAAAAACATATACTATTGAGCTTAATTTTAGAGTATTTTTATTATAATTAGGGACCCGGGCCATATGCATGTAAAGGCTCGTTTTTCAGTTCTTTGATTGTAAAATGCAATCATCATGGTTTTATTAACTACTCCTTCACCTTTTTCACGCTTGTTCGCAAAAATGAATTAACAAATAATTTACGTAAATAAAAAGATAAATAAATTTTCCGTTATTATTAACACTTTAAAAGAACTAAACATGATTTACATTTAAAATATATGGCTCCTTTATACGTAATATTTTGATAAAAGACATATAAAACGTATGTATTTACGTTATTTGTTAGTTTATTTATTATTTACTAAGCATTCAGTAGAAATTTATTTTATTTTATGAGCCTCGAAAATTTTCGACATCTTTACGGATATAATAATACTGATATAAATGGTTTACAATAAAATTTGTAATGCATTTATTGGTTTTGATTTGATGAAACTTTTAACTAATAAAATGCAAACCCCTTACAACTTTATATTTAAAATATACATAACGTTAATAAAAATTACAGTTAATGGCTTGAGAAAGCCTAAGATCAAATACAACATCTTTATTTGATTAATTTATTTTCTTCAATGAATATCACGTCATAGAAAATATATTTAATCAACAAAACTCGTTATTTCTGTTGGTAAAATCATTAAAACTAAACAACAGAATGAAACATATAAACTACGTATTTCTATTCTTATAAATAAAACTAGCAGTCCTCATAAAATATTACAATCTAGAAATTGATTACAACCTACGGGCAATAGAAGTAAATATTGATATTCAAAAAGATGAAAATATAATTTGTTGTAACCGTGGAGAGAAATGATAATCTATTTATTTAAATAATAAGCTAATTTTAATTATTATGTTACCGGCAAATCTATGATGCCTTTAAGGATTTTATTTGTTATTTGAAAACCCTTTACGTCTACCCTTTTGGGGGTTTAGGACACATCCACCTTTAGGAATCTGTCCGCTTGGCTTTCGATATTAGACTTATTGAAGAATATAAGTAATATAAAATAAATAACTAACAACTGGTAAAACTAAAAAAAACACAGCACAGCAGCTAAAACAGCTATCTCAAGTAACTTTTAGAATGCCATAAATTAATATCACTGAGTAAAATGAGCTGATAATAAAAACAAATCATATTTTGCTAAAATTTGATTAGAACATTTTAAATAGCTTGTTATTATAAAATCAGTTCATCTAATTTTCCTCTTTTAAAACATACTAGCTGATGTACCCGTTCTTCGCACATGGGTTTTCTTTACCCGTTCTATAGTCAATGCAATTTTCATTTTAGTTAGCTTTAAACAGCTGTTCTTGCTTCTGCTCTTTAAGCTGTCAAATGGATGGGTCATCAGCTGTTCGCATTACAGTTTCTGAATGTTTACTTTCTTCTGAAATGTTAAAATTGAAACTTAGGACGTTCACGGGGCGTAGCCCGAGGGGATTTTAAGGAAGTGAATAGGCCTATGTGTTGCATGGGTTCAAGATCTACCTTAATGTAAAGTTTCAGCCCAGTCGGTTCAGTAGTTTTTGCGATTACCCGGAACATCAGACAGACAGACAGACAGACAGACAGAGACAGACAGAGACAGACAGACAGACAGACAGACAGACGTTTTGTGAGAATTTCTGAATTGATTTTATGTTTTACTTTTTTGGAGTGCAAAGTTACATCAAAGTGGATTTCAAACTTTTTTTAAGTCATTATATGTGAAACGCGGAAGACGGATTCAAGCAGCAATAATTTTGTTGTAAATTATAAAAAGGAAATTAATATCAAAGTTATTATTTACAAATTAACAATTGAATTATTTACAAAGTCTATTGTTCTATCCCTAAAAATCGGTTATTTTACTCCGAGAAAATTGTCCGTATTCTTTAAAGCGTGTTTTGGTGTACTTTTTGTATTTTAAACACGTAGTAAAATCAAATCTATGAACTCCAAGTTATAGGAAAATAATGGAATGACAAATTTATAAGAGAATAAATTAAATATGTCAAAGGACAGTGAACCTTTTGTGGCAAAAAAGCTTTCCAAAGTATTTTGTGCACAGTTAATGGTAAATATGCGCCACAATAATCAGTAACACTACCTGTATCGGTTACTAGATTTCATTTGATTTGAATTAATTTGTCCTATATATTATGTGTAAAAACTGCAACTAAATCTTTAAGTTTACTATTAAAAATTTTCTGCATAAAAATGTTCACTAAATAACCTATTCTCAAGATATTCTTGTTCATTTCTGCAATAACATTACGTTTACCGCAAAAAAATACTTACGTGTAACTAAGTGTCGACGCTTGGGGTCAAAAGCCCTCGAGGTGCAGTAAAGGTGTCTCCGTCTCTAGGGATACATTACAAAGCCTCTACATTATAAACAATAAACTTCAACAGAATGTTGAACGTAGGATAGGGTAGTGGTGTTACATGGTGATGCTATACGTCACGTAGAACAAATAACTTTACTGAAACAAATTATAAACTTATGCTGCAATATTTTGCTAGACACATGTATTACTTTTACCATTAAGTTATATTAGTACGTTTTAGAAAATTGCATATAAACATAACCACATTTATTAAATTAAATGGCCTTACTTAGCAAATGTTTTATTTGTTTAAATTTTAGCAAACGTATACAAAACACTAAATTGTTAAATACTAAGAAATAATTAAATACTTTAATAACAATAAACACTTACGAGTTCATTCAAAATTTGTAATGTATAGAGAATGTTAAAAATATAAATTAAAGAAAATAGGCAAACCTGTTTGGAAATAAGGCGTCGTAATGTATGCGAATGATTTATGGTTTTGAGAAACATTATCACAAATACAACAAAATCATCAATAGTTGAACTAACAAACATACTCAACTACATCTTCAAGACTTATATTGATATTATCAACTCAAAGTTACTTTACAATGAGACTTTTATTTATGCAACCTGGAAAATAAAATGGTTTACCGCTATAAAATTCTTTGAGGCAAAATTTTCGTTGATTCAGGCGATGCACAAGTTATTGTTCAGAAAGTCGAGTTTATGCGGCGGCCAAACTTCCCTTGGTTAATCTTCTTAACCCGTTCCTTATTCTTAAATCCTGTGTAAAGACGCTCATCTTGGGTTCAATACAACTTTCGTTTACATAAAGACTCTACAGATATTGATGGTGCAGAATGTGGAGAAAAATATATGTATAATTTAGAAAGACTTCTGCTAGATCAACTTTTGGGCTGAGTATTTTTTGCAGTTTCTTTTAAAAATTACTGATATTTGTCGATTTAAACAAACTAGATAATACATCGAGTCCAGTCGAATATAACTCTAAAAAATACCAAAATGTTACATGTGCGGCAAGATTACTTTATTGAACCGATGACATTTATAAATTAGGTGAATAGTATAAATATATAAATGATGGACAGTTAGGTTATATTTTGGTAAGTAACAAACGAAGGCGGGTTTTCAAAGATTATCATAACATATCTAGGCCTAAAATTTACAAAATAAAAATTAACATCCATAAAAGGGTTACAATTACGAACAGATTAAATGTATTCAGAGTATTTTCAGTCACAGGTATTATTCTCTCATTATAACAACCAGCAGATCTTTGAGCACTTAAAATAATAGTTTGCTTAATGACATTTTATCGTATTAACAATAAAAGTAGAAATGCATAGCTACTTTTAAGAGGGAATCTGTCGTTAAATAACTTTAAAACTTAAGTTGTAACATTTCTAAACTTTGGCAGGAATGTTTATTTACCTGCTTGTGCCAACCGACCAATCAAACATTTTTGAAATATAAACCTCGTTCTTTACATGGCAATGAATGAATGGTATCAGGAAACAGACACATACTTTCTCTCTAATCGCAATTTTAATATTAAGAAATGCTTTAAATTTATTACTAAATATATGTAGGATATAACCACTGACTATGTCAATGATATAACGTACGGTTTATTTGTTTACACCTTTTTTTAAATATCTGTCTAAATCCATTTTAGAATTCACTACAGAATTATTGGTTAGTCCAGCGAGGACTTTCTATTCTGTGCTCGCTGGGTTAGTCCCAATGGTTTTAAGAGGGAAAATGCACCATCCTCCTCCGCAAAGATAGCATATTCTGAATATCCTCTGCTGGCCTATGGTAACTTGAAGACTTACTATACCAACTTTTAATAAAATTGAACCATAAATAAGAGAGCAGTGGTATTTTTTAATTCACCATAAGAATTACATTGGACAATACATTGTGTTTGAATTTTCTTCGCAACCATTAGTGATAGAACAGTAGTTTAAGTTACTAATTATTTAGTTTTTTAACTTTTTTATCGGTGATAAATCAATTTCACTTAAAGTTGACCATTTCGTGAACAAATCTAAAAACTGAATGTTTGTAATTTTAGCCCCGCCATTTTATTTGGGGCATAAAGGACTAGAAACACTAAATGCTAAATTATATTATTCAAGCTAATGTTAAGAAATTTAGATTTGTTATGTTTTTTACTTGTTTTTTGGGGGAAATTGCTTTTAAAAATCGAAAATTAAAAAAATTAAAAAGGGCCTGAATATACCGTTGATTGGTACATACATAAAAAATTTTATCAAATTCGGCCCATTGGTGTGGTTTCTTGGTCTGCACACATCCCTACAGCTAGACGGTTAGACAGTTAGACAGGCAGACACCATTCAAAAAACACTTGTTTGAATTCAGGGAGGGAGCACTAAAACGAATTCCACCGCCAGTAACTCAGATTCGAAAACATTGACAAAAACAATTGGGGAGAAAAATAAAACAAACAAAATGTTTAGCAGCCATAAAGGTTTTGAACAATATCTAAAATTTGCAGTTGAAATAAAACTGTTCAAGAAGTGAACACTCCACATAAGAAGCAAACATGTCGTTTATCTATGTTGGAGACCCAATTGATACTCAAATTTTGCATATTTAGTAAAACAACTCAAACAATTTTCTGTTCATATTTTGAATGATTTGCACGAAACTAATCCAGTAAATCAGTTACTTAACGGGGTAAGTGTAAACCCCGTTCATTTCTTTGTTCATTTCTCGGCAAGGAAGTGAAGTGTGTTTTTTCATGATCGCGGAGACCACGGAGACAGAAGTGGATTTACGTGACGCGTTGTCTCCGCTACGTGACTGTGTCCACTAAAACGCTCGTACACACTACGTGACTATATCACTGCTGTAAAAACTATACATTTGACAAATCTGCGAAACGTTTAAGGTACACATTGATCAAAACACAAACTACTTTGAATGAGCTTCATTAACGGCCAGGAAAAATTGGCAGGCTGAACAAATTATAACCTAAATATTAAACATGTATGTTATTTTAAACCTTCTTTTTAAATAATTTAAAATTGAACAACACGATTAGCTTATAAATATAGACGGTTTAATGGTAAAACTACAAAAATTAATAAACATAAATTAAATTTAAAATTACCATAATCCTTAACAACAATTAAATCATCAAAGTGAAATTAAAGATCATCATATACGTATGTTACTCATATTTTTATGAAATTTATGGAAATATACTCAAAATAACATATAAAAACCACCATTAACAGTATACGACATTTTAACCAGCAGACATGCAGTCTGTGTGTGATGGTTGTAATGACCTGCAGCACTGCATAGCCAGATGTTAATATTCTGTGTAATACTGCAGCTAGAAATATACTCTCGCTTTTTTTACTATCATTTTTATAAATTTCAAAACCAGAAAACACAGTTTTATATTTATAATATGTGTACAACTAGTATTGTTTTACTGTAATGGTACATAATTATTTAACATCTAAAACTATTAAGAATTAAATGGGAAGGAAATTTTATGCAAAATTAACTAGTTTTATCATAATAGTTTTTTATTGGTGAAATGAATTTAGTTGTTACTCCCTGCAAAAATGTATTGTGAGTTTGTTGCATTTTAGTGACTTTTGACAAATCATTGCCTGATTGTATTCGCCATTTTGTCAAATAAATGTTACATTTGTTATACTAAACATGCATAATAGAAGGGTGATTCTCAATTAAATTATTTGTTTAAAGTTGTAACATTATTGGCTGCTAAGATAAAAAAAAATATTCCAGGATGTTCTTTTTAGTTAAATTTGTTTATTTTAGTAATAAACATTAGGTTGATTTATTTATTTGTCTTGCCTACTGAAAAAACATTTATAATAACAAATTTAGTCTTTTAGCTTACGTTAACATTAAATGTATTTAATAGGCCTACACGATTTTTACTGAAGTATTTTAAATACGTATTTAGTTTCCAAACAACCAATTATAATTAAACTTACTCATTTCAGTGTTACCTTGTTTATTCAAAATTTAAAAGACTATAGTTTTACACCATTATAGAACAATTATATCATTTTTACTTTTAGTTGAGAATTATTCATACTTTCTAACTGACTTGTCTACAAATAAAATGTTAAGTATTATTGACTTACACATTTTTAGTGACAACGATTTATTCAAACGCTGACTATCATGGTTCGCCATATGACGCCCCATCGTTATATATTATTTTCCAGGGGTGTAGATAGCTCATATTCACTTTAATATTCCATCAAAGCTAACAATTTGGACATCATTTTGAAGATTACCTTCAACACTAATTGCAAAAAAATAATCATACAATTCACACCATAAAAAATAATAATTTTATACGTGGTTCTCATTAATATTTTAATGTACTGTTAACAAATGAACTATCGCTGTTAGTTCCATTACATCGATAAGTCCTGATTAATCAAAACAGGTGATATGAATGAGATTTTAATGCTTATAACTGGGGACAGGTGATTTAATATGCAAGCTGATTATGGGCAATTTTAGTGTTTACAAAATTTGTATCTTGTAAATTGTACTAAAAGGAAACCTGTCATAAAAGGTTATGTTAAAGTCGTATCAGTCAGGACCCCGGACGAGGTCAAGATGAGAGAGACAAGTATAATTATTAAAGTATATTAAGTATGATTATTAATTAAGTATAATTATTAAATTAACTATAAAATATAAGATTTAATCAACACTGGGGTTTAAAGTGAAATAATTATATAAGAATTATTCAATGAGGATAATGCATCTCAAAATCATCCTTATAAGGCATGTTCTTTTTTTCGTTTTAGGCAGACTTACATATATTTATTTTTTATTACTATGAGATTATTGTTTTATATGTATCTTGCCAAGTAGAATTTATTGTATTCATTTAGGATCACTCGTTCATTATTTTGATGTGTTATTGTTATAATGTTTATTGTAAATTAGTCACAATTCAAGGCTTAATGGATCTGAATCTATGGTGCTGCACCCTACTGTATTGTTTGTAATAATTGGTTAAGGGTGTTTGATAAAAAATTATATTTCTGATTTTTACGTTGCAATGGGTTTGTTATAATCTACTAAATACGAGAATGAGGTTTAAAAAAATATAAAAATTTTCGGATTACAAGGGGTTTAAAGGGACAATATTAGGGTGTTTTGGTACCAACAATCAACGTAATCCATTTGAAATTTTAAAACATAAACCAATTTCTTTATTTCGGATTGCTTCCTCCAATAAAATTAAAAAAGTTGCAATAAAAAATTATTAATTTGTTTGGCTTTACACCTTGTGTGGAAAATTATTAACTAAAATAACTTTCAGACAGACAGTACAATTATAAAAGGTTGACATTTATTTATTTCACAATGTAAACAAACATTAATTATACATCACATGTTTTAAAGTCAAATTGTAAATAACCAAAAGGAAATACAAGTCATATGTCACAGGTTAAATATCAGTAACATCTTTTCCCCTTCCAGATAAAATGGCTACTTTGGTCATAGGCCTTTTGAATGTTCCATAAGAGGTAGTGACATCAACGATTCGGACTTGTCCGTCTTTGCTCGGGTATGTTGCTGATATCCGCCCAAGAGGCCAAGTGTTTCTCGGATTATTTTCATCCACGATGATGGTCAGGTCCCCAATTTTCGGTGGTTCAGCTTTTGCATGCCATTTGCACCGCTTGGTCAGGCAGGGGAGATATTCTTTCACCCATCGTTTCCAAAAGTTATTGAGGAAGGATTTCACACGTGCAAGTTGTTTCTTGCAGAGTTTGTCTTCAACAATAGGCATTTCAAATGCTTCCCTGAGGAAATGGTTTGGTGTTAATGGTTCAAGATCTTGAGGATCCATAGACACATGGGTAAGAGGTCGGGAATTTATAATAAATTCAATTCTGACTAGAAGTGTTTGGAACTCTTCATCACGAGGATACTGTGATTGCATTACGGACCTCAAGGCATTTTCACCGATCGAATGAGACGCTCCCAGCAACCTCCCATGTGTGGGGCTCCGGGTGGGTTAAAGTTCCATTTGATCCCATTTCTTACGACTGTACGTTGGATATGAATATGGTCAAGTGTCTTCACTGCATTCCGGAGCTCCTTTTCCACTGCTACAAAGTTAGTTCCGTTGTCCGAGAACATCTCGGAAGGACATGGCCTACGACTGATAAATCGCAAGATAGCCATTATACAACTTTCTGTATTCAATGTGTGTGCCACTTCTAGATGTATGGCGCGTGTAGACAAGCATGTGAAGATGACACCATAACGTTTTTCGTGACGACGCCCAACGGTCACTTCTATTGGGCCAAAGTAGTCGTCACCGGTGAAGAAGAAAGGATGTTCAACTCTCAAGACTCTGGTTTCTGGTAAGGATGCCATCTGAGGAGGTATGGGTTTGGCATTATTGATCCTGCACTTCATACATCGATTTTTGACCTTTTTCACTGCGCATCTTAGGTTGATAATCCAGAATCTTTTTCTTATTTCATTTACGACAGTTTCAGTCCCTTGATGGAAACAGGCTTCGTGATGCATTTTAATAATTAGTTTTGAAACATGACTTTTCCCATCTAACATAATGGGCTGTTTTTGTTCTGGGCTGAAATCCTTGGCATTGTTTGTTCTTGCTGAAATTCTAATAAGACTTGTTGAGTCTTCAAGAAATGGTGATAATGCATAGATACGGCTTGACTTTAACAAAGATCTTTTACGACCCAGCATATATTTTTCTTCTTTGAAGCTTTCGTCTTGAGCTTTTAGAAGAACTCTTTCGGCTGTCTTTATCTCTTCGGGATGAAGTTCAGGTATTTTATCATACTCAACAACTGGTCCTAATTTTAGTCTTTCTTTGTTTGATTTGTTTCGTCGTCGTAAGGTTTCTACATATTTCAAAACCCACGCTAGAGTTCTTGTTAGTTTTTCCCAGGAGGAGAACTTGCTAACATCAATCAGTTGTGACGAATGCATATCTTCATGAACACCAACAAACTGTTTCTTAATTTCCAGGTCTTCTTTCGATTCCAAAGTGAATGGTTGTTTTCGCCAGTAGTGTACTCCGCAGGTCAGGAAACTAGGTCCATAAATCCACTCGTGATGTAAAGCTGAATTAAATTTTCTATTAGACCTTGTAGCTATGTCTGCTGGATTTTTTTTGGAAGGAACCCATTTCCATTCTTCAGATTTAGACAGTTTTTGGACCTCTCCTATTCTATTTGACACAAATTGTTTGTAGGTGTTTGGTTCTGATTTAACCCGGTGTAGGACGGTAACTGAATCAGACCAAAACGTTCGTTGAACAATATGAATACCTATGTCATTTTGAATTCTGTTAGCTAGTCTGCATCCTAAAACGGCTGCTTGTAGCTCCAGACGAGGGATGGTAGTTGATTTAAGAGGGGCGACCTTTGCACGTGCTGCAACTAACATTGTCTTATAGGAGTTGTCTATCTGTTGGACAAGATATACGACCGTAGCAAAGGCCTCCTGGCTTGCATCAACAAAGGTATGTAGACTTATTTTCTCGAGTGTCGGTGTGTCGAAGTAACACCGTGGGATTTTGAAAGTTTTAAGGTTTTTTACTTCTTCTAGCCAACCCTCCCATTTTTCGCAGAGGTCATGAGGGAGTACTTCGTCCCAAGTTGTCTTGATTCGCCAAACATCTTGAACAGTCATCCTTCCCTTTATAGTCGTTGGGCATACTAAGCCTAAAGGGTCAACAATGGACATAGCTGCTTTCAGGATCTCCCTTTTTGTGGGATACAAAACCTCAGAGAAATGTACCTTCTCAGTGCTGCGGTGAAAATCAATACTGTCAGATTCCGAATTCCACCATAAGCCAAGTACTCGTTCAGTAGGTAAATTTGTGTCGGGTTTTAATTGTTTTGCAGAGTTGGCTTTAAGGCTTTCAGGTACGACTTGTAAGACTTCTTTGGAGTTTGATAACCAATTACATATTTGAAATCCACCAGCCTTGTGAATTTCTGTAGTTTCATGATTTCGACGACGGGCTTCTTCTTCAGAGTTTGTGGAGTCTAAGAGGTCATCCATGTACTCTTTTGTCAAGATGGACTTGCTTGCTTCAGGATAAGTAGACCCAAACTGCTTTGCATTGTGATTTACCACGTAGAGTGCGGCACTTGGAGAACAGGTAGAACCAAATGTCATAGCTTTCATGAGGTTCTTGTTTCTTGTTGAGGTTCTTGAGTTCTTGTTTTTTGTTCTCACTTCGCCATAAAAATCTTCAAAAGGTTTTACCACATTGAAAGCATCTCCTTCAAGAGAGTTTCGTACTCTAATGAGGTTGTCCTCCTCATTAAAGTAGCTCATTGTCTTCTCATAAGCTGAATATAAAATAGGCCAATCTTCAGGCTTCCCACTAAAGGAAGGAAGGTGTTGGCGCAAGGAGTTAGAATTAGGTTTGTCTAAACGAATAGCTTGTCTGAATGAATCCACTAACTTCTCCACAGCTGAAGATACAATGGCTGACGATGACATTTGAACGAAATTAGACGATTGTTCTTTGTCATTTAACCATTTTTCAACTTTGTTTTGTGATTCTTCTTCTAAGTTATCATTTAAACCTATAATAGAACCTACCTCCAAAATGGAGCCATGTCCGCTACTGACTGATGCAGACCTAAGCTCAGCTCTAATTTCCAACAACCTTTTTTGGCGTTCCAACTCGCTCAGCTCCATTTTTCTTTGGCGTTCTAGTTCTTGACGCTGACGTTCCATCTCATCAAGTTTCTTCTGACGTTCCATCTCCTTCAGTTCCATTTCCTTTTCCAGTCTATTCATTTCTTCTAATTTCCCCACCTCAATTAGTAGTTTACTGCGGCGACTTTCTTTCGAAGATGTAGTTTTAGTAGAAGTTCCTGTCATATTGTCATTGTGATGTTCATTATTCTTTGAAGAGTCCATATTTTCTTCTGTATTTAAGTCATTTGTAGGTGTATACCTGTCAGGTAGTTTTTTAATTCTTGAAGATTTCCTGGTTGACATAATCTAAAGGTTTCGGCACCAAAATGTGGAAAATTATTAACTAAAATAACTTTCAGACAGACAGTACAATTATAAAAGGTTGACATTTATTTATTTCACAATGTAAACAAACATTAATTATACATCACATGTTTTAAAGTCAAATTGTAAATAACCAAAAGGAAATACAAGTCATATGTCACAGGTTAAATATCAGTAACACCTTGTTTATTAATTAAGTTTGTTCAAATTACTCAACGGGTTTAATTTTAATATATGTGGGTTTTACGCTGCTCAAGGTCATGTCCACCTCGTCTCCGCTCTCTCTCGCCTTTTCTCCCTCCACCTCACGCACATGTGTCCCTATTCTCATTGTCTTGTTTCGCGCGAAATCTTCACAATTTGGCGGCTGCAGCAAATTTTCACAGTTCTACCTGTTTGTTCGGCGTTACAGTTAAATATTTACAAATTCATATTTTTTGGACTATCGGGAAAAACTCGACTTTCCACAAACTCCAAGAAATCTAAAGTAGCCTATTCCCGATTGTAAATTCAAAATCAAAATGCCTTATGACAAATATAACTAAATATTAATAAAGAGAACCATAAAATACATTTATTTTCTAAGCAGTGTATATTTTAGATTTGAGTATATATGTTTTAAAATCAATAAATAGTAAAAAAAAGTTCATTGGCGATAGAACGTGGTCGAATCGCCAATTGTATTCTTAAAAAATACGTTCCGGTAGTCGTTTGAACCTATAAAACGGGATCCGGCTTCATTTTTCGCTAAGAAAATGTGGTCCGATTGCCAATTGTTATGGTTTATTACGGTTAGTTTGTGAATTTTGACATATATTGAGACTTGGTTGTCATTTTCGGTCAATAAACACGTTGCGGCCTTCGATTTCGGACTTTAGAATGCGAGGAACGGTTGTTTTTGGCAAATAAAATGCTGTAAAATTGCCTATTTTATTTTATAAAATATATTTTAGTCAGTATTTTTGTGATTTAAAACGCAGTCTGATAGTTTTTCCAGCCTGTAAAATGCGGCATTAATTTTATTGTGGTCGATGTTTTTGCCCTACTAATCGCAGTATAGGTTCGTCGGTCAATTGGCTTTTTCGGATGCTAAAACGAGGTTATATTGCTATCTCTGTGGATAATATGTGGTTCGGTTGCCGCTTCTGGCCAATAAAACGCGGTCCCTAAAAAATTCAGTTATTTGGGTGTTTTTGAATACCATGTTGCGGAAAATCTTGTGTTTTTACCTATAATACACGGCCTAAAATGCGTTTCGGGCGTCGTTTTTGGTATGTGAAATAAAATGAAATTAGAAACAAAATTGAGTTAAAAATAAATAACCTCTTTATAAATTAATAATATTTCACCGAAAAGAGCAACAACTTTTATTTATCATAATGTAACTTATAACACTTGGATTAATCAAAACGTGTTTATATCTATAGTTATAGGTTTTTAAGTAATTTAAGCTTCTTATAGAAGACTAAATAATTTTAAACTCATTACTTAAAAGCTAATTTAGCCACTGTTGTATCTGATGATTAAAATGGTTAAAACTATTACACAACTTCATTTTCAAAAGGTTATTTATTTTTGAAAGATTTTAATTTGATAAAAAACTACAAACAAATCTTTTGAGATCAAACTAATGATCAATTAAGGACTCTTCAGGCAAGCTTGAAGTAAAGTTACACAACTGACTTAATTTGATTTTGTTTTAGTTAAAAACTAATAACGCAAGTTTTAATAGGATTATTAACGTTTGCTCGAGTAATGTATTTTGTTGATAAAGTGACTAGAAACTGTAGTAGAAAATCCTACAGTTAATTTAAACTAGTGGTATGTTATAATATACCATCTGTTTACTAATGTTGGCAACTGAGTTTTCGATATGTTATCACATTTGTCAAAAGCTATTTTAAGATGTGACATGATATATCACTTATCTTAGTACTTTGCATCAGTTGTATTTTTTTAATATGAAAATTGCTATTATGGTGAAACAATTACAAAACGCACTATCCAAACGTAAATCGTGTTAAGTACAGAGCGCGAGTGAACGACGCGTTTTAAGGCCTGTACACACTAGTGTTGGCTGCCTGTTAGCGCATTGGCGTTGCATGAACAAATTAAATGAATAAAATAACTTTTTCCATTACAAATAATGTTGCCGTACATTACATCTTACAACGCAAACACAAACTAATAAAAAATAAACCTTAACAAATAAGGCGCTGTCTTATCTATTTTTGCTGATGGGAATAAATGACTGAAGTGCATAGATGCTATCACTTCGGTGCATATCTGCATATCTGCATGCACGGGGTCATCAGAAAGACACGCATTCAGCGTTTGTAAGTAAAACATAAGCAATGTATAATCACATTAGTTATGGTCATTCCCTACAGCTGTTTATTGTCCAGGCTCAAGACAAACAACCACTCAACTTACAACATATCACTCATTTACTCACTCACTCTCATTTACTCTCATACACCCATAACCTACTCAAACTCCCACATACATACATTAATAATATTGTAAAGTTCTGTTGTCTTATTTTTTGTGGAATATATATTATTTTAATTTAAAAATGATATTATATATATGAATTCAATTATTATTTAATTTTAATCGTTAATTTTTCTTTCAGACGAATCTTCAAATTACTAGCGAATGAATTACAAATATTGGACTTTGCTCGTTGTTGGTTGAACAAATTAGGGGGTCATTTGATTGACTAGCGTTAGTGAGCGTTAGTGATATAGGGTCCACTCGTCTCTGTGAAATATTGGAAACGAGCTTGTGTTTAGTTAGGCTCAGGATTAATTGCATCTATAGTAGAACGTAGACATAACCATGTCTGAGAGAAGGAGGGGTGAATGACTGGAGTGTAAACAGGAGATCATAATACAGCTATTAAACATTTTCAAAATGTTATTGATTATAAAAAATAATTTGTTTTAGTTTTTTTTATATTAAAGGTTACTTTTTAGTTATTATAATTGTGTTTATTATAACGACACATTTTCTATTATAATTTACGTACGTCTGTCCCAGTCCTCAGTATGATATTCCTAACAGTTCCTTTTATTTCAAAAAATACCTTTTCTGGGAAACAATATTCTTACTCCAACACATATTTTCTACGTTATAATAGCAATTATTTTAACACATCTACGTGTAAAATGACAGTTTCCACTTTTAGGTACTGCTTTTAGTCGACTTGAATTAGTGGCTTGCCAACTAGGCCTGTAGCTGTAGTTGGCATCATGCATGTTCGTTCAATAGATTTGTTCTTTGTGTCGAATAGATCATTGAGTCGTGAAAGAGAGTTTTCTTGTATTGTGTTGAGTGTATGTTGTCTGGTACCTGATATGTAGTTAGCAGTTTTAAGTTAGAAGTGTGCGTTGAAAGGTGATACCGTGATTGAAAGGTGCTGCTGCTTTCATTACAACTCTGCCGCATTGGTAGAACCTTGCTCACCTTAGTACAAAAAACTCCTCCCTTTAAGGAGACAATAAATACAATCGTTATAACGTCAGTATTTAATTTTCAAAAGTAATAGCCAAGCAACAACTAATAATCAAGATGTGAAACATTTATCCACAGTAAATTAACTTTAAAACATTTCGGAACAACTAAAAAAATTAATAAAATTACTTGAATTATTACATTACGATTTTACATTAAAACATATTTTATTTTAAGTCAATTTAATTTTAATTAGTAATCGAACTATTAGAAGAACAAGAGAAGAGGAGAAATTACGGTCACGGCTATATATCTAGCAACCAATGTGCAAAGTAAGCTTCAAAAGTTGTACGGAGCGTGGTTGCATGTGTCACGCCGCGGCGCAGATATATTGCCTTCCCGTGACACCGGCCGAGAAGCGGGGTACCCGCGTGTAATGCGCTCAGCAATACTGAACAGGCCTGAGCGTTGGAGTAGGAAAACTTGAATTATTTAGTGAAAAAAGTTTAGAATTAAAGCAAAGCACGATAACTAACTCCTTGATTCCGCATTTATATGAACAAATTGTATTCTGTTTGTAGCATCGCTCCCCTTTGTTTACCTTTGTTTATTTGTTCATACAAAATAAGTAATAAAAAAGGGAGAAATATTATGCGATGAAGCATGAAGGTAGAATCAAAAAGTGTGTAATGGCGTGCAGGACCTTTTTTTGGGTTAATTGGATTGCATAACCTGGACTAATAGGACAAGTGATTATCACGTGTAGGGACTTCCGTGAGTCAATTGGCGATTTGCTTTTCCGTTTTAAACAAGTAAATTTATCGCCAACATCCTTGTAACCAGTTTGTTTGTATATGAGACCGAGAAAAAGTGTTAAAAATTCGAACAGTGAAACAATTTTGAAGTAATAACATTATACCCCAAAAAATTAATAACTAATGCAAATAATGCTCTTATCTTTTCAGGGGTCAAGCTTACTTCATTTATAGCTTAATTCTCATCATCTTTTTCTCTTTTCTATCAGTGAGGTTGACCACCTCTTCTTTCCTTCAGCCCCTTATGGGTGCTTTTTCCATATTGCCTTCCTTTTCCGTGTTGGCCCGGAGCAGAATTTTCCAAGAGTATCCCTGCTTGCCGTAAAAGTCAGCTACAAGGGGACCAGCAATCATGATGTCTGTTTCTAACAATAAACTTCCCCAGGTTTGTCAGGAGCTTGCTCCTCAATCCCACTCCAAGTTATCGGACTGCGCCGTGGATTCTGGGGGGGGGGGGGGAGCAACCAGACATTTTCAACCTGAACACTAGTGGTGAGCAACTAGGCCGCAGTGTTTGTCGATGCTACTGGAAGGCAACAAGTGGGGCAGAGAATCCTAGGGTATTTCCCGAGGAGGCCGACGGTTAAAAGATCACCTCTACCGTCGTTAAAGAGCGTGGTGGACTTTCCGTCCCTTCCAGCAAGAGGGAGGGCTCCACCGTCGGGAAGTACAAATGTGTCCCCACCGGGGGCTCCGTTCAAGGCGAACATTCAGGTCGACGATCTACCTAAGCCAGAAGCTAATGAAAAGACCTCGTCAGGTGACCTACCAATAGTGCCGGAGAAGGTTTGAACCAAAATCCTCTGGGGCGAGGTGGATGACGCCAATGCAGATGAAGGGAATCAATTGGCGCTGGTGGCAAAGACTCTGAAGACGATTCAAGAATCATTTTCTGTCCAAAAATGTAAACAAGGTGACGAAGAAAAGTGTTAAAATCTTGGCGGGCGTGCTTGAACACATCGTGATGTACAAGTGAGACTGCAGGCGGGGAAACAGCTGAAAGTGGTTTTGGGGAAACCTCTCTCTCCTGACCCATCGAAACAGACCCGGAAACGACAACTGTGCAGTGGGACGCCTGAGGCAGAGGGTGCCTCTAATTTTGTGGATGCGGCCACCTCACCAGTACAGGAGATAAACAAAGGAAAAATCCGCAGCCTCCCAAGGATAATCCGTGGATCACCCAAGGTGAGAAACAACGGAAAAAGGGAAGGAAGAAGACAAAGGAGCTTCAAGGTCCCCAGACCCCACTGCCAGAAGCTTCCCCTGCCCAAAGAGAGCTGCCAACTCCCGCACCGGCACAGAAAAACCCGATAAAAAGTGCGCGCAACAGTCACGGTCTTGACAGCACAAGACTGCATCCAGGAGTCCAGCGGTCGTTATTACGCCCGTCTTACGAGGAAGTACTGACGGAAATCTGCCGATTAGTCGTTCCAGAAGACTCTGGCACAAAGATAAGGTAAGTTCGGAAAACCGCCTCTGGCGGGGTTCTCATCGAACTTGGCCAGTGCCAGAACCAGGCCAAGTTCCAGGATGATCTGAAGAATGCCCTCGGCCAGCAAGATGCTGCCACCACATCCCTTATTCCTCGTGCTAGGCTAGAGGTCCTTGATCTTGACGTTTGCATGACAGAAGGTGTGGAATTGGCTGCCCTGGCAAAGCAGTTGAAAGTGGATTTGGTGGAAGTGGAGCCAAAATCTATATTCTGCACACAAACAACCGGAAGTTGAGGGTCGCCATCATAGACCTCGACGAGGAAACTGCAAGAAAGCTTTTTGGTGTGGGGAGAATGAAGGTGGACTGGGTCTCTTGCACAGTTCGTCCCAGGCTCGACGTCGAGCGGTGTTATTGCTGTCTTGGCTTTGGCCACACCAGAGTCCGCTGCAATGGTCCAGACAGAAGTCGGGCCTGCTGGAAGTGCAACCAGGGAGGGCATCTTGCCTCGGCCTGTACCGCGGACCCGTGCTGCGCTCTTTTCACTGACGCTGGCATGCAGGACGTGAGGGATCCCTCTGGGAAGGTTCTTGTGCGGCCTTCTGAAAGGCCCTGGATGAGCAGAAGGTAGTCAGCCAGCATGGTTTCCACAAAGACCATTCCACTGTGATGGCTGTTACAGAAGTGGTTAGAGCTGTGCAGCAAGCAGAAAACGCTTGATATCAAGCCCGTGACATCGTTCTGCTTGTGACACTGGACGTGAAAAAGTCATTAAACTCAGCAAATCGGAGCGTCATGATGTGTAGCTCAGTCTGTTCTGCTCTACGGGGCTGAAATCTGAGCTGGTGCCCTTAGAATACAAAAAGTATAGGCAACGTCTTCTGTCTGTTCAACACCAGAATGCGCTTCGGATAGCCCGAAGCTATAGGACCGTTTCCTAATCCGCGGTTCTGGTTGTGGCCGAATTGATCCCTATTGACTTGATAGCTCAAGAACGTAAGGAGATCTTTGTCTTCAGTGCGGGCTTGGTATGTCAGGAAGCTGCGCCATGCGCCCGCGACAACACCATGTGGATGTGGCAGTAGCGTTGAATCGAGTCGTGTACCGGTCGTAGAACGTTCAGGCTGGTCCGGGATCTCGGGCCATGGGCCCAGCGAAATAACGGCGAGGTCATTCTCTCTGTGTCAGCTTCTGACGGGCCACGGCTATTTTCGAAGCTACCTGAACAGAATGGGAAAAGTCGGGACACCTACCTGCCAGTACTGCCCTGAGGAAAGTGATGATGTATATCACACTTTCTTCGTCTGCAGCCGTTTTGAGGTAGCAAGGTGGACGGTGAATTTCACTATCGGATACCCTAATCTTGAAACCATCGTGGGAGCCATGCTTGGAGTCCGAGGAGAAATGGCAAGCGGTTGCGGCGTACTCCAAGGTGCTCTGCGCCAAAAACAGGGAAGGGTGTCTCGACCCATAAATAAGTTGTGTAATGAGCCAGCACACCCAAGCGAAGCAATACTTAACGAAGCAACGCCGCCTGGGGTTATGTGGGTCCGTAGGGGTTTTAGTGGGTAACTCTCCATCGAGTATATTAGAAGGAGTCCCAAACTGTTGCTTTTGGTTCGCGCATAAAGCGTTTATCCTACGTAAAAAAATAATAATCCAAAAACTGTTTCAGCTAATAATTACTCTGTATAATGCATAATTTGCTGACAGATTAATCTTGTGGCGATAGGCTCTCCTGAAAGTCTAGACAAACTACGGTGCTTTTTTCAGCTCAGGATCATCCACATCTTACATCGTATTACCTGTGTAAGGTAATATTAAGGGGAATGGTTTGTATGTAAACATATTACTTTCACATATTATTTGTCTGTAAACTAAACGACAGAGTAATATGTGAAACCATTAAAATGCAGTATAAGACAAAATAACTATACATAAAAACATGCAGTTATTTTGACTAAACGTATTATATTTGACTAAGTGGTCTTATATGACTCCCATTCGGAAGAATATCAGTTATTTTTTACTTGAATTAGAAGAACAAATATGTCTGTAATACATTTTGAGTTATAATGTTTTTACTAAGTAAAACATTTGTTAAAGTATGGTAGATTAGCAATAGTAAATTAAAATTTATAGTAAAAATTAAAAACAAAATTAAAATAATAATAAAGGACAAATAAATGGGGAAATGCAACTGGTGGCCTTTTTATAAAATTGGAGATACTACAAAGGATAATGTCATCGAGGAAGATCAAGCTAGAATCAGATCTTCTGCCTACCGCTGCGGCTTCGTCTCTAGGGACCACCAAATTGAAAATAATCGTAAATTTGCCCGACTTTCAACTATTGTGTCCTCCGCCGTGCCGTCTCAGTTTAACTTTAATACTAAGATTATTCTTTCTTTTTTTGTGTACTGTCAAAAACTATTGTCTTGTTTAAGGAACGAGTTTTATGCTCAATATGCAACGGAATTTTAATTTAATTTATTTTTAATAAGGGTATCCACGTTTTTACGTTGTCCTTGTGTACTACTTTTGTTTATTCAAACACCTTTCTTATATAGGATAAAACCATTAAAAGCTAGTTAATCATTTGCATGGCCAATATCGAGATGTAGAGCAGTTAGGCCTAAATAAATTTGACACTATCTCTAACGTGCAGTTGGAGTTCACAAAGGTATTACTTCATCGTATTTTCAAAACAGATCTTATCTTAAACCAATACCTTTTAATGTAAAAATACGGAAAACTATGTGCCACTCAAATGGTGGTAGGAAGGAGTTTTATTTTACACAACATTAGCTCCAATAGCCGCTGTATCATCATCATCATTGTTGCGGATTAGGAAACCCCAGCATAGCTGCTAGTCACATCTTCCAAAAGCGGGAATATTGCGCAGGTTACCGGAAAGATAGGATATATCAGGAAAGGAAAGAGTGGGATGGAACGGCAGCCAAATTGACCCTTTAGAGGGCCAACTCCCGTGGCCCTGTGACAGCTGGGGTGAGGCTCTCAAACAGGAGACCCGCATTCTGCCCTACAACTGGTCAACTCAACTGACAGGGTATCCATGTACAATAGCCAGGAATCATCAATTCTCAGGTTGGCAGGTTGGGGACCAAACCCGGAGATTCCGTCCCTAGCCGCTGCAAATGGAGGGACCAAAGGTGAAAGGGAAGTTAGACATAATATACAGCCAAAAGACTTACCATATGTAATGACAACTTCATTTGCTGTACTCAATGTCAGCTTCGAAATTGGTATAGACCAGTTGAGGTGATCCTGGGAATAGCCGCTGTAATGTGGACATTTTTAGCTCCGTTTGTATTGTCCATCCAACCTTTTAATATACATGCACAGTTTTATCGTTCGATATCAAAATAAGCATATTTGTTTATTAATCCAAGATAATCCGTAATATTTTTTCAGACTGTAATATTTGAAAGTAGTGGAGGAAATTTGTAAAACCGTTATAAGGCCGGTAATGAAACGTTATATTTAGCGTTAGGCTCAGCGAACCTTAAAATGCGTGGGTAAAAGGGTGTCCTCTCTCTGCGTAGCTTACGAAAGCTTTAAAAAGATCAGTTTTTAAAGTTTGTGGAAAAAATAAATCGAGAATTATTTACAAGTATACAACCAACAATACAATTGTACAAACAACTGACAATACAAGTGTTTACGACTATACAAATGTAGAAACATATACAGCATTACAATTGATAAAGTACAACCACAGTTCAACTATAAATACTTACCTAGAATGCATAAAACAGGTAAATAGTTTTGGGATTGACTAGGCCTGGCTTTCAAGGTACCAAGTAAGGTACCTTGAATGACAGTTGCTGGCAAATTTCTTATAAAATTGTAATGACATTTACATTATTATAAATAAGTTGTAATGACACCAACGTTTTTGGATCTAATTGGGAAAGGGAAAACCGCATGATTACTAATTTCAATGTTTTATAACACTACGTAACGGTTAAGTAATTTTTAGGAATTACAATAATAACAAAAATTAAATAAAAACTAGTTATTGGAAATACTATAAAAAGTTTATGTCATCGAGGGAAATCAAGCTAGAATCAGATATTCTGCCTACAAAGTGTATCTAGGGACCAACAATTTGTAAATAATCGTAAACTTGCCCGACATTCAACTTTTTTCCCACCACCGTCTCAGTGTTAATACTTTAATACTACGATTATACTTATTTTAGCAAATTTCCCCTATAGGGAAGAAGCTGTTACCGCAGTCGGCATGGTAAGACCTAGGCCCGGGACCATGATAACTTTTCGTTTTGAGGTCCCCAGATGCTAAAAACACCATTCCTTCAAAACTGTTTGTGTGTGTGTGTGTGTGTGTGTGTGTGTGTGTGTGTGTGTGTGTGTGTTTGTATTTACTCAATTGTAGCATCATGGACATGCACACAACCACACTGTGGCATCGTGATCCAATTGTGGCATCTTACACACTATGCTACAATTTTTATCGATAATTTTGAGGTTAAAATGTCAAAATAAGTCAAACTAACTCAAGTTGCCACTTTTGAGTTTCCATCATGTGTGTAAGAACCACCGAAATTCGCTGGATTGTGGCATTTCGCCGGCTTATCGTTCACTAGCGATCCTAGCGGAGCAGCGTATAACTAGGGGCAAGGTCGTGCGGTGTTGCCGCTACGTTATTTCATGTTTGCGGCGTTCGTTGCTGGTTGATTTTTACTGTTAGAAGACTCTGCTTATATTGTTTTTTTGTCATATTACTTTACTGTTGTATCACCCTAATTATGTATGTCAGGCTACACAACAGTAAACTGAAAGATTTGTTTTAATAGAACGATATTATTGCAATTAATTGGGGCATAATTATTTACTATCTTTGTTTGCAGGATTTTGCAAACATCACCTGTGTTTTACAAATACAATTATTATACTTTATTTGTTTTTATTTTACATATAGGTACCTATATACTATTTCATATATATATATATATATATATATATATATATATATATATAGAAAAGGGAATTGGCTAACTCAATTTTGTCTACTTAAAATTCATTTTTTAATCAATTTTGTTCTCTACTCCCTAAGCATTAAAAGCCAAGTTATAGTTGAGGCATGAATTATTAGAAGTTATTTATCTAAGTACGCTGTTGATCAAAATCTTGATTTTTTCAGTGGAGCATGAGTTGTTTATGACACAAGCTGCCATCCGAAGAATAAAGTCCTAACAAATAAATAAATTATTACTCGGAGCGCTCTGACTGAAACCTTTAATTCGCTTCAGCGCACCTAAGGTTGAAATGAGGGTGGTTTATTGTATAAGTGGAGGTAACACTGATGAACAAACCTGCGAGCCGTTCTTTCCAAATTTTGGTGAAGCAAAGAACTATACTCGCTGAAATCGGACGAGTCGACAAAGTGAATCAAACAAGTACCTATCCATGATTTTAAACACAATATACTTGTATTTGTTTATTTCCTCATAATACATTATGTTTCACGGAAAGATTAGATACATAAATCAAACAAAAATATGAATTTACTTCAACTCTTATTACTTTTATTCCAATGATTTTCATGAGTAGATTCACTTATTGGAATAAAAAAACCAATCAGGATAGTTCAAAGAACGGATACATTTACCTCACCAAGTGTACCAACCTGACAAAATCACCGGCTCGCGTTTTTGACCAAAATCGTAAAGCAGTGTTACCTCCAGTTATACAATAAACCTCCCTGGTTGAAATTAATAAGTTACGCCACTGAATCACTCTGCACATAGAGTTCATATCATCCTCGTCATTAAAATAAACTAGTCTTTATATATAAATATTATAATATATAAAACTAGACGGGTTCACTCATTCACTGACATAAACTATGAGGCACTTCCCGTAATCTAACCTCCCTCAACATCATACTTGAGTTAAAGCTCTTGACGAGAAACTGACAGAAACTTTGCTAAAGGTTAAAGTTTTTGAGTTTTTAAGGCATTTATGGGGCGGGGAAAATTCCACTTTTTCAATTTTTCCACTTTGAGCGTGTTTTGTACGGAAACGGTAAGAGATGGCAAAAAATGTTAAATACTAAAGTTGTATACAATTTAATTTCCAACTAACGATATTTCGTCAGATTTAAGATCCGATCATCTGTTTAGCCGCAATTTATCATAGAAGGAGGAATTTTGAGTATTTTGGCCCATTTAAATGTGTACAGTTTTGGAAAGCTGTTTAAATGAAAGAACACTACCTTTGGCTAATACCACATGTTTGTATCAGCTGATTTAAATAAACAATAGTTGATTTATTTAGTAGTGTAGGCGATACTAATTTGCTCACATGAGGTGTATATAAATCAGCTGTTACAAAATATGGTAAGCACATTACACAGAAGGTTCAGTATCGCGAATATCGTTTGTTGCGAGAATGGAAAATGTAATCAAACAGATTCTACCGGTTCTATGGAATGAATTTAGCCCAATAGCCCAGTGGATATGTTGTCAGATGATTCAAGATTAGTGGTCACGGGTTTGAATCCTACTTTTGATGCTTACTCTTTGATGTCTGCAATTTATGTTTATTTGACTTTATTTTTTTTTTACAAATTCATTTATTTGTAATTATGTTGCTCAACGATCAGCTACCGTCCAGCGCTCTGTGGAGTTAGGTTAGGTTAGGTTACTATCATTTTGTCGTGAACTGAAGTCTAATTTGTTGTTATCTTTTACACGTAAATCCATTTGTAGAACTCCAATTTAACATTGTAACCACAACTTTTTATTTATATCCGATTGACTATGATTGAGTGAGTACTTTTTTTGCTTTTATACACCTCGAAACAACCATCGTAATCGGGATTTCATTCGATAAAACGAACAAGCAGCCGGTTGATAAAATATTTCGATACCGAAACGATACGGGAGCGCCGGTGTAGGTGCTCACCAAAGGTCATTGTTTTGTAGTTTTTCTTTGGTTAATGAAATCCGAGTTTGATTTAAACTTGAGTTGACTGAGGAATGCAAGTGAGCGAAGCGAACTCCGAAAGGGGGTTTGGGGGCGAAGCCTCCAACGGCGATAAGCCTAGTTATATATAATTCTGTATGCGAAATATTTTACGTCAAAATTGTGGGAATTTGGAAAATCGAAGGATGATGGGAGACGGTTCAAATTAAAGGTCTTGATCCCAGGGACTCGGGAAAAACAGCTGTATTTCCAAACATTTAGGAGCAAACGATAAATAACGTAAAACACCCTCCATAAGAAAATTATGGGAATTTAAATCGTCTGCTTTGTTTACAATAACACATGTGATTGAGTGTCTACTTTGTTTACAATCTGACATGTGTTCCTACTTGGAGCAAGGTTAGGGGCTATCGCCCCTTCAAGCCACTAGTTTTAACCTGTATAAAGCAAATATTTCATCAGACATGTGTTCCGCTAAAGATATATAATTTCTACATTCAATAATCTATATTATTAAAAGAATATCTTGACTTTTGTTAGGCGATTTTCAACCCTTAAAAATATTATTTCATATACATATTTCGTATTAATCGAAAGCTCTTACTCTCTAGATGTGTCTTGTAGGGTTTCCATACACTCTCGACCACGGGGCTTCGCCCCACGAGCTTTCATAGTTCGTTTTTATACCCATAAGATTAACATGAGGAATATTTTGATTTGAATTGCAGCTGTTAGTACATTATGGACAGGTTATTAGAAAACCCGATTATACAAGTAAGGAATTAATTTATCTATATAAATTAAATAAGTTATTTTTCTACATCGTTTTGAGCAGTGAAATGTTGTATGCTACGGAGATATTTAATTTGTTTTAAACATTTGTTTATCCGTCTGTCAGTTTATAAGCCAGATTTTTTCTGCGCTTCACAAAAAATTTACTCAATGAAATTAAATAACTTGCCTGTTTTCGTGTAGAGGAGGAATCTCTTTTGGCTGTTTTAAATCATGGTAAGTAATTAGGGTTACGCCCCTTTGACCGGCACTGCTACAAAGTCGATCCTAGGGGTACAGGTTACTTAATATTTCACTACAGCTTGCACCGTATTTGTTATAATCAGCATTTAGTCAGCTAATTATATTTTATCACGGAATGAAGAAAACAAGAATGCATATTTTACTACTCTACATAGGTATACTAAATCATTTAAAATAACGGCATGGTAATAAATCATTGGCTATACAGAACACGTAAGCTTTACATGGTATTTATTAAAGCTCAGTTTGTCTAAGTAGCCATTGTGATTATAATATCGAATATTTTATGTTTTTAAGCCCACTTTCAATAAGTTTAACAAACTACAGGAGTTATTGAGCAGATATTTGGAAGAAGACGGGTTCATCCCAAAAAAGATTGGGCTAATTCCCGTTCCAATGAGGCTAGGCCCTAACACCCTTCAACATTTCCATGTTAATTATGTACTTACTAGACCGATTGAGCGTATATTTTGTAGAAAGACAGCAGGCAATGCACTTTAGTCAGAAACAGGTCTATAATTTCATTCAGTATGCCCTTTGGGACTTATCTGCTCTGTCGGGTTTTAAAATTTTAATTTATTCATCACTAATGTAAGTAGTTAACTAAACCGATTGAACATATATTTGTTAGGAGAATAGTTAATATATCAGAATAAAACCTTTGCCTACTCCTGCTCCAAAATATCTTTACCAAATGTTAAAACTATCAAATTTATGGGTTAATAAATGTATTCTAATTAGATCTCATCCATAGAAAAATATAGTATTGTATAGAAATATATTAAAAAACTAACATTGGAGTTATGGTTAAGATTTGTAAATAAAAATAAAAGAATCATACCAGCTGTTCAAAATCAACCATTCAATTGTAAAAATAACAATCACTTGGTAAAGTATCATGTGGTTTTTGTGGGAATAGAGATCAGAACCAATGAGTACATAACTTTAAATATACATGATTAGGTTATTTATAAATTGTGAGCACTATTCAAACTGAAAATTTAATATAAAACGGACATGCCCAAAATGAAAATAAACGAGCAATACACAATAAGCAAAGCAAATACGCACGCCTTGGAGAGGAATCGTGAATATAAGTACTCTAGGCATTTTTAACAAACTGACTGGCTTTTCGAAAAAACCTGGGTCCTCCAGGTGCTTTAACAAATGGAACTGACATCTGAAACATAACACTGTACTGTGATCGCGAGCGAAGCCGCGAGGGCTACTAGTTTATTAAACAATAGTTTTCAAGGCTACAAGATGTGAACTTCTCTATCCATCAGTTATTTTCATTTAAAATTAAGATTATCAAAGAACTAGGCACATGAACAGGTGTATGCTGTGCTGTATTCTATCGTTAACATAATGAACAACTCCAAAGATGTAATATTTCTTACGCTATTAAGTAGTCAATTAACATGAATGTCCGTAAGAATAACTTTTAAAATTTGACAATCGATAGGGTGAAGCACTATGGAAATTTCTTGAAATCATTAGTGCTCATGTATATTGATTAAAGTACATGTGTGCTACAGTTCAGTCATCAAGACCCACCGTTTTAGGCTCTGCTTTGACTGACAGCCACTGGTAGGAGATAATTATTGATTAGATTCTCACGTTCTCTTTAGTTTAGTTAATGTTATTTTTATTTCACTTTCGAGTTTTATTTGGCTTTCATTTCATGTTAGCTATTTTATTATTGACTAGTGGTAACTGGCGTACGCTGCTGTATTTCTTATGAGATTTACAAAAAATGCTTGTTGTATTATATTTTTTATTAAATTTTTAATAAACTTTCCAGGAACCATCCCGACCCAATGCTACATTAATAATGAAAATGTCATTAAATTCAGTTGAGTGGCTTAATAGTCCATAGGGAACATAGATTCAATTTTATATATTAAGATAGCATGGACATAACAGTATGTGGATTGGGGGACAATTCAAGGACACGAACATAGTCGCGTCTAAACCAAATAAATTGAATCAGGAAACTAACACATACTTAATTTCTAACTCGTTTTTACAGTTCCTAATTTTCATTTACTAGTAAGTGATTGAAAATGTCTGCAATAACTCCTGAAATAACATGACCTCGCCATCACCAACAATGAATTAATTACAATAAATTAGTTTTAGAATGAGTCAGTGTGTATGTATCAGTTCTATCTCCGTCCCAAGTTTCAGCTCAATTGGTTCAGTAATCCTTAATTTGATAATTTCCAAAGCTAGTGTGGCGGAGCCCAAAAGGGCACTTAGGTCATGAGCGGATTTGTGTGAGTATGATTATTCTAACACCAATCTCCCTCCAGAATTGCAACCCAATTGGTTCAGTAGTTCCTAATTTGAGAACTTTTAAACCAGTGGGACGGAGCCCTAAAGAGTACTTAAATTGTGAGTAATTATATGTCATTCATAACTGTACTACTTACCTCCCTCCCAATATGTCATCTCAATGGCCTCAGTAATAACTAATCTTCAAAGGCAATGGGAGAAGTCCTAAGAGATTTTTTTTAGATATTTTGAAGGTTTATTTCAGTAATAATAGCAACTACTAATCAACTAACAAATTTTAGCTTAAACAGTTGAGTAAACATTAATATCCATAAGTTTAGCTTGGGGACCATGCTCATACCTTGATCACCCGTGAGGCAGAGCACCCTAAAGGCGAAAACAAAATCAAAATCCCGTAGTTATCCTGTTTTGTACTGTTTTTGTTTATTGACATCCGTTTACATATCCAATTTAATTGATTTCTATTATACAGTTAGAATAACATGGGGAGTTTAACAATGCCTGGGGTTAGATCCCCTAAGGTTAGATCGGGACACATTTTATCAGGCCTGATCAAGACAGTCGATCAAGTTTGATTAAACTGACTTGTTTAGCTTGCTTGATCAGAGTTTCCAAAGTTAATCAAATCTGTTTTAATTTGATATTTTTTAATAATGTTTGATCAAGTATGAGGAAATTTTTTTTCCAAATCCGTACCATTCGGTGTTAACACATTTTGCACCTTTGTTTATTGGCATGAGAATTATAAACTTGTTTTGGTATCTCAAAGCGATCAGATAACCAATCAACAAACTAGTTTTACTATTTACTTACAATTATTGAGTTATATTCAAATTTTATGCTCATTACTCATGAAAATACTCATTGAAAATATTTTAGCATTTAAATGCACCTTATGCATATCAAGACATCCATATCATATAAATGGATGTCGTAGCAAACCCCCGTCGTACCAAACCTGGAAACTCAGCGAATTACAAATGCATATATATATGTGTCTTAATACTACATAAAGTCACATAAAAAGTTTCATCAATATGCATTCATAAATAAGCGATTTATAACATTTATACGCAAGTTTGATAAAACAAGGAACACAAACAAGGGGTGTTTATACAAATATTAATATAGCTCAACTAGGTAAAGTCACACAGCAAGTTTTATTAATTTATGTTAATAATTAAGGGAGAGAAAATTTGACTTATTCTCCATAACAATAACATGGGGGCTGAGTACGCAGGTTTGCTGCTACGAGAACTATCGGCAACAAAACTGCTTTTGTGAAAAATTATCAAAATAGCAATTTGTTTTTTTTTAAGCTGAATTAAATAGTCAAAACTAAAATGTTATGTATAAAAAACTAAAAAAAACATTTATGGGTTACAAATCCCCTCCCTCCCCAAATACCCCTTTGGATGGAGGGATCTTTCTGGTTTTCAAACTTAAAGTCATAAATGTTGCTTTAAATGTTCGTATAAAATTTCGTAAAAATCGGACAATATTATTAGAATTATCGTACCCACGTACACACATAAATATATTTTTGAACAAACGATTTTTTTGGTATCTGGGAACCTCAAAACGAAAAGTTATCATGGTCCCGGGCCTAGATCTTACCATGCCGACTTCGGTAGTAACTTCTTTCCTATAGGGGAAATTCGCTAAAATAAGTACCGAATACTAATAAGAATATAAAAGTTCTACAATGATTTTAATTATTAAATAATATAATATATACCATACTATATTAACTAGTTTTAGGGCCTACTGTTCAATTTACGTAAAAATGGGTTTCTATTTTAAATCAGAGATAATTTAACATACAGTGATTTCAACAATATATTATGATATACAACATGTAGCCCAATTATCAAAAAGCATCAATAGAGCATTAAAAACGAACATCTGAGCCAACAAAGATCACGGAGTGGAGGCAAGTTACCCAGTCACCAAGCTGGCAGCCGCGCCGCGCGCCGCCGCACCGGCACGAACTGGCAACAGCGCTGGGGTGACGTGGTGGGGAGCACACACCAAAGTTGGAGTTTGCACGATTGTGGCACGTTGCTACAATTGTTTTCTAGTGTGTAAGGGCTAAAATCGGTGTGTATCGGGAAAGTGAGTTGTGGAACATACTGTCCACAGTATTGTCGATAACGCAGTATCTTTCGTCTTAAAGATGCTACAATTGGGTGTTTTCCACAATTGAGCGAATACATGTATGTGTGTGTGTGTGTGTGTGTGTGTGTGTGTGTGTGTGTGTGTGTGTGTGTGTGTGTGTGTGTGTGTGTGTGTCCGTAGCACGATAACATTCGTAAAAATAGTATAACAACATGAAAATAACCATATTCAACTCAATATATAACGGAATTTTAGTTTCTTTGCAAGGGTATCCACGTTCTTACGTTGTTCTCATGTACTAATTTTGTTTATTCAACATTTCTGACATAGGACAAAACTATTAAAGGCCAGTTAACATTTACGTAGCCAACTACGAGATATAGAGCTATTAACTAAATGTGACACGAAGCACGAAGTTGTGAGTCGCACGAAGTAACTGAACAAGAGATTACTTCATCGTCGTTTCAAAACAGATCTTACCTTAAACCAATACCTTTTAAAGTAAAAAAATAAGAAAACATTATCTCCAATAGCCGCTGTCATGTGGACATTTATAGCTCCGTTTGTTTTGTACATAAAACCTTTTGATATAAGTGCACAGTTTTAAAGTTAGTACTTTCTATCAGAATAAGCATATGTGTTTATTGAAATCATAAATTTGGAAGTGTTTACTATGATGAACAAATAAGATTTTATATTCAAAATTTGCTCAACATTTTTATGTTCAAACTCATTAAAACGCCATCGAACTAATATCAATAACTAGTGGCATATAACCATGGACAAGTTAGCAATATTACAGTTTCCTATCAACACCTTGGCTACCTGACATTTTTATGCCAGTTAAAATGTTATTAGTTTAGGTTGAATGTCATAATATGTCTTATTTGAGTATGCTATTATATTGCTTTCTAGCCGTTTACTTTTTTCGTTTATATTTGCATTTTTTGGACTGTAATATTTGAAAGCGTTGATGAAAAATTGAATAACTTATTATGGTAGGTAATGAAACGTTAACTTCAGCGTTATTCTCAGTACCCCTTAAAGTTAGTGGAGGGTGTACTGGCTCTGCGTAACTTTTCGAATGCTTTTAAAATTTAAGGATAAATCAATGAAGAAATATTTACAAGTTTACAACCATGTACGGATATACACATGCACAAACTGTGCACCGTGTAAACGGAACGCACGCGTTACTGAAGCGACAGTTGTATAGTGGCAGTAACCTCCCTCAACTGTGCGAAATAGCTGTCTATTGTTTTTTTACACCTATTAATAGGACACTATACAGGGTGTCTCTGAACTCTCTACCAACCTTTTTAGGTATTATTCCTGGACCATAGACAAGCCAAAATATCATATTCAAAATTTTGAAAACTCAAAAGTTACTCGTATAGCCGCCATTTTGTTTTTTCACATAGGAAATTTTAATTCGAGAACGGCTAGTTATAATTAAATGAAATGTGGTATTTAGCTTTATTCCCTAAAGACCTAATTACAGAAAAAAAGTTATTTTTTTACAATCATTAATTTCAAAATGGCGGCTGCCTAAACATTTCAAACGTAAATATCTTAAAACCCGCTCATAGTAAAAAAAATACATTAATTACGTTTTATTTATAACATTTAATTGCAAATCTAATGACACCAAATTTACTGAAATCGGTTCATAAATAACGGAGAAAATCTATTTTTAAGATATTGCATTCTTGTCAATATCAACTGTTATCATGTGACATCGCTGCTAGTGAGCCACGTCGATCAGCTGTTTCAAGTATAATTCTACCAAACAGCTGATTAAAACATTAACCAGCTGTTATTAAGTTCATTTGCACCGATCACCTGATTGATACCCTTACGATTCCCAGGGTTCACTAATGCTTCAAATAAAACATAAAATATCAAAAATGCGTTAAAATAAAAAAAAATGGATTATTTACATGAGATATGACTACAATTCTACAGTATTTACAAACGATGTTCAATATGCCCACCGCCACGTCGATTGCACATCGTGAACCTAGATGTCATGGATTGCCGGACAGCTTCAAATTCATTTTTCTCTTGGATGACCGCAGCCGCATCTACAATTCTACCGATCAGGTCCAGTTCATTTTCCACAGGTGTTGAATAAACAAGTTCCTTCAATCTCCCCCAAACGTAGAAATCTAGGGGAGTAAGATCAGGTGATCGCGGAGGCCACGACACCGGTCCCCCACGACCAATCCACTGCTGATTGTAATTTTGGTTGAGGAAATCTCTTACAATTTACCCAAAGTATGCAGGAGCACCATCATGTTGCAGCCACATGTTCTGTAAGTCTGTCAAGGGGACGTTCTCCAGACGTTCTCGGAGTATGTCCCTCAGGAACACAATATAGGTGGGGGAATTCAACCTATTTGGGAGAATGTAGGGGCCAATTAAATGATCCCCAAAAACTCCAGCCCAAACATTAACTGAGAAACGGTGTTGCTTGCTGGAAATAACAGTTTCGTGGGGATTTTCAGGAGCCCAAAGATGGCTGTTCCTGGTATTGAAAATACCATCCTGGTTAAAACTGGATTCGTCTGTAAAAAGAAGGGATTTCAAGAAATCTGGATCGTCCGTCAGTTTGTGCAGGAACCACCTGGAACAATCTACCCGACCTGGATAGTCTTGAGGTTCAAGGGCATGAACCTTTTGGAGATGATATGGGTACAAATTCTCTCCATTGAGTACCCTCCACACGGTGTCTTTGCCTGCCCCCATCTCATTACCCATAGCTCGGGTACTTGTTCGAGGGTTTTCTTCAAATTTACGAAGGAATTCCTCCTCAAATTCAACTGTACGCACCGACTTCGCAGCACCAGTATCTGCCATACTCACATGAAACGTACCAGTTGCGTGGAGACGATTGTGGACAGCAGTGAACGTTTTGGCAGCAGGGCATTGTCTATTGGGGAAATAGTCACTATACAACCTTCTCGCTTCATTTGCATTTCCAAATGCAGCTCCATAATAAAAATTCATATCGCAACACTATAATTAGCCATTTATCAATACATATGAATACTGAATACGTTAACACAGATTACTATTAAAAAGCAGCACACTGATTAACAATAAGCAACATACTGGAAAAAGACAAATTGTAACAGAAAACTGTAATAATTTTAACAATACCTTGATCAATCAGCTGTTTAGTGGAATTATACTTGAAACACCTGATCGACGTGGCTCACTAGCAGCGATGTCACATGATAACAGTTGATATTGACAAGAATGCAATATCTTAAAAATAGATTTTCTCCGTTATTTATGAACCGATTGCCATACATTTGGTGTCATTAGATTTGAAATTAGATTTTTTAAATAAAACGTAATTGATGGAATTTTTTTACTATGAGCGGTTTTTAAGATATTTACGTTTGAAGTCTTTAGGCAGCCGCCATTTTGAAATTAATGATTGTAAAAAAATATTTTTTTTCTGTAATTAGGTGTTTAAGGAATAAAGCTAAATACCAAATTTCATTTAATTATAACTAGCCGTTCTCGAATTAAAATTTCCTATGTCAAAAACAAACAAAAAATGGCGGCTAGACGAGTAACTTTTGAGTTTTCGAAATTTTGAATATGATATTTTGGCTTGTCTATGGTCCAGGAATAATACCTGAAAAGGTTGGTAGAGAGTTCAGAGACAACCTGTATAAAACTGGAAAACATTAGATAAGACGTGTAAACGGCACTAGAAAAGTTAAAGTCAGCAGACAGTGTACAGTGAAAAAGTGCCAGCTACTTAACAACTGCCGTGTGATGTACTTTGCACCTTGGTAACCAGTCCTAAGTTTAATCTTGAATTTAAACCGCTCTGAAATAGAAGGAGTTATCAAACTTCGATAAACGTAGCTTTGCCCCTGATACAAAAAACTTGTAAATGGCATAACGGTTTCTTTCCTCGACCTCCACCTAAACTGGCTACTTGTTATTCTGTACCTCACGTTAGAATGTATATATATAATTTTTTTAGATTTTAAAAAGAGGCTCCATTAGCAATCAATAGTTTCAATGTGCACATTTAAGGTCGCTAATTAAAATGAAAAATATAAAAAGGGACATATTCTATTTTTTTCGAAATTGGGATAGAAATGCAGAAATATTTGGTTTTTGTGTACTTTCTGAATATATAAATACTGTGAGGAAAAAGGGGCCTAGTCACCCTCAAATTCCATCTGAAAGTTTTTGACACCTGGGGAATAAGGGGCCAATTCAATTGTAGGGAACAGGGGGTCAAGTCCAAGACTAAAGGAGGTTTTACTTAAGAATTTCAGCAACAGATCTTTCTAAAATATAATGAATAAGTATTTAAAAATTAAATTTAAGTAAACTGTATAATTTATAGTATGATAATAATATTAATAAACAAAATTTGTTTAACCATTTTAATAATTTAGAGCTGTATTTGAGTACAGCTGGTCATGCTTGTTTATTATTTCACAGTAGCTTATTTGTGCTTTGACGTGATTGAGGTTAGGTCCTTTGATATTTTATGTTATGAGAAGTTCATTTGTTTTTTAGTAAGATGAAAGTAAGATGTAAGTAAGTTGTAAGTAGTGATGAAAGTGATGACAGTGATGTGGGAGTGGTTGTGGTATGTACGAAATGTTTAAGGAGATGTATCCTGATGAGAATATATCATACGAATCTGACAGGAACATTTTTAATAGAGATTTTAATATCTCTTTTGGTTATCCTCGAACGGATACATGCAGTTTCTACGATGAAAATAATATTTAACTTCGTGTCTACGTATCGAATCAAAAGAAAGTGTGTCTCCTGAGGAGAAAGTATTAGTTGAGTCTAAGATCAAGCAGTTGGAATTTCAAATACAATTGCATTTGAAAAAAGCTGAGAAGTTTTATACTCTAAAAACCAGGGCACGGAAGTTTGATACTCTAAAACGGAAGTTTTATAATGCTAAAACGGTAGATGAGTATGTGGGAATCTGTATTGATTTTGGGAAAAACCTATGCATCCCCAAAATTTCCACCAATGACGCATATTACTAGCGGCAACTTTCAATTTACTGTTTCAACATACATTCCCTTGGAAATAACAAAAGTTATTTTTATTTATACCCAGAATCAGAAGGGAACAAAGGAAGTTCTGATGTTTGTGACATGCTGCTACATGTTGCTAATAATCATTTGCAACAGACAGTTCAGCATCTACACATATTTGGAGGTTATTGCGGTGGCCAAAATAAAAACATAACAGTGTTTAGATTTCTTCACCATTTGGTCCATGTACAAAATAGATTCAAAACCATCCGTGTCACATACCCAATAAGAGGTCACAGTTACGTGGAATGTGATAAACAAATGGGGCTCATAAACTCCAATTTTAGAGCTGAACTGCCTGGTGACTGGGCTTCTCATTTCCGTGAAGCACCTCAAAACCCATCCATCACCTTTTGTAGAAATTTACCACTCTTTTTGGCATGGTTGGCCTCATTTTCTTGATATTACTTACAATAAGAAGTTGGGTGTTCTGACAAGACCGACCAGATAACTAAAGATTACTAATACAGGGGGAAAAGATGAAGAGAGACTTATGTATTTTCGACATAACTACACAGGGCCATGGGAATCCGTAGTACTGACCCGTACATTGAGGAAGCGATTCCAAGTTGAGCCATTCACACTCCCTGACTGTTCATATGACTGTAAAAAAACACAATATTCATTATTTTTCGTGCCTACAAAATTCGTGAAAAGCTCTGTCTGCATTATAGGGCTAGTTGATCAACAGTTTAGAATTTTGTTCAAATAAACAAATTAACTCACTAAAACGTACTTAAAAATCAGTATTAACTTGATACTTAATAACCATTACGGTTCCTGACTCTTGGAATTTTTAAGGTTAGGCCTGTATACATTTTTATGGAAACCTATTTAGTTTTTCATTGAAACCTTGGAAAAGTACGCACTCTTAATTATTAAGCCCTAGACAGTACTGAAAATATTTTATTGTCACTTTTTATTAAATAAGTGAATTTCAGTGTCAAGGGCTATTTAATTGTTGTTTTCATTTTCAGGAACGCTGTCAATTTCAGAAGAAAAATTGAAGGACGTAATGGCACTTACAAAATTTTGCAAAAACCCTACAGCAAAAGTGTTCTTTGAAAACTTGACACACAGCTCCGAGGCAATGAAAAAAAGGGAACAAAGCAAAACAGGGGGACAATTAATGCCGAAAGTTTCAGGCAGAACTTGGTTGTTTTTGTTTGTGGTCATGTTCTATTTCGTTATTTGGAAAATACTAAAATAAACACTTTTATCTCAATGATGCACATTTATCTCAATGATTTTATTACTAACCCTATTTTAAAGGCATATTACCACTGTTACATCTACTGTTTACAGGTGAAAAAGGGGCGAAGTCCATAAAGTATGCCCCTTTTTCCCTAGTACATTTTGACAATGACTTAAAAAAATCTAATTCATTACCTAATATAAATATTTTAGTTTTTTCAAAATAAATAAAAAAAGATGTATATTTATAATTATTTATCACTGAAAATTAAAGTACCGTAATGATAATGTACTTTTTAAAGCAACTCTAACTTTAAAATTTAAATTCCCGAAAATTAAGTAAAACGGACTTTGCCCATTCTTCCCCTGTACCCTTCAATTACAAAAGATACAGTACGAACTGTAAAACCAATTTATACTGATTTATCCATTGGCAATTTCTTTTAAGGTACTCAGTTATATCTAAGTTATATTTTTATATGAAAGTAAAGAGTATAGCTTCCTAAATATTAAATACGAATCATTATAGAATTTAGATTTTTTTAAATTCCCTTCCACGGTAACTACTTTGACAATTAGTAAACCTGTCCAGAGCAAATAATAACTTCTTAATTTCTTTTATTTAAATTTTAAACAAAGTCGTGTTTTTAATTGGCCTTATTTCCCTCTCCCGTCTCTCGAGTGCATAAATAAAGACGAAAAAATATATGTTTTTTAGATTGTAAGAGTTAAGTTCAAATAATTTAAGTAGTACGTAAGTTAATGTCTTAAAATTTAAAAAACAAGGAAAGTCAAACATTATATTCTTTGTGCAGCTTTCAATCAAAACGGTCACTGCATAGTAAACAGTCTCAAAACTACTGGCATCTCTGGACACTCCATTGTCTTTGTAGTGCCCTACTCCCTCGGCTGAGAACCTATACCACCATCGCATCGTTCCAAACGCTCGTTATTTCAGTATATTTATATAGTTTGACGTTGATCTTTATTTTATATAATGAATTAAAATTATGTTTATGAAAATATCGCACAAACTCAACCTGCAATGCTTCGTTTATTTCTTTACATTGATGTAATCCTTGATCGTCATTTGTTAAATAGTAGTTTGTTCAAAATACCAGTGAATGTCATAGCTTAAACGGTGCATCTGTATTTCTACGTAATTTAAATTTAACTTCCAATATTACTTAGGAAAAGTCTGAGTTGGGAGAATAATTCATATTTATCATAGCTATGGGTATTGTGGTACATAAACAGGTAAATAACAATGTAAAAGTTAATTTTCATAATGTAATATAGGTTAAATAATATTATTATACATAAAAAGTATATAATTAAAATGCAATACTTTTATACATTTTAAAATAGACTATAAAAATAGCAACATAGAATGTGCAACATGCATTACAAACTTGAAAGTGCGCAACGCCGCAATACCGGTTTATGTTGTTGGGGTCACGAAGTGGTTCGGGGCTTTAGTTGATCCTTGTTGATAGCAACTCGACCGACTAGCGTGTTGAAGCTGTCCTTAAAACTTGATATTTTGAAACTTGTACAATTATTTATTGAGTTTGAAAATGTATATGATATGAGATGGTATACCTAAATAATTCAACGTTAATGAATAAATCATATTTTATTGGGCAATACCCACCTTTAGGTTATGCGGCCTTAGTCCTTTTAATGGTGACAACTTTGATGAACAAATCCTCAACTTAAAAAACGCAAAACAATAAATGTACAAACACAACGAAACGCCACAAATAAATCACCCGACGTTTCGGATAACCGTAAAACGTTTTCTGCTATCGAGGGTATAAGCATAAATACAAGTTAGTTTTCTCAAGGAACGCTATAAAGATAATGGAAAATATGTTCGCGGTTTTCTGAAACTCGGATGATATATATGTGGAGTTTCGATGTGTTTTTGTACATTTTAAAGTATAAAATGACAGTTTGTTCAGCAAAGGCGTCGTAATTACAAGCACTAACAGCGCACAACCTAAGGTGGAAGTGCCCAATAAAATTAAGTTTTTTTAATCAAAACCCCACTTAAAAAAAATACTTTTAAAGAACGAATACAATAATATGCAACAGGAAGAATGCTTTTTACTATGAGTAAGGCGGGGAAAATGTGTAGTTCTTAAAGCAACGTAAAAAGTTAATCAACAGCTAGTAAAATAAATTAGCATTTGTGCGCATATGAACCTTACCATCAAAAGTAACAAACAGATACGTAACAATTATAAGTTTGGGGGGAAAGTGGAGGAGGCGTAAAACATCTCTACGACGCGAAGTGCCAGTTCGTCTCGTACTCTCGGGACAACTCGCTGTTGACACTCGTAGCTGACCCGGACCACAGTTACGGATCAAGTCGGACAGTGTTACACACACACTATGGAGTGGAATCGAATAAAATAAATATACGAGATTTGTAGAACAGTATGTTCTGCTAAAGGGGCCATACACATATTACGTATCACACGTAAAGGGTTAAAGGGTAGCGTAGCGTTATGCTGCGTTGTGTGGGGGGAGGAGGTGGGGTTGGATCAATGTTACGTAACTCACACATATCAACCCAAAGAGCTGATGTACTCCCTTATTTATTGATACTGTTATAAATCTTTCAAAATAAAAAAATAATCAACTTGATTTCTAAATCAAGGTTACAGTTAGTATGTAAAAAAGACACCCGTAATACTATTTTAATAACAGTTAAACAAAAAAAAATTCATAAGGTGTTTTGAGTAAGTTCTGTTTTGCTGTAAACCTATGTTTGGTGTTGTTTTAGAGTGTAACATTATGACTTAATACAGTATTACACAATGCCACCCACATCTTTAGTTTTTTAAGTTGTTTTGTATTTGTATTAGTTGTAATTTAAATTTGTTGCGTTTTAGCTGAGATGGTTTATTTTGTTTTTTTTATTATTAGTAACAGTATTAATTGTTTTTAAACATTTTGCTTTGAAATAAGTAATTAAAAAAAGGTTGTTAAAAGAAAGTCATTTAGAGTTTAATAATTTATTTAAATCCATATTCCAAAATGTTCATAAAACGGTGTTTAAAAGGTTTAAGCTGTTTTAAAGTCTACACTAATTGAGTTACGTAACACATGGGGGGTGGTATGGTCAAGCGTTATGGTGCGTTACATGGGGGGTTCTGAAATTACGAAAAAATGCGTTACGTAATTTGTGTATGACCCCTAACGTGCAACAAGCCTACGGTAGTAACCCCTTGTCTCAGTATGGAATCTACTTCAGCTTATTGATTTTAAAACAATTCGAGAAATATGTAGATTAAATATTAACCAGTTAAAAATTAGGTTCCTATTGTGTTTTTTAATAGTGTAGATTTTTAAATTAAAACATTAAAAATCACATCAACATTTGATTTGTTATTCTTGCTTGAATATTGAAATAATAGAAACAAATAAACCATTGTAATATCTCAAAACCAAGAGTGTAAGGATCGTTTGTCACAAAAAACGAGTTTGTGTTTGTTTTGTCAATGACAAAAACCTCCCTCATTTCAAAACTATCCATAGCAAGCTTCAAAAACTACAAGTTGTACATTTTAACTCTCATGTTTGATGGACAAACTGAATAAGAAGAATTTTTTGATAAAATCAGAGTTCAAATGCTAAACCAATAAAAGCCGCAGTAGTAGAAACAAATTCCACACCCCCTACCTCAAACGGAACTCTGAGTCAAAAATGACAGTCGGTCAAACTCATCTTTAAGTGTTAATTTCATAACCTTCAAATGCAATTAAATCCGTAGCAATCGTCCTATCTAGGTCAGGTTTGTGTCATTATAAAATGTTTTATAAGACCTTTAAAATCATATTCAATATTACTTATGCCTTCCTTAAAACCCACAAGACTACTGTTACAATACAACCCTACCCTAACTTAAAATGGAAAGATAACACAGCAAAATATATTATGTGAGCAGATTCAATGTAAAAACAATCATAGGCCTAAAATTTAACTTACAGCTAAACCTACCTGCACGTAGGATGTTAATTTCAAAATCATTTTATTTTCATTTAGGGGAACTAACTTGTAGAATTTTAAGTTTATTTGAATAATATAAAAATGAAAGAATTAGCCAATAGAACGTTAAATACTTCAGTGCAAGCAGTAAGATAACATTAGCCTCAATCCAATATGAACCGCTATGTCGGAGGTTCCATCAACTAAACAGTTATAATGAAGAATTGAAGCGTACTATTGTACAAAAATCAAATCTAGAAATATCAAGGATGAATTTAATAACCAAAACTTTATAAGGGGGCCTAAATTTCAATACTTGCAAAGAAATAAAGTTAAAGGATCAGCTCGTTAGCTGTTGACAATGTAACCACTGTACTAGGACCCAAAGCAGAAGGCAGAAGTCCAGCCAAGAGTTCAACTGAGCAGCTAAAACTATGGTGTTGGTTGAGTCAAATCAGCTGTTAAAACAAACTAATGTAATGTACCTTATTGCTAACTTCTGGCCAGATGGGAGTATTTTTATTTATAATGCATCTTGTATATTTGATTTAGATAATAATATTGATTATTTAAATAAGAGGAAAATTGATTTTAATATTATTTGTAATATGGCCAAAGTATGAATGTTTGTAATATATTAATTACAAGAATAATGTAAGAATGTTATTTTCTCTCATAGCACGAAATTCAAATATTTACATTTAATTATTTATAGTTTATATTTTATTCTGAATTAATTTATTTTGGAATAAAGGTAATAACATTTAACGTGAATTACGGTTGTCAGATGTACTGCTTATAGTATCCAAACCCAAGTTGTGAAAGTGAATCTTAAGTGCTGTGCTCAATAATACACCAACATCTGGAAGACAAAGCTATACAAGAAGGCAATTGTTGAGGACATTTGAAGCAAGCTGGGCATTTAACTCAGAGATCCACATTTTCATATAATTTTTTAGTTTCTCCCCCAATACATAGTATATGGAGAAAGTATTGTTTTCGTCAAAATTTTCGAACTTGAGTTGTTAGTGGAAATATTCGTTTTGGTACTCCCTGAACCCAAAAAAGTGGTTTTTACGTGGTGTCTGTCTGTGTGTCTGTGTGTGTGTGTCCGTGTGGATGTATACGGAGCTAGAGACCTAACCAATGGGCCGATTTTTATGAAATTTAGTATGTAGGTACTAATCCACGATATCTCTAGATTTTTTCATTTTTGGCATTTTTGATTTTTAAGGGTAATTATCCCCCAAAAACCAACAAAAAATATGAAAAATCAAGATTTCTAGAAACGGCTTTTACGATTTTGTTTAACTTTAGTCGTTTGTAGAATTTGTAGAACTTTTGTTTTCCAACAAAATGACACCACCCGCATTTCTGTAAAAATTCGGGTTCAGAAATTACAGGACTTAAAAACATCAAAAATTAAGTTTTTTTTATTTTTCGTAAAAAAACATAAATATAAAAAATATTACTATTCACCATTAAAGAGAGCTCAGAAAACTAAATAATTAAGTATCCTGAATTACTATTCTACGATTGATGGTTGCGGAGAAAATTGAAATTTTCATTTTGCGGTAAACGCAGTACGTTGTCCAATGTTATTCTTATAGGGAATACAAATACCCCGTAGCAGCAAACCTGCATACTCAGCGAATTTCCAATGGAGATATAAATGTCTTAAAACTTCATAAAGCCACTTACCAAGTTTCTTAAAAATATATTCACAAATAAGTGATATATACAATTTTAATTATTCTCCATAAGAACAACATTGTGGCTGAGTATGCAGGTTTGCTGCATCAAGGAACACAAAAAATGGGTTTTTATACTCAACATAACTCAGCTAAGTGAAATGATATACCAATTTTTATTCATTTATGTTTATAATTAAGGGAGACATAGCATTTAGTTATTATCCATAAGAATAACATGGGGGTGAGTATGCAGGTTTGCTGCTATGGGAGCCTTTAGCAAAAAAATATTATTTTGAGCAAATATCAATAGAAAACAACCAGATGAAGCCGTATACCAAGTTTCGTCAGTATACGTTCATAAATATGCGAGATATAAAATTTGTCTTTTCCTCCATAAGAATAACATTAGACAACGTACTGTATTTAGCACTTTCAATATCTCGGGAACCAATTGACGTAGAGGAATGATCACAATACCAAATTGTGTGTTTTTTAAAGCTAAATCCAATGGGAAAAACTAAAATTTAACAATTTCAAAAATTAAATGTAAAAAATTCAAAAAACCCATTTTTGGGGTCCAAAACCCCCCCAAAATACCTCTTCGGATAGAGCGATCTGGCTGGTTTTCGAACTTAAAGTCATAAATGTCGCTTTACACGTTTATACCAAATTTCATCGAAATCGGATGATTTTTACGAGAGTTATCGTGCTCACGGACACACACACACACACACACACACACACACACACACACACACACACACACACACACACACACACACACACACACACACACACACACGTGCACACACACACACATATACATATATATATATATATATATGTATATACAGTATCGAACGAATGGTGTTTTTGGGGTCTGGGGACCTCAAAACGAAAAGTTATCATGGTCCCGGGCCTAGGTCTTACCATGCCGACTACGGTAATAGCTTCTTCCTTATAGGGGAAATTCGCTAAAATTACTATTTCTCTCTTATTTAATGAACAATTTCATTCAAACTTGATATGCTTGTCAAGTTAGCATTGACCAACAGAGAAAATTATAAATTGTTGCCCCTTAATAACCCTGGGGGGAAATAGGGGGCATTTTCCCTCTTAAAACTACGAGTGTAGCAATGGATTCTGTGGTGCCTCCAAAGCGGGGATTTGGGTGGATGTTTTTTAAAAACAACAAGTTTACAAGTTTTTCTGTACATTCGACCGTGCTTTGTGTTCTATATTTAGTAAATAAAAAGTAATTTATTCATTAAAGTTGGGCTAAAAGGGAGAAAGTATGTGTCAGTTTCCTGATACCGTTTATTATCTAATTGCATCCATTATTAAATTAACATTAATAAAATACTAAATTTATGTTTTGAAGTGTTTTTTTTCTAAATTATTAAATTCAAGAAGATCTCCAGGGCCTTTTTTGTATTAATTAATTAATAAAACTCATGGACATTGGTAAGAGACGCCTACATCAGATATTAACTTTTCAGTTTTAAAATAACAATAGAAGAATTAAAGAAATATAAATTAAAAATTGTTTTTCTTTTAACTTAACAGAACATTTAACTATTTAATTTGCTGTCTCAAAATTTGCTTTGTTTAACATTTAATTTCGATAAGCTTACGTTTTTATTAAACTAATCTCTTCATTCATTTTTCAGCACATCTCTTGGTACAGACGCTGGAGGGAATTTTACCGAAATAATATATTGAAGTAATTTACAATAACTAAATTCAGTTTTTTTATTTGCCGAATTTGAATAAACTAGTATGCCTTGGTAAAGAACCCCTCCCTGAATAAGAACCTCATTAAGTATATCTACCTAATTTGTTGAGCACCGGAGCATTATTTATATATATATATTTTTAATTGACCATTGATTTGTCTTTGTTATTTGTTTTTTAATTGTAACTAAATTGAATAACTTTTGTTAATTATATTTCTGCCTTGTACTTGAAAGATATCCTTCAAGGACATATAACTTAATTTGGGTATTAATAGAAGTTTGTACGGTAATACTACCTCTAATGATCGACCTTTATGGAGGTAGCTTATTTTAAGTCTTAATTTTGTTCTTATTCAGTTTGTCCGTTAAGGTATAGGCATAGGTCGTATCATATAATATCATTTTATAGGTTGAATATAACATTACGAGTCGACGAACACTATATTTAATATTCGGTGACAAGCATATAAATAAGTACTCCATGTAAACATTAAGGCTTAAGAAGTCCTTGTAAACATTTGGACCGACTGGCTATCAAGTTAAATGCAGTTTCTCAATCTTGAGGAATTAAATTTTATTTAAAGATATTTTACCATCTATTTTGAACATTTACAAATTTATATGTCATGTAGAAAATATTAATATTTCGTTTTAAAAAGATGGAGTTTCACAATCAACATAAAATGTTTGTTATAATGTATCGGTAATAGAGTTACTTTATTGCTGTGTATCATTATCTTTGCAATAATATTTTCCAAATACCTCAATATTATTAGGAAAACAAAACACAAATATAAAGAAAATTATTGCACGGAGAATTCTTATGTTTGGCATTTTTACTAATTTAGTAAACCTGTAACAGGAGTAGACTTAATATGTATTAAAACAAATACTATTTACTTTGAAATTGAGAAACAGACTAAATATTTATTTAAATAAATACTACTTACTGTGTGTAATTTAATCTGTGACAAATAACCAAAGAAGTGATTAAACATTCATTACATGTGGCCGTTCCCACGAGACCAAATATATATATATATATGTATATATATATATATATATATATATATATATATATATATATATATATATATCAACAACCTTTCACCATACAAATTCATAATCGTGGAATTTTATTTGTTTACTAATTTTTTTAACTAATTTCAAATTTTGTAAAAAATCGAATTACATTTTTTAAGTTTTAAGTTTTACTAGCTTTACATATGGAGCTCTAGTGTAAATTTTCAAGCTTAAAAGTAAGTAATACTTAGTCAAATATATAATACAAGATTAGTAACAAGAATTTATGGCCTCATCAATGAACTTAAAAAAAAAACTTTAATTGTATATCACAGATTATCAATCCCCACCTTAAATTCATCGTAAGGTCGTCGAAAATGATACTTATTTACCAATGTTTTGCCGGTGTCTACGCTGCAGTATTAAGTTTAAAGTAACTCCTCGTAAAATGTATATACAAGTTTATACAAATTTAAATACACTTTGAATATTTAAAATTATACATTATCCAGCATTTTTTTAAATGCACATTTCCTCTGACATCACAAACGTATTTTTCAGCTATATTTAACATAGCTGGGAACTCGTATATACTCGTATCAAAGTATTGCAATAATTCCCATCCATCGCCATCGTTAATTTTTTATAATCATACAGCGAGACTATGCAATTCCCGACAACTGCTGGTAAAACTAATTTGTAAAAAAAACTAAATAAAAGTACTTAAACGCAAATGGACTCAGCATAGTCTAGGATGAGAGTCATACACCCCGCACTTGTTAATTACTATTTGTAACTGCACAGTAAACAGTCACAAACGTGGTAGCTCCGGCAGTTACTGTCTCTGTGGAATTGTAATTCCATCAGATAAACTTAATGAACAATTGTGAACACTCTTAGTATAAGATAATACAAACGTTATACGGAAAAAACAATATTTATATTGTTACAGCATAAATACAATTATTAATTTGCTTTATCTTAACGTCAAATATCTACAAACAAAGGTTTTTAAATAGTTCTTTCTTAAAAACATCTATAAATACATAAGGGATGTTTAATATTTTGTGTTCAATTAAATTATAAGTAAGTTGAGATGACTTAATATGAACCTTATTAGTTACTAATTATTATGAACAAATATTTATAATAATGCGAAGTTGATGAAAAAGCCTACAGATAATAAAAAAACATCATTGACATTCATTTATTTTCCTTAAATACCCTAATGTTCATATTAAGAATAGCTTGGATCTAAATTGAAGGGTAAAGTATTTAATAGTAATTTTAGCACAAAACACTGCAATACCGGTTTAGGTTGTTAGGGTCACTGGGAGAGGAAGAGGATTTTGTTGATCCTTGATCATATCAACTCTACCGGTCAGCTGCTTTAAGATTAATTAAATTTGTGTAATAGCCCTGTATTTCTTATATATCGATTGAAGGACAGTCAATTGGTGCCCTGAATTGTGTTATTGTTACATGTCTATGCCGAGCCATGCATTAGGCGTTTAGACCATCATATTTTCTTAAAGCTTCACCCCTACCCTTATGTCTTTTTAGTACAATCGTATTGAAATTATGTTTGATTGTAACTGAGAGAATTCACTATATTCAAAATAAATGTAATTGTTTTACTGCCGGGAGTTTTATTTTAAGTTGTTTATGGTTTACCGTAGGAAAAGTTTAAAGAGTGTTAACTACAAGCTTAACTTTACAAGTTATACATGGTATCTTTAAAGTTTATATAACTGAGATTTATTAGAGAAATTATGAGTTTGATAGGATTAATATCCTGATTTATAACTAAGTTGCTCTAAATTTTATCCTAAAATACAAATTTTACAACCTTTCATCATCACCAGTCCGTCATGTTTGATTTATCTCCATTTCAGAATGTTGGAATCTGTTAAGCGGTATTACTGTATTTTAATTTTAATATAGTCCGATTCAATAGCATAATTGTTTAAGTGAATGACCACTTACCCTTTTGAAATGAAAAAATAAAATTATAAGAATTACTTTAGTAAGTTTAAAACTGAAGTTAAATATTCATGGAAAGGGAAGGTAAGGGAAGAATTACGAGGTTGAGTTTGACTGTCTATACTGTATGTGGAATGTGCCACAATCTGGTGCTAGATATATTACCGTGGGCTGACCATAGCATGTGCCACCATTTAAATAAATAAATAAAAATACTTTTATATACAAGCGGATTTCAAATGTAACAAAAAACAAACATACATTTACTTAATAAAATATTTAAAAACACATAAATCTATACTAAACTAAATAAATTGCATATTTTTTAATGCGGCCCTAAAAGAGGGAAAGACAAGCAGCTCTTGAGTCATTGAGGGAGGCCATTGTACAACCTAGGGCCGAAAAAGAGATACCCCGCCTTTCGACCCCCAGCCTCACTCTAGGGATGTGCAGCTATCTGTCAGAGCGGATGCTTCGGCTCGAGATCTGATCCCGGTATTAGAGTCTCTCGCAAAGGTACCGAGGCTCACCCAGTACGAGCTTTGTGGACCATGCAGCAGGTCAGTTTCCCACACAAAACTTTCATCGGGATCACGTTCAAAGCCTCTCGAAAGGAGAAGTCACAAAACCTCAGGTTATTAATTAACTTGATACAGTAACAGAGTTTTGAGTCCTCCGAAATCTTGCCATGTCCCCTTAGAGAAGCTGTTCCCGTAGTCAGGGAAGCATTAGGTTAAATCTGGGAAGACCAGTGATCGCAGGAGCTGCAGCTTGGCTTATTCTGCCAGTGTAGCTTTAAATCTGGATTAGCCTCTCAGCCTGCCAACAGCGCATTATATTGAAAGGGTGACATGTAATGAAAAAGAGAGGTAAAAATGTAGTGCTATTTTTATATCTGTGGTTCTGTGTACTGACTAGTGCCATGATCTAGTGCTGGGTGTATTTCTGTGGACTGACTGTAGAATATTTAGTGTTTGATCTAGTCCTTGATATATTTCTTTGTGTTTCTTGTCTGACTGTGTGGTATCGTTTTGTTGATATAGAACTAGATGTATTTCCGTGGAGAGAATTTGCCACGATCTGGTGCTAGATGTATTGCTGTGGGCTGACTGAAGCATGATCCATGACCTGGTGCTAGATGTATTGCTGTGGCCTGACTGAAGCATGATCCACGATCTGGTGCTAGATGTATTGCTGTGGACTGAGTGTAGCATGATCCATGATCTGGTGCTAGATGGATTGCTGTGGGCTGAGTGTAGCATGATCCACGATCTGGTGCTAGATGTATTGCTGTGGGCTGACTGTAGCATAATCCACGATCTGGTGCTAGATGTATTACTGTGGGCTGACTGTAGCATGATCCACGATCTGGTGCTAGATGTATTGCTGTGGGCTGACTCTAGCATGATCCACGATCTGGTGCTAGATGTATTGCTGTGGGCTGACTGCAGCATGATCCACGATCTGGTGCTAGATGAATTGCTGTGGGCTGACTGCAGCATGATCCACGATCTGGTGCTAGATGTATTGCTGTGGGCTGACTGTAGGATGATCCACGATCTGGTGCTAGATGTATTGCTGTGGGCTGACTGTAGCATGATCCACGATCTGATGTTAGATGTATTGCTGTGGGCTGGCTGTAGCATGATCCACGATCTGGTGCTAGATGTATTGCTGTGGGCTGACTGTAGTATGATCCACGATCTGGTGCTAGATATATTGCTGTGGGCTGACTATAGCATGATCCACGATCTGGTGCTAGATGTATTGCTATGAGCTGACTGTAGTATGATCCATGATCAGGTGCTAGATTTATTGCTGTGGGCTGACTGTAGCATGATCCACGATCTGGTGCTAGATGTATTGCTATGGGCTGACTGTAGTATGATCCATGATCAGGTGCTAGATTTATTGCTGTGGGCTGACTGTAGCATGATCCACGATCTGGTGCTAGATGTATTGCTATGAGCTGACTGTAGTATGATCCATGATCAGGTGCTAGATTTATTGCTGTGGGCTGACTGTAGCATGATCCACGATCTGGTGCTAGATGTATTGATATGAGCTGACTGTAGCATGATCCATGATCAGGTGCTAGATTTATTGCTGTGGGCTGACTGTAGCATGATCCACGATCTGGTGCTAGATGTATTGATATGAGCTGACTGTAGCATGATCCATGATCAGGTGCTAGATTTATTGCTGAGGGCTGACTGTAGTATGATCCACGATCTGGTGCTGGATGTATTGCTATGAGCTGACTGTAGCATGATCCATGATCAGGTGCTAGATTTATTGGTGTGGGCTGACTGTAGCATGATCCATGATCTGGTGCTAGATGTATTGCTGTGGGCTGACTGTATCATGCGCCACGATCTGGAAGCAAAAGAAGTCTATCAGAATTATGAAACGTTATCAAAATATTATTTTATTTTATTTTATCTCACAATAATAATTGAGTTTTTGTTTGCAAACATCACATTTAAATAGTTATTTGCACATTAAAAGCGTACGTTACGTCTGTATCGTTAGACGTCGCGTGTTAACATGTTTCTCTCAAGCGATTAATACACTTTACTCGAATTACATTCACAATCTTCCTACAACTGCAATTTTGAATACCGCACCACATACAAAAAATTACTTCTATCTATTTTTGCGGTATTCACGAGACTGAGGTTATAAACACTAAGTCAGTTTGCTTGGTCAAAAGCAACAATCATAAATCAGCTGTTTATTACTTCAGCGAGTGGAAAAGTAAGGCGAAGTGGGCAAAAGAGAGTTGTTCTAACTGAAAACAGCTATATTCGATTTTTTTGTACCGTAAAGAAGCGCTTTGTGGTTGTAGAACATATGGTTTTCTTAAGTAAGGTAAACACAAACCAACGGTTTAAATTTGACTTATTTCGATTTGCGCTGCTGCCGTTATCGTCAAAGAATAACAGAAGCAAACACAACGTCTTAATACAGTTTTTGGCATTTAGACAAGGAATATTAGTAGTTTCTTTGTTTTTGTTGTCGTTGTAAGGATTATCAGGCAAATAAAAGTGCTCGAAACTATTATTACAAAAATAAAAACCATTCCATTTCACCCACCATATCCATTCTTTTTAAAATAAATGTTAGACATGTAATTGTCGCGTCCGGTTTAGCCTAAACATTATGTTATCTCGGTCTGCTTTAACATTTAATGCCAAATTGTTCTGGCACAAACCCAGACAGCCCAGCCTGAGTGTGTTTAAACTGCGGTGGTTATAATATATGTCCTACAGTAATTCATTGTATATGAGAACAGTATAAGATTTTATTATTTTATCATCACGTAATTTTTCCGTCGTTAGATGCAGTATTATTTGGAACTCCGACTCTGATTGAACTAATCGTGGCTTATTCTCTAGTAGATTATTAAACTGTTTTTTTACTTTCTATTTAAATCTGAAAATGAAGTTTGTTTATATTTTACAAACGTAAAGCGTGCCCTTAAAACATACTTTGTAGGTAACCACCTACATAATTGTTTTTAATGCAAATATAACAGGTGCTCGAAAACCAGCGTGGACAGTTACAAACTTGTATACAGTTTTGATTTATATTACATCATAAGTTTTTGAAGTGTTATATACGAACACCCAGATATACAAATAAATCTAAATATAATACGAATCTTCTAAACACACTAAAAATTACATCTTGTTAATTTTATAGCCCGTCTGCTAGGTTCATAAAAGGGGAAAACTAATAATACCATTATTTAAGATGGAGTTTTTGACTGCTCTAAACTGCCAAAGACTCTTTGTATTGTTTAACACCCACTCATGTTGGATCGTATGTATGTTATGCGACTAAAAAAAATTTGAAAATTTAGCCAGTAGCACGTATTAAACCTTTATTTGGCTCAGATTGTTTGTTTTGACAAGGAAGTGGTTATAATGTAAGAGATTTTTTAAAATCTTTAAATTTACTATTTTTGAGATTCACTCAAGAGTTCTACTTCGGGTACTTAGAGAACACTAAAACTATTATTCAACAAATCCATATTTTAACTCTTCCTGCACTTGAGATTGTGTGTGTAGCTTAGTATTACGTTTACGTGACCTCTGTTAGACTTAATTAAAACGGTATTCGAGAACCAAGTGGCTCAGTAGTTTTTAAAGTATAATACTTTTGGTAATGAGATTACACCACTCTGACGATTACTTAACATAAGTGTGTCATTATGTTTGGGAACGTCTCGTTGACGCACCCGAAATTTCTAACACACTCACAAAATTGATATTAAAAGAGAGTCGATTCAAAAATGTCGACTCTGAGACACATTTCCATAAAATGTGACTCAAAAATTTGTAGTCCCTCTGTCAAGAAAGTTTCATAGACCATTGTAAATATATCATCTATGGTATGCAATGGGACGAAGCATAATATTTCCAATTTTGAAAAGTGCTTATTCTAACCAAATATGGTTGTTTCAGACGCTAAGGAGGCTATAAGAGACGTTTCACGCCCCAGCTTGGTAAGTTGACTATTTTTGCCTAGTCTTCATTCTTTAAATCCGAGGATAGGGCTACCTAAATCTTTATATATAATACTGTAAGGGAAATTTGTAAGTCAAAATTGTAAATGTTTGGCAAATCGCAGGGCGATGGGAAGCGGCTTGAATAAAAGTATTTTTTCCCAGGGACTCGGGATGAATAGCAGTATTCCTAAACATTTACCAGCAAACGAGAAATGACGTAAAACATCCCCCAAAATAGAAGCATGGGAATTTACAAACGTCTGATTTGTTTTTGAACTGACATGTGTTCCAACTTATATCGTGTTATCTCCCTCAGCATGTAAATAGTAAAGCAATCAGATGAGGCAGAGCAATTAGAACGAGGTTAGGGGCTATGGCCAGTTTAGAGTTGTTACTATGGCACCATCATGCCACTAGTACTCCTTAAATTCTCACCATTGTAAAATAAAAGGTACATTACCAACGAAAATTATCTAATCACCAGGAACTTAAATGACATACTCGAATTATAGGACACTATTATACTTTTGAGACATTATGTCCGGAGATATTTGCGGTGAGACATCCACTTCACCTAGACAACCAGTTCGTTCTCACAATGCCTGCAAGCAACGACAAACGCTGACCTATTATATTATATATATTTGCTATTGTTACTGATCGAAAGACGAAGACGTCGAGAACAGAGGTAAATGAGTGTCCGCCCTATTGCATTATAACGCAGGAAAGAGAACATTTATATTTACAGACACAATTTCTTGCCGTATCACAACATTACTGTCTTCACGCATTGTATTTATTACGAACAGCCAACACAACGAAGCACAGGTTTAACCGAATAGCAAATATCGAGTTGACTTCATGAACGTAGACAGCAAACTGAGATAACCATGTGTTTAAGAAGTGACATGCAATATGTCCAGGACACTAGTCGCCTAGTATAATCTTCTTTGGATATTATGCCCCTCAGTGGTGGACGGGCCACAGTGTCTGCTAGACGCTAGACGTCTGATTTGTTTCAATGCCTCTCGATTATCCTGGACAGTGTCGCTAAAGTGACCTAGTATAATAGCGGTGGCAGTATGTCTTTCTATTTACTAATAAATTAGATAAGGTTAGTACACTTGTTCGTATTTGTACAGCAAACAATATTTTACAAATCCTGCAACAAATTAAAAACAAAACATAACCTCAATGACATTGTGTGTCAATGTATTTACATCATGATAAAGTATCGCACATAACTATTCACGTTTTAAATGTCATTATTTGAAGTAATATTGCATAATTTGTGTTCAAAGGAGGGATGATATTTTACAGTTTAAACCAAATTGCGAACTAAAACTGAATATTACATTGACAGACTAAAAGCCAGCAAAAATTCTCCGTTAAACCGGAATATTAATCCCTGTGGTTAAAGTTATGACCCGATATTAAAAGTTAAAACCTGGCGATCGAGGGAATTTATTTGCGGATAAACCGCTTCATCGCATTCCAAAGATAGACAGCAATCGCATTGACAGATATACACGGGCCGATAACGTCACATCGGTATTGACCGGTCACGTGACAGGGCCACCAGCGCCGCGTGGTAGCCGTTGTGGCAACTAGCACCTGCCTGGGAGGTGCTGCAGCCGAGCGGCGATATTTTGAACCCGCTGCTCAATGATTACGATGCATAAATCGCTCTTAGCCTTTCTATTTTCTTTCACACTTTACCGCTTTCATATTTAATACTTAGAAAATACATTTTCATCTGTCAAAGACCGCCGGTTTAACTCCCAACGAATATTTAAAAGTTTTGTTTTCATCCGAGGGCGGAAATTTCTGTTTCTGTTGGACTGTTTAAGTTATAATCAACCCTTTCATTATGCATCTTTTATTCCTCGCTTGACGTTTCATTAAAACCATCATTGTTTATTTATTCTTTCGCTTCTGCTTTTATATATTGTTTAAAACCGATGTGAAGAAATGAACACGAGATTTGCATTGTTAATGATGTTTTTAATTGCACAGGTTTTAAATAACAGTCGTCAAAAGGATATTTAATTTTCAAATTTGTACTCTTATACATTTAGTATTTAGAATATTCAAACATAAATTTATTAATATTGAACTTTAGTAATGTATAATTTTAGATTAGAATATAGTAATTTGTTTTAGCGAATTACCCCTATAGGGAAGAACCTATTACCGTAGGTCTCATGGTAAGACTTAAGCCTGAGACCATGATAACTTTTCGTTTCGAGGCCCCCAGATGCCAAAAACACCATTCGTTCAAATTCATATATATGAATGAATATTGATAAAACTTGGTATGTGGCTTCACCTAGTTGAATTGTATTGATATTTGCACCAAAATTGTGTCAGCAAACCTACATACTCATCCCCAATTTTATCCATAAATGTAGAGCAATTAAAATATCGCTTATTTATTAATATATTTTTATGAAACTTGGTAAGCGGCTTTATGTAGTATTAAGACAAAAATGTGCATCGGAAATCCGCTGAATACGCAGGTTTGCTGCGACGGGGGTATTTAAAATTAACTTGAAGAATGGCTGGTCTTATACTGAGAAATGAATTAGTCAACTATTCATCCCTAGTGAATACTAACTAAGAATGTATTTATTATTAATTGCTATATCAGATTATACTTTAGAAAACAAATGTCTCCTTGATTGGAGTATAAATTAAAAATGTATTATTGAGAAGAGTATTGGACAGGTATGGAAAGAACTACTTCTACTATTACTTCTCATTGAAGTGTATAAAAAACATACTTAACCAATAAATTTACTTCCCTACTCCGTTTTACAATCAATAAAAAAATTTGGCAAAATTACATATTACCTACATGAAATATCTGAACTATAAACATAGTCCTTTAACGTATGAAAATAGGTATGTAAATACAAAAGTGAAACTGACGTTGGGGGAAATATGAAGTTTTAGATTTGCTTTCTTCCTATATTGTGTCTGAAACCGTGATATACCAAGACTTTGCTGTTGACGATTTTATTTATAATAAATCTTTCATTTGCAATGATTGTTATTGTTGAAACTCTTAACAAAGAATTATTTAAAACGGAATTTTGGAATGTAAGCAATTAAATGTAAATTCCGCCGGGTGCCGTGCCAAATTTTAAGGTGATGTCATGGCAAAACCATAACATATTCATATCAAAAAGATCGTTAGGAATCCTACAAGTGTGACCATCTCCTTAGGAGCTTCACTATTTATCTGTGGCAGTCGATGATTTTATTTGGCCATGTGATTATATAAACAAGTGTATGTTATTCGTGAAAATTCCCCTTATTTACTCCACTAATACAGCATACAGTAATTTTTAGCGAATTCCTCCTATAGGGAAGAAGCTATTACCGAAGATGGCATGGTAAGACTTAAGCCCGAGACCATGATAACTTTTTGTTTAGAGGTCCCCAGATGCCAAAAACACTATTTGTTCATATTTATATATATGTATACTATATATATATATATATATATATATATATATATGTGTGTGTGTGTGTGTGTGTGTGTGTGTGTGTGTGTCCGTTACCGCGATAACCTTTGAAAATTTGACACAAATGTGGAGAGTAATATTTATGAATTTAAGTTCGAAAACCAGATCGATCGGTTTATGGGAAGGGGGTTTAAAAGTTTCCAAAAATAAGTGTTTTTGAACATTTTACCCTAAAATTTTAAAAACACTAGATTTTGGTTGCAGCCATTTTATAGAGCTCAAAAAACAAACAATTTAGTATCTTGAATTATTAAGCTAGGTTCAGTGGTTGTGGAGAAAAGTAAAAAAAAATGTGTCCATACAATTTCCTATGCTAATCTTATGGGAATACGGTTTTTAGATTTTCCTCAGATAATTTCACTAATAACTCCACATTTCTTTCTACCAATCGGTTTAGCTCTACAAAACAATCATTTTGACGTTTTAATTGTTGTTTTACGTCCAACCGTTGCAGTGGTATTCAAATCGCTAAACACAGTACGTTGTCCAATGTTATCCTTATGGAGAATAAATAAAATGTTATATTTCGATTATTTATGTATGTATAGTGATGAAACTTGGTATGTGGCTTCACCTAGTTGAGTTATATTGATATTTGAATGAAAACCCATATTTTGCGTTCCTTTTGCAGCAAACCTGCATACTCAGCCCCCATGTTATTCATGTAGAGAATAAGTAAAGTTTTATATCTCCCTTAGTTAAGAACCTAAATTAATAAAACTTGGTATTTAGCTTCACCTGGTTGAGTTAAATTGATAAAATGAAAAAAAACCATATTTTTTACCTTTCTTGTTGCAGCAAACCTGCGTACTCAATTATAATGTTATTCTTATGGAGGATAAATAAAATGTTATATATCACTTATTAATGAATGTATTTTTGTGAAACTTGGTAAGTGGCTCTAGGTAGTAGTGATACCCATATGTACGCATTGGAAATTCGCTGAGTTCGCAGGTTTGCTGCGACGGGGGTATTTGCTCTATAAGAATCTTCCCAGTGTAATTGGGATCGTCAGTGTTAGTTTTACTTAAAAAATAGTTTTCAAAAGCCATTGGTGGTGTTGTAACACACACTTTACATACTGATTTCTATAAATGTAATTTGTTTTAATATTATTTATGATTCTACCATAAGTAAAGGTCAGGTTTGACAGTGCTTAACTGTTTTTGCTTGAAAAGGTACCGTATTAAGTGACGTTCTTTTGTCATCTTATTGAGTTGATCCGTGTTACACACATAGTAAAGTTACAATTTCATATTTAATACCATTCCTACTAATCGGTTTCTCAGTTATGCTTGAAAGGAGACTACTATCATTTATTTAATTTTGTTAAATAATCTTCCACCTATAACTACTGTTATTACTTAAAAACTGTTTGTCTAAAATAAGTCCCTTTTGAAAATTATAAAGTGAAACACTAATTACCTACATGTTTGCTATATTTCCTCAACTCATTAACGCTAACGAAATCACAAATTAGAGTCGGTGTCAATACTCACTTCCCGCTATATTTTCAACTTACTTCGACTGTTTACTTGATATTTACCAGGAGTCAGGTAATCAAGCGAGATGTGTCGCACGCGTGACGCGACCGTGTTTGATGTAAATCGACTAATTAAGTTGACTCCTCTCTTTCCAGCAAAGCTATGCAAATGCCATTTCACGTTTCTCGCGGCGTTCTGCAAGTCTAATTCCCTTGTCGGGAACGCGTCTTTAACTAACTTTAATACCTTCACTCTCTCAACTTGGCTTTTAAAATTACTCTTTGTCCCTTTCCACCTTTCAAGTTCTGAGAAGTCTCGATGTATGGTAATTTATGATTACTTATACTTCTGAAAATATAATATTTGATGTTAATAAATTGAATTTGTCAAACGAATTTTGTAAAGTGAGGAATCGCTCTGTTGTCGTGGTTATACTCAAGATTAACAGATTTTAAAGTCAAATATTCAATTTTGTCTTCTTTTACTGACGTATTATATAGTTTTTACATAATAAATAAAGTTATATCGCTTCAATAATCGTATATCATTTCACTGTTACGTTTTTCTCCTTTAGTTTAAGGTGTCGTAGATTTTCCATATTAATTATGTTACCGTGAATTTCAATATTATCGGTAGTGTAAGCTCGAGGTAAACACATACAATTGTAAACTTGTTAAAGCCTATTAGTTGAATCATAGGCTCGTCTCAGTCATGTTTGTACCGCTAGGTCAAAACTTGCGAAAAAACAGGGTTTTCGTAAGGTTTAATTATTCTGGTGACTAGCGCCGAAATCTTAGCACTTCATTTAAACTCCTGAAACACTTGTTATGTGGGTTGGTGTACTCTAACAATGAGTGGGCATTAAAATACCCATACACCACTTCCACAGTGTATTCCATCATTTTAAGGCCATACATCCTCCACAAAATGTAACTATATGGGGTATTTAGCAATAAAAATAAAACCCTAACAACATTCTACCACATTAAAACTTACAATCACGATTAAAAATGAAACGGATTATTTGTAATATTATGACGAAACCAAACCGCCCGTTGCGGGGACACCGTAGCAGGCTCAGGCCTGGGGGGAGCGTAGCCGCAGGATTAGCTCGGCGGCACGTCCACACATTAAGTGGTTTTTAATGCCCCTTTTTCCATTTTGTATACGTGAGAACGAATGCGTTCAGAGTCCATTCCGGCAGCGGTGCTCCTAAACCGGGATATGAAATTATAATTCTTGTTACTTAACAGGCTTTAATTAGAACGGGCTTTTTCAGCAGAACATCGGGACACGCACGTAGCGGACACTCTCTATGCAAATTGTAATACTTAACAGATTGAATGCTTTCAGAGTACGGGGTTTCTCATTATTAAATTTTGCAAGAGAGTGTTTATCTAATTTATATATAAATCTATATAATATATATCTAATAGCATAATTCTGTTATATTTTAAAGCATGTAGGCAAATTTCCGTTTTAAAATGAAATTTTATTTTAATATTGATGACTTCCATATAAACATTTTACTGCTAACTCTTAATTAAACATTTGAAAATAGATATTGTATAATTTAAAATTAATTTAGGAAAGAAAGTCCTTTATAATAAGATACTTCTTAAAATCAAAGAAAATATTTCTTTGCCTAGCCTAAAAACCTGATCCAATTTGTTATGAGAAAAACTAATTCGTGTACATAGTAAATATGTATCTGCCAAGCCCCAAAAACCAGACCCAAAGTTTTCATGAGAAAACTTATTCGAGTTTAAGGAACCGTTTCATTGGTTATATTTCAAAATGCATCTAATGGCTATATAACTTTATACTCTAGATCACCCGTCACCATAAAATTATGTATAATGACTAGGAACAGCTTATGTGTAAGAGAACACCACCCCCTCTACAAAAACAATCCCTGTACTAACTACTTTTGTATAAGTCCAGTTTATGTTACAATGGTTACTGAATACAATTCTATACCATAGTAAGCCTGTAATGCTCAGTACCGTGCAAGATCATTTTAATTACTTGCAATTGACCTATTGAAAAAATAACGTTTCAAACTTTGTCTTTCTATTTTGTACTTTCTTTATTCTTAGTATTTCGCATAAAGGGCAATGTTGGCCAACAATTATGAAATTAAAATCTTTTTACTCTATCAACTGAGTAACTTTAAATGCCATAAATATAAACTTACCAGCTTCTTATTACTTATTTCATATACTTCCCTTACACAGTTAATTTTGTTCTCAACATAAAAATCTAAATAACTACCCGGTCAAAACCTGCCACCATTGTTTCTTCCTATTTTAGAATCGTAATTAGTTTTAATATCTCGCAAAAATCTATAAGTAACAAATTTAATCTAGAAACTCAAAATATATTACTGATACTGATACTTAATTTGAGTAGTTTATTAATGTTCAACATAGCACCTTTATTAGTTCCTAACATACCTTATACGTAGGAAAAAGTATATTCAGGCACACATTCAGGCTGAGGCAGACCACATTGATTACGTGACACTTCTAGAATCTCCCCAGCTTGAAAAATATCTCCCAAGTTCGAATAGAGATTTGCACCATATGCATACGTACTTTAAAATACTATAAAGCGAATAAAGGTGGAAAAAACGTACTTTTAAAACAACTTTCAGTGATGATGAAATAAGTTGTCTTGATCATCCTACACAGATAATCTTTGTTGATTAGCTCCTAGCAATATCCATTTCGTAATCTCCGGTCGGGAACAAGTTTTAATCAACACGGGGAACTGTGAACGTCATACAGTAAATTACAAGTTATATTTTTAGAGTTGTTATTAGTTAGTTCGAAGTAGTCCAACAAATCTATTAAGAATATATAACGAATTGAGACACCCGTTACCAGTTTTTAAATTATTCCCCATATAATTCCACCACACTTCTTCTTTTGCTGGTTTTATGGATTGTATTGCACCATTTTACGTTATGTGGTTATTAATACATTCCCTTTCATTAATAAAACATTTAAGATCCACAAGGCAATGCTGCCAATACATAAATTTAATACAATGCTGTCAAGTGCATGACAAATATAAATAATGAGTCACTTTAAATATGTTAAGAATGAGACAATTTGCCCCTTTGACTTATAAAAGCTGAAATAAATTAGGTATTAACAGTTTTTAAAGTAAATTGAATTACAATATAAAACGATACATCCATATTTGGTTACATTCGACAGCTCGAACTACGGGATTTGTTTGTAAATTACATACTTTCGGCTCAGTTATAAGAAAAGAAATGTATTATTTTAAATATTTTGTTTAGTTTACATTGTGGTTTTAGCAGGAAGGTTAGCGGATGCCCTTTGACAAAGTGGTTAAGTTTGTCAGTCAGCCAAGGCTTTGATGTTTACATCAAACAAACTTTTCAAGTTTTACACAAATAAAGGGCCTTTGTGATTCAAGGGGCTGGAATATGAGAAGATGCACCACGCAGATCTGCTAACTGAGCTAACTGATAAATAAGCAATTGTGATGTGAAGTTGTATTGCGAATACAAACTGTACAAGAGGGTCTGATAGATTTAAAACTGTTTGATAATTATCAAATGGTTATAATTCTCTCTAGAGGGCACTCTTAAATATTTGCTACCATCTAATACTGTGACCACAACAAACGTTTACCATGTAAACCATATCTTTGTGAGTTATGTTAAATTGTTTTGAAATAATCGGTAGCAGAAAACTGAACTTTACATTTTCCCTTTTAGCCCTATTTTAACCAATAAGTCTTTTTTTACAAATATAAAATGTTAAGTACGGTAAAGCCTTTTGTTCCGTCTAAGTGATCCAGAAAAAGGTAGTCCTTAACCAAGTGATTTAAAAGCTATTAAAACCTTCATCTTCAGTTCATACTAACGTAAGATATCGCCAGTGCCGCGTCACTTGTATTTTTGTTTAATTTGTGTTTTTGGCCATATTAATTGTTTTAGCACGTATGTGTCGTATTGTGATTAACAAGTTTTAAATCATGACGACCTCAGATGACTGAATACGTTCTTGTGGCCTGAAGATGAAACTTTTAATAGCATTTCAATCACGTGAGAACTGGTAAGGTTTACTTTGTTCTGGATCACTTAGACGGAACAAGAGGTAATATAACCTTTCTTAGTAGTTTCAATTAAATTTATCAGTTAATGTATTCCCTATAAGAACAACACTAGTGAACGTATATCTCTGTTTACCGCTAAATATAAAGTTTTATCCGCAGCCATAAGTCGTAGAATAACAAAAAAAATAATAATTTATTCATTTATCTGGACCTTTTGTTATGGTGTTAAGTAAGGTTTATTTAAAGTTTATGATTTTATGAAAAACAACTGAATGTTACCTAGGAAATTATTATGAAAATCTCCCACCACACTTTTAAAACTTTGTTCACATTAAATAGTTATAATAGAAAGAAGTCTTTCTTTAAAATGTAACGTATGATTAAAATACCATACATTTTTCTGATCTACTGCAAGTCTCTACTTAGTCCATACAATTAAATTTACTAAGACAAATTTGTAATGAAACTTGACCAAAAAACACTGCGGATGAACATAAGATAAATAATGGAACAAAAACTATTTTCAATTTTGTTTGAAAGTACTTTTTCATAGTTTTGGTCTATTAGAATAAACCTGAAGTGTAGCCTAGTATTTGAACAGCTGTTGTAACGCCACCCTCTCCAACACTCACAGGGTCTCACGAGCCCCAAGATTATCCGTGACTCACGTGTCTGTGTTTATATGTCAATGAAAACTGAACCCGCAATGTTAAGCGAAGTGGGAGAAACAAAATAATATTATTCTGATGGAAATATCTCTATGAAGGGTTTAGTGGCTTTCATTCACGACGTGTTCGTCTAAATTTTAGCTACTAATATTAAACTTTCCAATAGTTTAAAGGCCAACCTCAGGCACGAACTATTTCATACGAAAATGTTCTGAAATTCTTTTGAAACTGTCCAAGCACCGATTGAAATCGATTGTTTTCTACCATCTTTCATTACTTTTTGAGCGACATTGTATTTAGTGGTAACGACGCTCAACATCTGAATTGAGAGTTTGCTTGATAGTTTCTCATAATAATTTATAAAATACATGTAAGAGTTTCAATAATATGCAAACATGCTAATGTATTTTGCAATCAAAGCACTCAGGACAATTCTCGCCAAAATAAATTTAAGTACTTTATCAATAATACGATCCAATCTGTTTTTATAATTTCGTAATACATATTTTATTTTATGCAGATTTTCTCCTTAGTATGTTAATGTCCAATGCTGTAGTCTTTATAAAAGAAACGAAAACACCAATATGAATTAGATTATGGAGTTTGTCGGTAAATTGTAATATTTTGATGCCTTAACTTCCATTTTCATAAATAGAAGATGACCATTGGTAATGTTATCGCTCAAAAGTAACAAAGTAGATTGCTGCTGCGAATATTGCGCTGGAAACTTCTTATGAACATCAGAAACAAAAATAAGTTATGATAGCGCACTTCAATAAAATAATTTTAGGAATACAAAAACTCTCAAAAACGTATTTATAACTCCATAATCTAGTTTAGAGCGTATTATTATCAACCAATCATCTTGTTCCTGCCTAACATATTCACCAGTAAAGATTTTACTATAATTTTATTTTTGATCTGTTTCATTACTTATTGACTTTTTTTAATATACTCAAATGTAATATTCTAAACTACAGTATGAAGACCAACATTGATATAAAAAGATGACTTTATCCTGTGTTGTAAATATATGTTTGTTATTTTCGCAAATTCCCCAAAAGAAAATATTGTACATGATTTTTCATATCTAAGTATTGAGCGCCTACAAGATTCCAACTAAGATATTATAACTTTTATCAACTATCTGTCTGATAACGAGATGGTAAACAATTATTTATGCACATATAACAGATTATAACCCTTTTGTAACCAGATTAAACACTTATAAATAAAACAAGGCAGCGATTCTGTATTTTTACATATAATTTGTTGCTTAGTCAAACAGATAAAGGTATACTGCAATAGCATATACAACAGTAAATAAAACATCATATTTTGAAACCAACATTAAATTATGAAATAGCTACACACAGTAATAACGTATAATTTAATACAGTAAGAGAACTTAAACAAAACAAAATAATATCGAAAACATGTTTTAAATGTGTGATTATTGCTGTGATCGTCGTCTTCTATGAAAGTAAATAAAAATTGATTATAACCAACCAGAATTAATTGTGAATACTTTATATTTTTTCATGTGAATAGATTTAAAAGTTATATATTTGTATTTAATGCGTCTTGGATTATATTTACCTTATATTCTTAAAACAATGCAGTGTTATTTAAAAATTATAAGTTTGATACCAATTTATCTGAAACTGAAATTGCGAAATTTAAAGCTGCTCATCACTGTCAAGTGCTTGTAATAACAACTAGTATGAATTTGTAAGAAGTGAAGCAGGAAAGGTAGATGATGTCGGGGGAGATTGTAATCTCCTTTGACGTGAAGAGGTTTGTTGCCTGGAGACAGAGATGGAGCATCCCGCCCTCACAGGGTGGGGGTGGGTGGGGGGCAAGGGGATGTTTGTACGTCGTCTTTTTAAGTTGTATTAGCTTTAATATAACTGTAATAACATTATTAATATTTAAAAATAGGGAAAAAATAACCTTGAAACTGGCTTAGTTGCCCAAACATGCCAGCCTTAAAAAATAAAATAAAAATGTTTGCATTAAAAAGGGTGCTTTGTTTTAAAATTTCAATATTATTATTACTACCGGCTGCCCTAATCAGTCAGAAATATTTGTTTTGTAAATGTACACAATAGGCCTGGAGGAGATTTCAGAATAAATAATTTTTGAGATTATATTTTTATGCAAAACAAATATACAAGGTACATAAATTTGTATGGTTAAAACTCAGTAATAAATTTAAGACGTTTAGTTAGTTTTAAATTTGAAATATAAACTAAGTAGATTTATTTCAATATCTAGTGCCCTGAAAATATTTTGAAGACATTAAGCTTCAATTAACCAGGCAAGAACAATCAACCTTAATTTTCACAGCTCAAATAAGACCACAAAATCACAACATAACAAGCTAGTTAGTACCTACAATAGTATTTGGAATAAGATCGTCAATGCTGCTTGGAAAAAGGACGTTGGAGTGGAGGCGGGTAAGTTTAAAGCAACCAAAACAAAACCAAAAACACCACATTCTAACAAAATAAAATGCACAGTAGTATTCATTATAATGTCTCCACTGCTCGTTTAAAGGAAGGCGAGGGAGTAGAGGGGAGTAGGTAAGTACAAGGCCAGTGAAGGATGTACACTGACGAGGGATGCCAGGGTAAGACTAGGGGTGTGTGGGTGTGGGGTGGGAGTGTTGTCCACATTAATTACAGCCAGAACATCTGTCAGTCACAGCCGCCTCTACTTCAACGCCTCGGCCACTGTTGCTTCTTAAGGTTTTGAATCACCTAAAACTGTAGTTTCAGGCTTTTTAAAACATTTCAAGCAACGTATAAAACATCTCGCTGACCTAACGGTTAGCATCTTGGACTTCGGGTCAATGGGTCTTGGGTTCAAATCCCGGGATGTCCACAACAATTTGAGGGGTTTGGACCGCGTTCCCTACAATCGTCTGTGTACTCTACTAACAAAAATGCCATTGTCGTTGGAATACAAACAAAATCTGTATTCACTGAATTTAAATTTACTGGTCACTGGTGAAGTATTCTGCACGTTGTACATGCCGCTTTCAGAGCAGCTATTAATACGCCAAGTACATTATTTAACTTTGCACACTACTCAATAGTACAAAAGAAGAACAAATAAATGAAAAATGGTTAGGAACATTTGCGGATTACATTTGGCCCCAAATCCCCACACAATTTCCGAAGGAACACAACCTGAGAGCCACGATAACTGCTCATTTATTACTCAATATCAGAAAGTCCTCCATCGGTATGGATTGTTTTACTCTGGTAAATAAAGAATACTATAAGCAAAACATTATGGATTGCATGTTTTACCAAAGGGTATGATATATATTTAAAAATCAGGCGTTTTAATAATAGTTATAATAGGAAAATATGCTACTCACCTTTAGTCTTTACTTTTTGAGATTATTTGCCAAATTCGCCTGTATTATCATTTAAATGAGGAGAACAAATATTTAAACATAATAATATACAGCTTAACCGTTTCATCTCCTGAATAACAAAACATTAAACACAGGCTCTGTAACGTAGTGAGCTACTTCATCTGCGTGCATGTCAGCTTGTGCCAAAGTTACCTGTCAAATATGCAAGCATAATAGAACATTTAAATTGGAAATTGGTATTTCCCTGGCTGCCGTTAGTAATATTATGTTAATGACTTGTATTTATGTTATAAACAAGCGTTGGCAACTCATATCAACCTGGGTCCTCTAAAACATACCTAACACAACAAAGTTAAAAAAATGGTTATAAAATACAGAACTACATTTTATACACCGGTGAAAACCGCTGTAACAACGTGTATGTGGAATCATTAAATTAGTTGTATTACATATAACATTATTACTAGTACAAATATATGGAATCTATTTTAAAGTAACAACTTAATTATTAAAACTACCATAACAATTTCTAAATACCCAGTCCAATGTACCAACAGAAGAGAAGAGAAGAGAAGATACCTTCAGAGGAGCTTTCACCTTCAATGTTTGGCCCAAGGAATCTGTCCAGCGTCATTATCATGAAAGAAACATACTTTAATTAACTGAGAACACTCAGGTATAAACATTAATTTACTAAATGTTCATTAATAGAGCGGGATATTGTCGTTAAATGTCTTTAAAATGTATGGCAATTAAATGAGTGCCTCACTTTTATATTGTTACAATAAAGCAACCGGTTAAAATCTGTGACATGCACTATTCCTGCTGACGAAAAATAATTGGCTGGAGTACTGCAGTTTATGTGATTATATTTGTAATTGATTTAATCCAAGACCGTGATACATTATTACATTTACGTTTTTACCAACTGGCTTGGAGCATTAGATTAGTAGTCCAAGAGTATAATTATCCGGGGCCAATGTTTTCTTTCAAAAGAAAAGTCAGTCTTAAGTAAGCATAAACTAGTTGTTTGGGGATTTTTCTATTTTGTTGACAAAAACCTAGACTAATCCTTGGCTGAAGAAAACATCAAATATGGTCACTCTGCATTTAAGTCTTTCAAGTTGATATTGTTACATCACTTTGTTTACAAATGTTTTAAATATGGCTAAAGAAAAATCAATAAAAAATGTTCTGTTTTCCTAAAAACGTCGGGAAAACGCTAATATACCCAGAAATGCACTACTAAAATTGAATTCAGTATACCTTGCGTAGCAAAGATTGGTATTTTGTTTATGTTTTCCAAATATTTAGAAAGAGTTGATTATATATACATTAAAACAAATACATAATACAAAATTACACTACTTTTCATATCCTCTTGGAATTGTTGCAATTATATTTATCTACATCACAAGTATGAGATGTAAAATATCTATATGTTATTTATTTATGTTATTTCCATTTTGAATAAACGAATAGTTCTTGTTTAATAAATCTAACTCACAAGTTTAAACAAATTTATGAAAACATACTTCCATATATGAACACATAATACTAATCTAGTTATTTCGATTCATATTTCGTTATCTATTACATGTTTCCACTTTTTAAGAGTGAAATTAGTGTACTATGCTTCTGCTAACTCCTCGTGCTACGGACTAATCTGTTTAAGAACTTGCAGAACATAAAGTATAGGGCAGTGAAATTCCGAATATATGCACTGATGTTGACTATTCATTCATTCATTCATTATTGCTGGATTAGGAAACCTAGAGTAGCTGCTAGGCACGTCTTTCACAAGCGGGAATTTTGCACAGGTTACCGGAAGGATAGGATATAGCAGGAAAGGAAAGGGTGGGATGGGAGAGGCATCCAAATTGACCTTTCAGAGGACCAACTCCCGTGCTCCTGTGACAGCTGTGGTCAGGCTCAAACAGGCGACCTGCTCTGCCCTCCAACTGGTCAACTCAACTGACAGGGTATCCATGTACAACAGCCAGAGAGTATGAGCTCAAGTTGGGGACCGAACCCGGAGTTTCCGTCTCCAGCCGCTGCAAATGGAGGGACCAAAGTTGAAAGGGAAGTTTGTCATAATGGACAGCCAAAAGACCTACCATATTTAATGACAACTTCATTTGCTGTACCCAATGGCAGCCACAAAACTGGGATAGACCAGTTTTAAGGTTGTCCTGGGACAATTTTTATTGTTGAAGTTGACTAGTAAAATACGATATGAAAATTACAAATTTTGTATACATTCAAATCACAATTACTTGATTTTATATCCGATCTTCTAACGCAATTAATTGATACTGGTATAACGTAAAAATAAATAGCTTAACCAACTTTAAAGACTAACATTGCTTTAACGTCAGCCCTATACCTTTTTTCAATAAAAATTGCCCAACTATGAGTTTTTTTACTCTATTCTTGCCAGCCCTAGTGTGGCATTATTCACGGTTTGAATAGCTTAATTTAATAAATACCTAACTTAAAAAACACCATTTGAAACAACAATTGAAACGCTTTATGTTCGCCAGGAAGGATATATATTCGGCAAAATTAAACAATGCCAACAAGATATTAAACAAATCTGAATATTCATAATGAGTGAACACTGATGCACAAACGACACAGTTCCATTGTATACGGTTTATTTATTTGTTTCAGTTTGTTTATAATGTTTTTAAAGAGCAGTATTTTTCTTACTCGGTTCAATTCAGTGTAAATATAGCCAAATGAAAGAATTCCTTACCGAATTTAATAATAAGGATTTTCAGTTCTTTTTTTCTCATTTCTAACATAAATATAATGTATTTTTTTGTTCTTTATTCGCAAAATAATATTCCAAGTTATTCAAAATATGTTGTATTACAAAACTCAATGGTAAGAATATTTTTTTATTTGTACTCCACCTAAATATCAAAATAGTTATTTTAACGCTTTTTAATATTTTTTGTGTGTTTCATATGAAACAAAAGTAAGACAACAAATAAAAACAACTATAAATAACAAATAAAAGCATCGCTCTTAATATAGTGTACAGGTATAGGATACAGTAGTAACATTCCCTCAGAGAGACTGTAAGCATCCTAGGCCATACAAGATTTAAATTTTGTTTACAATGTTTTTGTTCATAATTACAAAATCTTTATTTCTTATTAAATAATTATACACATATAAACAGAGAAAGAAAATAAATGTCATATTTAACGTGACAGGTCACATTCAGAATGCGCTCGCTTTTGGAGCAAGTTGTAATACAAGCGCTTAAAATAAGGCAAAGCGGATACAAATCTCGGCAAAGCATTTAGTGTTTTACTTTTGACGAGAATATGTCATACTAATGAACTGACCAGACTGAAATAGTTTTTATATTTTGTATTATAAAAAGAGGTTTATATTGATCTGTTTTATATTTTATATTATAAAAAGAGGTTTATATTGATCTGTTTTGTATTTTATATTATAAAAAGAGGTTTATATTGATTTGTTAGAATTTGGTAAGGATTCCCTCATTTCAGGGTTTTTGCTGGAGATGTAAACAAAATTATACTAGTGTCTGTAAATATATAATTATATTAAACTACTGATTTTAATTGCAGATGTTTTGTGAAAACTAAACTCCCCCCACAAAAGTGTCGAGTCCAATATCTGGCAATGTTTAGTGTTTTTAATCTTGAGCAAAACAAAATTAAAAGTTCTCGTTGTATAACAGGTGCTCTACTTTTGAAAATAAACATCTGGAGTTTGACATAAATAGCCTATCATTTATTTAAAACAAAATAGTATTACTATAAGCATTATAAAATATTTATGACGTGTATAGTTCACTTTTAGTTTGAAAAATTATATGATGGAATAGATAATGTGCTCAGCGGGGAAGTTAGCGGATGAACTCTCTCAAAGCGGTTAAGTTTGTCAGTTCTCCGAGGCTTTGATGTTTACATAAAACAAACTTTGAATGTTTTACACAAATAAAGGCCTTTGTGAATCTGGAGGCTACAACGTGAGGGATGCGTTGACGCAAATATTACTGTTTTACTGAAGGCAGTAGGATATATTGAATATTATATAGGCCTATAATAAACAACATCTTGTGAGCTATAAAATGTTTAATTGCTTTATAAACCGAAAATTAAATTATCATGTATCTCTCCAATAGTACAAATATTCTGTTTGGTTTTGTGATATTTCGAGTAGTTTCCCGTGCGTTCCACTTTAACATGCAAAAAACTATTATCTTTTCTTCAAACAAAATGCTGTCGGAAGAAACTTGCTGTATAATAAAATCATTTATAAAGCTATATTTGGTTGTAAGACGACAGGTGTGTTTATTGTCATCTAGTAAACTCTTGTCAAATGATATGTATGGAATATTTCTGGCTGGCATTGTTTGTCTTTTATTCAGCAATGTTAGTGAACCTTAACAAACCCACACACAAAGTTAAATTTGGCCACTTTCTGAATGGTTTGCCCTCCCAACTTCACCCTCTGTTTGTCTTATGAATATTACACCTCCGCCCTCACACGTCATAGCCTTAACACATGAGATTGTATTATGTAGGAGCTGCGTCCTTTGCAACTTTATTTAGTATTAGTTGTAAAATACACAGTTAGGAGAATTCGGATTTAAATTTACAGTAAACACAAGCGAGTATTTGATTAATTTTTTGTATGGTTTTCCATGTAGTGGAGTTTCTATGGTAAAGTATACAGTTTTTACACAGTTTTAAAAATAAATCGTTTGCTGGATTGTGTGGAGTATTATAGCATTCTTATTTGCTATAATTTTCACTATAATTTTATAATTGGATATATTATCTATTCGTGCAGTACATTGCCCAAATTTTACACGCAAAGTATGGGGCTGGGCCGATTACACATCAAATAGATGGTTCATTGACCCTTGAATAAAATGAAATAGCATAAACGATCGATAGACCATCAGTTGTTTAGGAAATTAAATTAAATTAAAAATATAAACGGATCCATGGGCCATCAGACCATTTTATAAATTAAGATGAAATATTATATTTTGGTCTGATGGACCATCGACCCTCTATCCATAAAATAACATATTATAAAGACATAGGGTCAATTACACATCAAATATATGGACCATCGACCCCCAAAACCAACATATTTAGAATACAGTTGTAATGGGTCGATGGACCATCTATTTGATGTGTAATTGACCCTACACTTTATATTACTCGATTTTAAACGCATGGTTTGATTGCACATCATATAGATGATACATCGACCCCCAAATAAAACATATTTAAAATAAAGTTTTATAACGGGTCTATGTACCTTCTATTTGATGTGTAATCGACCCTACACTTTATATTAGATGCATGGTTAAAACACATAGTTCGAATACACATCAAATAGATGGTGCATCGACCCCCAAACAAAAAATATTTAGATTAAGGTTTTAAAGGGTCGATGGACCATGTATTTGATGTGTAATCGACCCTTTATTTATTTATTTAATATAATCTTAATATTTTTAATTTTTGGCCCGATGGTACCTCGAGCCTTATTTTATTTTATTAGACAAACTGGGTCCATCGACCTCTTTTATAAATAAAACAAAATTTGTACAAATGGTTCGATGGGCCGTAGATATTTAATATTTCTTTCAATATAGCAGAGGGTCGATGGACCATCTATATGATGTGTAATCGAGCTTCCCCCAATAAAAACACACTGCGCATCACAGAGATTGTATCTAGGTTTAATTTTACAAACCATGTTATTTATAAACCATTATCAATCAACTATTCAAATCCTTGTGCACCCGAAACTGAATGGTAAATTTAATTTTTGTCTAGGGTCTCTTTATCACTATCGTTAGCTTTGTCAGGTTATTTTACCCGTATCCTATAACACTGTTATTCAATTGTCGGTCTGCAATAGTTAAAAAAACTGCAGATCCCTTCTTCAGACCCGTTGAACATCAAGCTTCATTCTCGTCGAAGTTTACAACATGATCAGCACGAACAGTACTATAAAACATAACTTGGAAACGAAAGCAAACGAATTTAATTTAAAACTGCTCACTGCGACCACAGAGGCTCTCAGTTCAGTAGGCATGCTAGGACTCCAAAAGCGAAAACACTCATTTTAAATGCTAGATTTCTAAAAAAATGAACGTTTCTTTGGTTTAAACTGCAAGCATAAAACATTAAGTGGTGTTGATGGCAGCCACCAAATCACGTATACGGATTAGAGGAATAATGTAACAATGGTTATATTCCACTAATTGAATAAAATAAGTAATTTTTACTTAACTACTTTGAATTAATATTAAGATTTCTCATTTCATGTTTGAGATTATTTTTTAATAATTTTACCAACACGAAATGAAACTTAAGCGAATGAGCCAAATAATTGATCGGCGTTTACTTTTGAACTCGCTTTTTGCTTGACGTTGTTGCATCTGACCTAATTTATAACATTTGTTTATAATATAACATGCACATTTATTTTCTCCTAGCAAGTATACTTTCTCCAAAGTGCACTCCCTGGCTACTGTGTTGCTTTACATTTATAAATTTAAGAAAAATAAAGCAAGATTAATTTGATACAATAATAATACGTTGTATCAGTTGAAAAGGGTGCTGCTGGTCCATAATAATTATTCGAAGTGCAAAAAATTCTAAGATGACAAACTTGTCATCTCCTAAATTAATTTTCCGCCTCACTCAATCCTTCTCAGTTAATTAAAGTTTCTTTCTCAGAGATAATGTTGGCAATCCCTAAGGATAAACAATGATATTAATAACCTCCGGAACTAAAGCCGTGCTCAATAAGTAAAGAGATATATTCGCATTGAACAAACTTTATATGTAAGCTAATTAATATTTACAAAATGTTAGAATAGTGCTCTATATTATTTTTACATTTTTTATCATATATTGTGCTATTATATTTGTTTTTGTAAGCATTACAGAACATACCCTTGGGGTCCTCCCAAAACCAACCTAAACTAGACAAGTTATAGATATTCATAAGCTATTACACTCAAGCCTGTTCAGCTACGAAAGAGAACCAAACTATGGAGCTGAGATGACTAGAACTGTTGGCACCATAAGGTCGAGGCTCTCCAGCCTACTCCTCAGGGAACAATCCATAATAGAAAACAATCAAGGCCTACAGAGTGTAAAACCATCTTAAGTTTTTTATTCAGCAGTATGAAAGCTAAAGTGTCTGCAGGAGGCTCCCAATTTTGTGTTTATGGTGTTTTTTTTTTTTTTTTTGGTGGACCATATCCTCGATACTTCATAAAAACTAATAATTGAGCCATAATTTTAAAGTAATTGAGCCTCATCACCGAATGTGAAAAATAAACAAACAATTAAAACTAAAATTAAATGGGTGACTCTCACTTATTAATTTGTCAAAGTTCTGCTGGCACCATCTTACACCAACATCTTAACCAACATCTTACTGCCTTAAATTGGCTGTCACCATCTTAGAGCAACAAGTTCAAATAAAAAAAGGTATGCAATTGGTTTTAAAGCGCAAGCTGAGCATGATCAACTCTAGTTTAATTATTTATACTCATATTTCTTCGAATAATTTATTATAGTGTATCGATGATGTTCGTGGTAATGCAAAAATAATACCCCCGTCGCAGCAAACCTGCATTCTTATCGAATTTACAATGGAGATATAAGTTTCTTAATACTATATAAAGCCACTTACCAAGTTTCATAAAATATATTCACAAATAAGCGATATATTCAATTTTAATTATTCTCCATAAGAAAAACATTGGGGCTGAGTACGCAGGAACACAAATTGCTGCAACAAGGAACATAAAAAAATGGGTTTTTATGCTAATATCAATATAACTCAACTAGGTAAAGTCGTATACCAGTTTTTATTCATTTTTGTTAATAATTAAGGGAGGCAGAGCATTTAATTATTATCCATAGGAATAACATGGGGGCTGAGTACGCAGGATTGCTGCTACGGGAGCCCTTGGCAAAAATTTTTTTTGAGCAAATATCAATAGGCCACAGCCAGATTAATCCGTATACCAAGTTTCGTCAGTATACGTTCATAAATAAGCGAGACATACAATTTGTCTTTTCCCCCATAAGAATGACATTAGACAACGTACTGTGTTTAGCACTTTGAATATCTCGGTAACCAATTGACGTAGAGGAATGATCAAAATACCAAATTGTGTGTTTTTTTAAGCTGAATCCAATAGTGAAAACTAATATTTGACTATTTCCAAAATTATTTGTAACAAATTCAAAAACCCATTTTTGGGGTACAAAACCCCTTCGGATGCAGCGATCTGGCTGGTTTTTGAACGTAAAGTTATAAATGTTGCTTTACACGTTTATACAAAATTTCATTAAAATCGGATCATTTTTACGAGAGTAATCGTGCTCACGGACACACACACACATATATATTCGATCGAATGGTGTTTTTGGGGTTTCTGGGGACCTCAAAACAAAAAGTTATCATGGTCCTGGGCCTAGGTCTTACCATGCCGACTACGGTAATAGCTTCTTCCCTGTAGGGAAAATTCGCTAAAAAGTATTTACACCCTGCTCACCATTTCAGAGAAGCTTGTTCTCCGGGGACGAACATACATCAAAATATAAAGCGGATTAATGTTTTACTTTTGACGAGATTTCATCATACATATGAACCGACCAGATTGAAATACTTCAACAAAAAGATCCCAATTAAGAGGCTTATATATATTGGCTCGCACAAAGGGATGGTAGAGCTTCCCGCATTTGAACATATATATGATCTACTGGGGTTATATGATTAAATCAATATTCGTTACACTTCAATATGTACGTATTACAATAAGTATTTATCGAGTAAGGAAAGACGTGTATTTAAAATTCAATAAACAAGTTCTATAAACTTTATATTTTTGATAGTGACTACATTGCATAAATATATTTTTTTATTGCTAATGTAAATTATTTTTGAGCTATTAAGTCAATTACTTTTTTGATTAAATGGTTTATAAAAAAATCCTGCAGTTTTAGATTTGTATGTACAAATATTTTTTTTCTCTACTAGCAACCTGTTTTATCGAACACTTTATATGAATAGAAAAAAGAGCATTACATTTCTACACGTTTAAATACAATGAGTTAAAATATTAACAGGAGTCACTACTCTCTAGCAAATAACCTTCAAAAAGCGTGCCGTCGTATTTCGTATTTTGCTCTGTTGTGGTGTCACCTTGGTGGGACGCTGTCATTCAATCTTGTTTACAACTCCAAAAGGCACATTACAAGGGTGTTTTAATTTAACTCAAGTAATAACTTTGCTTCGAAATAAACGATCCAATTAAATATAAAACTGAGCAACTGGCTTTTACGATGGTACGCTTTTTTAACGAAGAGTAGTGACTCCAGATTACATAGAGCTCATTGTTTAAATATAACTTTTACAACTAATTCAGTCCAGCGCTTAGTCCTATTAAGGCTACATTTCCTCTTGATGGAAACAGAAAAATAAAATCCGTCAGTAAAAAAATCATACTATATTAAATGCTGACATAATATTACAAGTTTATCACAAAATATTCAAACGTCAACGTGAAGTAAACTAACGTATATATCTTTGTTGTTATGGCTCTGTAACCATTTTCGTTTATACAGTACAAGTTGTACTAGTTATGTATCAAAAATATTTAGTTATTTATTTTAAATGTTTTGAAATACTTCTTGTCTTAACCTGCACCCAGTAGATCATTGCATATATATATATATATATATATATATATATATATATATATACAATTTAAGTTACAATTCTAAGAAGCAACGCAGTGGCCGGTGAGACGGTGAGACGTATTGCTGTGACGGCATGTTCAGTGTGTAATTAAAGTGGGCAACATTTCCTGAAACCGTCTGCGACCAACCTTCCCTGTTAACAACTCGTCAGGGATTATACTATTTGTTAACATCCCAGGAAGTAAGATTAATAATTGACGATTTTACCAGACGAAATCTAGCTTCTATTTAGTTTCTTAAAATAATCCCAAAAATCGAAGAACACCATGGAATTTGTAAAATAATATTTGAACCTTTGATTGATTTCGAACGAAATCTTTAGTGACGTAGTGACAATATTGTGTAGTATTATGTAAAATAATATCCTGATGATCATAAGCATAATTTTGATTTGGTTTTGTTCGATTCATTTCAACCAGTTAGATACAGGCCCAGTCATATGAGACGCCCCTGTGCGGTCGAACCATCCTCATATACTTTATACACTGTATATACTCCTACATAACTATATTACCGACTATGTTATGCTAACCCTCTGCCGTGATAAAGTGCCCAGATCAGAGTGATACACAACCCACCTTCCCTACTCATATATAACCTCGTTAAATACATACAGGTCACACCACTGTGCGTTTGACCCATCCTTATATACCCTCTACACTGTGTTGTCAGGATTATCTGTAATAACAAGCACAGAAAACCTCATGACTCATTAGTGATATCAAGAAAACTTTTATACTCAAATATTTCTACAATAAATATAATAGTATGTATTTTCCCTCTTACACAAGAGGAGTACAATTATTATAATACAAATTTAGTCTATAAACTGTATGCTTTCTGACACAAAACTTATATTTTAAGAGTAATGATAATAAGTAATGGTTCATTTAAGTACCTTAAATTTACCTTTTGGATTATTTGTAAAATAGCATATTTATTTATTATTTGCACAATAAAATTAGCACGATGCATGTGTCTCATCTTGCAAGATTAATGATACCTTAATGTTAAGACAAGATGCAAGATAAAAATATTGAAAGTGTATTAACATACAAGATGAATACCTCATACAACTCTGCTTGATCACATATACCTATTCTCCACATAAAGCTTTTAAAATACTTTCCTTAATTTGTATAATTATTATACTTATTGTGATTTAAATATATGTAAGTATATTTTCCATCAGTATGCATTTTCTTTTTAATTTAATTTTATTCTTCATTCGTTTATATAAAATAGGTGTTGAAAAACTTTAAAACTGTCATTATTTAAGATTTTCTGAAAAAAAGAAAAAACACTTTGTACAGTCTTTTACTGTTGAATATTTATCACTCAAACTGTTATTGTGTATTCGGTATGTGGCAAAACACAGCGAAAGGATTATTTCAAAACACGCTTGCTGGATTTGGTTTACAATCCCTGCCTGGTAGTATCCCTGATTTAAATTTGTTATACACCGGCTGGAAATTACATAGAACGTATTTTACATTCTATATGAAACAAAAAATGAAAAAAATGTATGTAATATTAATTATAATCTAGAACTAAGACAATATAAAATTATATAGAATATTAAACTGGGGAACTACTCAGTGGAAATATAATTTGTTTAAAGTCGTAAATTGATTATATACATAAACAATCAGTTTTATAAATTGTGTTGAATCTGCATCGCTTGAAGTACTTTTAAAGTTATTTAATATTTTGATTACCTACTTTTAAAGAAGCAGTAAACATTCAAACCATTATACAGTATTACTACAATAAAAACTTTGTTTTTCGTAAGGGTATTCTATCTCTAAACCGTCTTAAATCTTTTATATACCGAGAACTGTTAACAGAGTAACAGCTGTGTGCATAATTACATCCAACGTAATAACAATTATCAAAAAGGAATATTGTTTCTATTCAGCATTGCGAATAATTACTGAATTAATATAATTTAGTAATTGATCCCTTAAAATCTAAATGTATCTTAAAGTTAAAATGGTTTAAATGTATTACCTTTAGTGTTTTTTTTTTTTAATATAGTTAGGAAAATTGTATAGAAAGGCAGGTTGAAATAAATGATATATTTAACAGACGTCCTTAGTTTCTTTTGGCGTTCAAATCTAAGTTTAAGAATGTAACGTGTGGCGTTATATCCTTAATATCCCTAATATCTGGGATAGTGTTTTGCAAATCATCCTTACTTATTATTACTTATTACTGAGCCGTAAGTTCAATTTTAGTTATGATGACACCTCTAGCACTTTCGGAGGAGGCGGAAAGAAGAGGGCATGACGCTCACATTCTATAGGAGTTGAGAACATTAAGTTTAGATTCCATATGAATAAAGGACATTAAGTTTAGATTCCATAGGTTTATAGCCAATAGGATTAGTGAGCCAATATTCTGTACGTGAAGAGGGCAGTAAGTTCAGATTCCATAGGAGTAAATAACATTAAGCTCATATTCCATATGAGGAGAGGACAGTAAACTCAGATTCTTATTGGCCTTCAGACGAAATCACCCATTGGCCATTTAACAGCGGAGGAATATATACTGACAGTGGGTGGAAGGCTAAGTGTCAGGGGATGACCGGGGTGGCCGGGGGGGGGGGGGGCACAGGGCACATTAATTACAGCCAGAACATATGTCAGTCACAGCTGCCTCTACACAACACCTCCGCCACAGACGCTGTTGCTTCTTTTGGTTTAAAACTGGTAAAGATTTAGGCTTCAAAAGAAGTTGTTTTTAAGTCTACTTAAATATTTAACTTAAAAAAACTTAGCAATACTGTATCTAGTGGCACGGTCGTGTCACGTCGCCAAGTCCACCACACGACCCGTGCTATACTAACACGAAGCAGAATGAGACGATTTTTCACTTCTCAAATTAGCGTATTACAGCCTTAAGTGAATCTGGCAGTGCATTGATATGGTAAACCCTTTCACTAAACACGAAAAATTACAACAGTTGGTATAAGAAAGGTCTGAGAAGCGAGAAATTAACGTATAAAAGTAGCCTAAATCTTGTAGTTTTGGCACTTTTCACAAATTGTCCACTTCATTTTGTTCATTAAGCCTAAGAACTTTATTTCTAAACAAAATTGAACGAAATTTCGCACAGACTTCTGTTTTTACTCACATATTTCACTTTTGACACTAAATTGTAAGTTTGCAAACGCAATATTTTAAAACAAATGATATTAAATTCCACTTTCAAAATTGTTACTGAATTTTATGTCTGCTTTGTTTACATTTACTACGTAAACAAAAATCCAAGTATCGCATGTGTTCCAAAACAAATCTGATCAGCTGGCTTGTAAATTCAAATTAAATCATTGAGTGAAGTTAACCAAATAAAAGGGTATAGAGGTAATGAAAATATTTTAATTCGTTTAAGCTATACATACTATAATACATCGAACATAACATAATATGCAATAAACATAATATGAAATCTAGAAACAAAGTCGGGTTAGTGTGTTATTTAGTTATATAAGTTAGTTACACCCAACAGCTGTTATATAGACATACTTAAAAGGCATAAACTTATGTTCATTATGGAAATACAAAATCTACTTGAATGGCATCTCAAGTTCTTTTGTCGATGCCGAAGTTAGTTGTTTATATATATATATATATATATATATATATATATATATATATATATAAATAGGCGAGTGAGTGTAGCGAACGAGCTCAACCTGGAGGTGAGTGAGCCAAGAGAACGAGGTCATCTTCAAAATGAACGAGCTAAATAAAATTACTCAATAAACACATTTGCAATCATTTAAAAGTCCGTTCTAGAGGTTAGCTTTAAAACGGTGTTCTTGCTTCTTTACTGTGTTTTGTCAGTATTAACAGTTTTTATATGTTCAATTTAAATAGACTTTAATTTTGCCATAATTTTAACATTATAACTTTGAGAGCTTAGGAGGCTAAGACCTGAAGGAGGACGTTTTCAAAAACCACAAAAGTCACATCTAGTCGTTAAGGGTTTTCAAATAACACTCAAACGATAATATAATACATAATAGTTTCGCCTAAATAGACTTGTCACCAAAATTGGCTTAGTTTTTAATAAATAAGTCAGGGTCTTGTTATTAATGGTTCAGTGGGTGTTGTAAAGGACTTTACTAAAGATGCTCACGATGCAATCGAAAACATTATTATAACTTTTGAAGACAGAGATATTGAAATTCAAAGATCGTCCACAAAATTTGAAGTAATTCCTGGAGTATTCGTTTTCAGAAAGCAGTTTCCTATTGCAGTAGCATAATATGCAATTAAAATTCACAAAAGTCAGGGATTAACTCTTAACAGTTGTATTGTTGATGCTGGTTATGCAGTATTTTCATGTGGCCAAACATATGTAGCCTTTATCTCGCGTGACTTCACTCTCTGGTCTATTAATTCTAAACTTTGACCCTCAAAATTTTAAGGCACAAGCATCAGCTATATCCGAAAATAATAGGCTAAGGAGTGAGTACCGACCAGAATTAAAACAATTAAAAATCGGAATAAAATCTCAAGAAAAATCCCTGGTCAAATCTGGCAAATTCATAATACTAAATTAGGAGCCATTCAAGACATTACTAACAATATAGACGAACTGGGAAATCTCGGTTTCAAAAAGGTTTTTGGCGTGTCATGCTATGTAAATTTATTTTTACAATGTATTTTCAACTGCCCACCAATCGTGACATTAACAAACAATTACGACACCAATGCTCCACTAAAAAAATGGTAATATCCTACCGAAGAAATTACCAGATTTTAAATTCTATAGATATTATAAAGCAACTAGGACCACCATTTAATACAACTGAACAACAAGACTGTACGGAATTTTTCAATTGCATTATCTCGAATCATCAACCCCTGGAATTTCAATTCTGGCACTCAATAAAATTAACCATAAAAGTTCAAACTGCAACCACAGCACAACCAGCTACGACAGTAAATTTATATTCCAAATTTTCATCCTAATCATCTTAAAAGAAAAGCCAATTTCGATTAACTACTCCACAGTCAATTTATCGCCTGGTTCCCTCTTGCTGACTCTATATGCACAACTTGTGAAAATGATCACTATCCTACACTCTAATATGAGTAAGGTAAGGTAAGGTAAGGTAGTAAGGTAAGGTGCGTGCGTCCGTGTTTGTTTGCGACACTGATCTCAATAATGGCACCAACAATTTCCTTCAAATGTTGGAAATAACTAATTTCTGGGATAAAAATAAGTTCTAGACAGGTCTCATCTCCAGGAAAAATCAAATAATGTAAAAATACACCCGTTGCAGCAAACCTGCATACTCAACGAATTTAAAATGGTACTTCACTAAGTCATGAAGCCACTTACCAACTTTCGTCAAAGCGTATTCATAAATAAGCGAGGTATGACATTGTATTTATTCTCCATAAGAAAAAAAATTAGGGCTGAGTATGCAGGTTTGCAGGTATATAAAGGACCAAGAAAATCTGGTTTTTATGCAAATACCAATGGATCACCACTAGATGAAGCAACATACCAAGTTTTACCAATTTATATTCATAAACAAGCAAGATATCACTAGTTTCTTATTCTCCATAAGAATAACATTATAGGTGCTGAGTACGCAAGTTTGCTGCCAACGTGACAAAAAAATTGTGTTTTGTATGCAAGTATCAGTAAATCCCAACCATATTAAGCCAAATACCCAGTTTCATTAATATCTGCTCATTAATAAGCGATATATAAAATTTTGCTTATCCTCCGTAAGATTAACATTGGACACAATATTTCGGTAACAAATTGACGTACAGAAATAATCAAAGTACCAAATTGTATGTTTTTTTTAAGCTGGATTCAATAGTAAAAATTAAAATTTGATTAAAATGAAAATTAAATGTGAAACCCAAAAACCCCCCCTTCGGATGGTGTGATTGTCTGGTTTTCGAACTTATTCAAATAAATGGTACTTTACACATTTGTGCCAAATTTCATTAAGATCAGACCTCTTTTACGAGTTATCGTGCTTGCGGACACACACACACACACACACACACACACACACACACACACACACACACACACAGACACACACACACACACACACACATATATACAAATTTTACCGAATGGTGTTTTGGCATCTGGGGACCTCTATATCAAAAGTTATCATGGTCTTGGGCTTAAGTCTTACGATGCCACCTACGGTAATAGCTTTCTTCCCTATAGAGTAAATTCACTAAACAAAAATGGAAATTTAAAAAAAATTATCATTGGGCTTATGGAGTTTATAATCAAAACAAAAGAATTGTAACAGCTGTTTATAATCAATCAATGAACTGTCAAAGTAATACTCACGTTGTTTATGATTATTAACATGTAGTTTCCTGAGAGCAGTGATTAAAACTGTTGAGTGAAGATTACATATATAGAGTATTAAAATAACACAAAGGGACATGGAGCTATAAATAACAACAGGAGGGATCTAAAAAATGTAGAAAAGAGGCAAATGAGTTTAAAAAATCCGATTATCAGTAGGGGATAGTGGTGAAATATTATTCCAAGTCATCTAAACAATCTGACTGGCCTTCCCCGAGCAAAGCTTGGCCCCCAGGTACTAATCAAAAACATCCATCCCAGTTACAAGTAACTTCATAATTTTTAACTACAACTTTGGCAAACACATTTTATCAAAATTTCAAGTCTAATAATACGCAGTCTACAAACTGCAAAAATCAAAATTAATGGAGTTCTATACAAATTAAAAAACGCGGTGTTCCATTTAGGAAACAGTTCAGCAACAGGGCATTACATAGCTTACATTCAAAACAAAAATAAGTAGATAGATGCAGGGGATGAGGAAGTGAACGTCAAGAAATGCCCGTATGGAGCAAAAAAATGTATATTATAATGTTTAAAAAACTGCCAGAAAATTCTAAAAACTATCTATGTAAAATTAAGGTAAATTAATCTTAATTAATGTTCAATATATTATAATATTTTATCGTTGATATATATTTTGTTTTATTTCAACTTGAAATTCCATTTATAACAATATTTAATAAACAATTATATAAAAAACAAATGATATCATACCCAAAAACACAAAGTGTTGACGGTTAGCCAAGTCCTAAAATTATATGATATCAAAATGAATTCCAAGTCAAGGATAGCACCTTTGATCTGACATTGTTTATCATCAAAAATTACTTAAATATGTTAAAATAAGAATGCTCGAAAGATCGTTGGTTATTTTCTATCTGTTCTTGGCCAGCAGTTTCACTGATGCAAAATCTTTATTATGAAATTTAAAAATCTAAATAAAGTATAGGTAAAAATAGTAATTGAACATTATAAAAATTTATTATCTGCTGGCCAAGAACAGATAAGTAATTTTTGATGATAAACAATGTCAGATCAAAGGTGCTATCCTTGACTTGGAATTCATTTTGATATCATATAATTTTAGGACTTGGCTAACCGTCAACACTTTGTGTTTTTGGGTATGATAAATCTAACAGTAAAAATGTTGAAGTAGCTACAAAACTTAGAAATTGCTCACAAGTTACATTACCTTATTGACTGGTAAAAGGCGCAAAGGAGAACAATTAAATACAATATGGCCGTGAACATTTGCAAAATTACCTTTGGTCTCAAATTTACGTGCAATTTCCAATGAAACACAACATAAAACAAATACCTGTCCAATACTATCTCAATATTTTTTCAATAAATACAATTGAGAAAAGTATCTAAACTAATCAATTAAACGTGTGAGTGTATTTAGATATTATATCTGTTTTATTTGTATGACATTTTAAAAGTACAGCTCATTCATAATTACCATCCAACGTTTGTAAATTAAACTGCACGTTTATCCTTAATTTATACTGCACGTTTCAAAATAATAAAAAAAACTGTTTCTGTGGAGGGTAATAATCTATAATAAAAAATCATGAAGTCTTATAAAATGTAACTGTTTGAACTTTTAGTTCGATATTGTTTAATATAATAATACTGTAATAGCATTCAATCAACATTTTCTACTTTCCCTTAAATATCTGGACAAAAATCACGTATTCTTCATAACAAATAAAAACAGTTTTATATGGTTTCCCAACTGGTGTTGAAATTAAGATGTATATGGGCACAGCCTTATTTAGAATTAAGATGTCTTACCTTATTTCTTATAAGCAAACGTAAACATTCCTTAATCCCTTATATTATTTACTTTATCCTTTATCAACAGTGCCAATATAACAGAAATTGAAAAATGTATACTTAATTACTCACAACACTTATTATTACATTAACATTTATTAGTATTTGGAGTCTATAATAATTAAACTTTGATTTTTACATATAATTCACTTATTAGATAAAGTATTGAAATCTGTTTAACAGGTTATAGCTCCGTTATTAACTACACAAAGATGTATAAATACCCAGTCGATTGTTACAACAGAAGATATCTACAGAGAAGCTTTCACCTTCATTGTTTGGCCCGAGGGATCTTTCCAGCGTCATTCTCAGGAAAGAAACAAACTTTAATTAACTGAGAACACTTGGGCGAGGTAGAAAAATGAATTTAACAAATCATAATTTACATTATTAGATTGTATTTTTTTAATTTGTTTAATTTAGAACATCAAAACTAATCATTTACTGAATTTTTTTGATTAATATTAAAATAATGCATTGTAAATCAGAATATACATTTTTTGAATATGATAAAACTATACTAACTGAGGTTGGTTTTGGAGTGGATTTAAATGTCTATTTACTGGATTCAATCTGAAACACAATGATTTCTATGTCAAGAGATTGCCAATCAGTTTTTAGCTTTAATTAAGAAGGACAGGCAAAGTTTTTCAGTTATCCTAACGTTATTTTTGTTTCATGAAATTTTTGTAATTCTTAGACGACAGTCCTATGAACAAAAGTGATAATGACTTTATAACAATCGATGAAAAGGATGTAGGATTATCACTGATTGAAGAAACCCGGATATGTTGTGAACTGTCTTTTATACCTGATTAAAGGAAACAATTAATTATTAATAAATACCCCCGTAGCAGCAAACCTGCGTACTCAGCGAATTTCCAATGCATATATATGTATCTTAATACCACATAAAGCCACATATCAAGTTTCATCAATATACATTCATAAATAAACGATTTATGACATTTTAATTATTCTCCATAAGAATAACATGGCGGCTGAGTATGCAGGTTTGCTGAAGCAAGGAACACAACAAAATGGGGTTTTATACAAATATCAATATAACTCATGTAGGTAAAGCCACGTACCAAATTTCATTAATTTATTTTCATAATGAAGGGAGATAACACGTTACTTATTCTCCATAAGAATAACATGGGGCGAAGTACGCAGGTTTGCTGCTACGGGAGCCTTTGGTAAAAAATTGTTTTTTTGAGCAAATATCAATGGTCCACAACCAGATGAAGCCGTATACCAAGTTTCGTTAGTATACGTTCATAAATAAGCGAGATATAAAATTTTTCTTTTCCTCCATAAGAATAACATTAGACAACGTACTGTGTTTAGCACTTTCGATATCTCGGTAACCAATTGACGTAGAGAAATGATCAAAATACCAAATTGTGTGTTTTTTTAAGCTGAATCCAATGGTAAAACTAAAATTTGACTCCCAAATTATATGTAAAAAATTCGAAAAACCCATTTTTGGGGTACAAAACCCCCCCAAAATACCCCTTCGGATAGAGCGATCTGGCTGGTTTTCGAACTTCAAAGTCATAAATGTTGCTTTACATGTTTATACCAAATTTCATCAAAATCGGATAATTTTTACGAGAGTTATCGTGCTCACGGACACACACATATATACAGTTTCGAACGAATGGTGTTTTTGGGGTCTGGGGACCTCAAAACGAAAAGTTATCATGGTCCCGGGCCTAGGTCTTACCATGCCGACTACGGTAATAGCTTCTTCCCTATAGGGGAAATTCGCTAACAAGGCATTAAAGCAACCGTAATTTATTACTATGTATAAATGTTAACACTATTTGTTAGTACATGTTTTATGTATGATAAAATCACAAACAATCCAAACCGTTGATTTGGTAGGAACGTTTAAGTATATCATGTACTATATATATTACTCAAAATATAACTTTACACATTTTATGTTACAAATATTGATATTTAAGTCGTAGTCAGTTTTATTAATCCATAAAAATATACAGGGTGACAATTTCGTCTGGAACCTCTGTTTTAACTTTTAACCACACCAAAGAAAAATACCAAAGTTAACACATCAGTACTGGTGACAGTAACCTACATGTGCAAATACCGACTGAATGACCCCTTTTGGGGGGCGGTCTACAAGGATTCAGAAGGCAAGCTTTAAAGAGAGCTTATGTTGGGTTGTACATAAATTGAAAGACCTTGTTTTACTTAAAAAAATGCTACAAACCGGACTTCAAAAGGTTGATATCATCAGAAGTTATTGCTGTTTGAAATAATGAATAGTGTAAAACATTAAGTATTACAAGTAATAACCAATGTTTAATTACCTGTGGTCAAAGTAAGTGTTCAAAATGGTCCTCCCCCATCGTCTGAAAATGTGGTAATTTTAATCAGGAATAACTAGATTTGTTTTTGTTTGGGGGTACCTCAAAGATATAGTTTATCGTACTAATCCTCAAGATTTGGCACACCTAAGACATCTTATACTCCAAGAAGCTCAACATATTCATCGCGTCTATTTTCAACTTGTAGTGGATGGCTTTAACCACCGCTTAGGACATTGTCAGACGATGGGAGGGGACCATTATGACCTCAGGTAATTAAACATTGGTTTTCTTGTAATCCTATATAATAATAGCGTGAAGTGGTGATGTGTAACCACCTATTCCGAGTAAAATACTAAACATAGAGACGCCAGGTTGGTGTCAATAGATTAGGCCAAGGATGATGAAAAAAATACGATATCCTAAATTTACTCAGTTATATGTTTGCAATCGGCCAAAAACAATTTTTTTACCTTTTTTCGCCATCCCCTTGTACAAGGAACGTGTAACCACCTATTCCGAAGTAAACTACTGAACGTAGAGAGGCCAGGTTGGTATCAAAACGTAGAGAGGCCAGGTTGGTATAAAAAGATTTCCTTTAGGCCAAGGATGATAAACAAATACGATTTCCTATATTTATTTAGTTATAAGCTTGTAGATAGCCAAAAACACTGTTTTTTGCCATATTTTATTTGCCATAATTTTTTTACCGAGCCATGTGTTCCCTACTTTGCATCCAAATGCACTGCAACAGCTGAGTAAAGTTAAGGTTGTTTCTGTAAACAAAGCAGACAATTATTCTAAACTAAATTTAGGTTTTTGGATTGAAATTTTCAAGCAGTAAGGAACACAACAACTTCCATGCTGAATGAGAAGAGTTTATAATGTTGTATAAAAGTGTGAGCAAAGTTCAATTCAGATTTATGTATTCTATATTTTCGATTTACATTTATTTTTGTTTACTTTTACTCTTGCATCGAAGTTTGGTTTTATTACTGATAATGGAACCAGAAGTAGATGGTTTTCCTTTGTTATCGTAGGTTTTAGAAAATATGTGCAAGCTGGGTGACATTCTAGCGGTTCACTGCTGGAATTGTAGTTTTTTAAGTAGTTAAGTTGTGTGTAAAACTGAATAAAATGCTTTTTTATCATAGATGATAGCCATTATTTTTGTATACTCATTAAAGTGTAATTTGTATATGAGTATATAAAAAAAACCCAAACATAATTAATAATATGAGGTAAAATTGCGAAGGGTAAAATTGACCACATAAAGTTTGTGAAGGTTAAGACGACTGATATAATCCAGTGAACTAAATTTCAGTTAAATATTTTAAGTTTGAAATTCCGATTCAATTTTTTTTATCTAAATATTTAGTTTGATTTCGATTTTATTTGCTGTATTGGATGAAATTGTGTGAAACTGGACGAAACTGTGGTAAGAAATGTAATGCAATGGATAAGAAAACTAAGGACCTATCCTATTAGCCTTGGATACAATGTAAAATAAATATTTTTCCTTACAGTTTATCGCTAACTATAATTTCCTGTGCGCAGCTTGTGTATCACGTTTTGAGAAACGAAAATAGTAAATATTAAACAAACAAAAACAGACTGTAGTTATATGTAATCCTTACAACAGCTGTTTATTTCATTGAATTTAATTAAGAAAAAACACATGTGACATAAACCAAATAAAACTCTCTTCCTTATGAATAACATAATAACATAGGGATTGGAAGTCCAGGAGTGGATGCAGACGATCGTTTTAGGGGGGTCATTAGTAAAAATAATGTGAATTGTCAAAATACCATACATTTTACGGTGAAAATGGGTAAATTACGTGAAGGTCTGTGATTTTGGGGCGGTCATGACCCCCATGACCTTCCCCCTGTATCCGCGCCTGCGGAATTCCCATGGGGCAGAGCCCTGAGGCCTAAATCAATAACCTAAAGCCAGTTTTCAAATCTGCACACTTAGACGCGCGTTTTAGTGTATAATGTGTGGGGTTAAAAGTTAAAACAAAAACCCTTATTGTTAACAAAGTTTGCATGTAGCGTATTAGTAATATAGATAGGATAGATAAATAATGTATTTTTGTTGGTCTGTCTTTAGATAGTTTGTATGTTAGCAGATAAAATGCAATTAAATGTTGGAAATATGTACACTGTATTTTTTTCTTTCAGTTATAAACACAGCGAAAGTAGTTAAGTTAGTTTTTATTACAAATTTGAACCCAATGGGCAACTTTTAGTTATAAGGAACAAAATTTGGCTTGAAGTGTCACCAAAATGGATCTGATTCAGCATAAAAACCTAAATTAACAACAAAGTTTAAGCTAGAACATTGAAACCCCTTTTGGGATATTGCATGCAGGCGAAAAATGTCTTCCGTAAAAATACATTTTCTAGTAAATATTTTAATTTACGTTTCGTTGGGACTTTATTACAATAAAATTTTTAAATTTTGCTCGGCGGATTCCAATTTTTTTACATTAAGTTTAAAATAAGTTTTTCAATATAAATTGTCAAGTCATTAAATTGATTTGATAACTAGGGAACAATACTTCTTTAGTTTGTTTAAGCCCGTCATTTTTGACGGGCTAATAACAGCTAGTGCTAATTTTTTACATTTTCCTATTGTTTTAAAATTCAAACAACAACAAATGCTGATTAAATCAACCTGTTCAGGTCCGGTTTGTAGCATTGTTTCAAGTAAAACAAGGCCTTTCAATTGATGTACAACTCAACATAGGCTCTCATTAAAGATTTTCTTCTGAATCCTTGAGGACCGTCCCACAAAGAGGTCATTCGGTCGGTAATTGCACAGGTATGTAGGTTACTGTCACCAGAAATGATATGTGAACTTCGGTATTTTATCTGTTGTGGTTTAAAAGTAAAAAAAGAGGTTCCAGATATAATTTTCAACCTGTATGTTCGGTAATAACAGGACACAGAATATAAATATATAAATGTAAATACGATTAAAAAAATATTGCAATTCTTAGTTCTTGACTGTATACAAAGCAACGTTCATCTCTGAACCATATGTATTTGTAAGACTAGGTTATTCTGACGGAAAGTTCAGTTTAGATTCCATTGCTGTCAGTCGCAATGTTGTTTTACAAATCTTGCAGCTTTACAGCTTGATACAATTTATTCATAGCTTAATTAAATATCATTATTATTCCTATGATTTAAACACATGATAATAATAATAGGTTAATTGTCTCTGGTAAAAAGTAAATTAGAAAATAAAATATCTAACTATGTATTATTAGCTGACAATGATGCTCAAACGCCAAATGGGATGGGTTCATGCGTGAAATTTCCCGGAAGTTGTATTTGCCGGTCCTAGGCTTTGATGTTCACACCAAACAAACTTTATAAGTGTTACACAAATAAAGAACCTTAGCAGATCAAGAGGCCTGAACCCAAGAGTGATTTCCACGAGTTAAAGAGAGCGTGACGTAATTACACTGAATATGCTTAACCCGTGACAATATTCGTAGCAAAAGCATTTACAAGGCAAAGGCACTGAGGGAAGGTTTTATGCAATATTATATACAGCATAATATTCTCTTGACGTTATTTCGAAGTGTAAAGGGAAACTGGTGGATTAGCCTTTTAAAAAGAGGAAAGTTTAGCTTAAAGTTGTGTCTTGTCAAATTAACGACCGGATATCGTGACGATATAGCAAGGGTGTGAAGCGGGTAATATCTCAATAGTAAGTAAGTCTACATCAATATCACGCCTGCATCGTTGACAATAATAGTTTTGACGTAAATGGTTTGAACAAAAATTTCACGTATATTTTTACCATATATACCCGGTTAGATTTTGTATTTAACTATAAAGCTTCCTTGTGAGATTGAAAATACGAAATAGTTTATAATAATAATTGATTCAAATATTCTAACTTCTTTTAACAAGCCTAACCAAAGGCGCCTCTTTGCAAACCGTAATCTTTTACTTAAAGCTCCTTCGGATGCGCTGGTAAAACCGTGCAACCCCTTTCCTTAAAAATGTATAATTTGGTTTGAAATAACCAAAAGAATATTCAGAAGCCAACGAGGTGTAAACTGAAAGCCTACTTGAGCATACTAAAACTATTGAGCTTGAGCATACTAAACCTATCGAGCTTTGTAAATCTTCTGCTGTACCACCAAATATGGTTTATAATACATCATTTATAGTTTAATATTGTATATTAGAACACCACGATTATAATAGGTTAATCAGGAAATGGTATGAACGAAAAATTAAACGATATCTTTTTCCTACCTTTGCTTCCAAAATTGATATTACGTTTTTTGACCGTCATTACATAATTTTTGATATTTGTAAAAACATATTAATTCTTGTTTTTATCAACTTCTGAAATTAAAAACCGGGAGTATAAATTTAAATATAAATATATACCAAATATTGTGCAACACAAATAGTATCACATCATTTAATTGTCAGTGTTAAATATTATCCCCTGGTTTTATTGAATTCATTAAGCACAGTTTGTTAACTGAAACGAATCGTATTCAAAGTAAAACTTAGCCACTTCCTGGATGGTTTACCCTCGTAACTTTTCCCTCTGTTTGTCTTTAGAATATTACACAAACCCCTTCACCGGCCAGGAGTATGATTTAAAAGTTACTATTTGCTTTTGAAACAGTTTTGTCTTAACTTAAAAAATACTGTCATTAGGATTAAAAATTCTCAGAATTTTCTTAGGCAAAATGATATTAATGGAAAAATTCTTTGATGTAGTTTTAACGGAAGTAAAAGTATAATCATATAAAAACAACCTGTAATTTGTTATTTTGTCATCATTTTAGTGTATTTAACCATTCGTTTAACTGAAGGATAGTTTTTGCTTATGATTTCAGTAATCGTGGTATCCGTTATAATAAATTTAGTTTTATTTTGTTTTGTATATTGTAAGTGCATTTAACAATAACTAATATGTTTGTTATAAATATATTTGGCATAAATATATAGGTTGTATAAATGTATAGCCGAGTATATTGATTGGTTTTTAAAAGAACTTAGAAGAGGTTCGGAATAATTAAATCATTATTATTTCCTAAATTATATGTGGATTTCAGTTGGTTACTTTCAAAAAGATTGTAATTTGTTTGTGAAAAATGATTGTTTACAAAATATACATATATAAATAGGTCAAAGTTAGGATTCCATACTTTTGAAAAACAGATTTGTAAGAGTCTCTTTGTTTCAGATAAAACATTATTCTTATCACTCTCTTTTGAAGTCGTAATATAATTATTGATCTATGATTTTCTGATCCTCAGACGGGCATAGCATAGCTAATATGGGGATAAACAACTCTATAGTATCCAGTTAGTAGTCACTTAGTATTGGAATATGATGGTAGTTTTCTAATCATAAATATTGCTGAAGACATATTTATGGTATTATCATATGTCCCCCTATAATATGAGTTTTCGTTTATTATTAAATTATGCAATGTATTCAATACAGATTCTATTTCACACATATAGTTGAAGGTAGAGGAGATATTGTGCTGGATCCCATTTTATTGAAAGTACAGGGTTAATATTACTATATTCTGTGTTTCCGATTCCCCCAAATAATAAGATAGAAAACTGTTACGATAAAGTAGTAATAAGTTACTACTATAGATACTAAAAAAATCAAAGAACATACAACTGCTTGATTATACTAATTATTTAAAGTCTAACTTGAAGAATTATACGTAAGGAGATTCTTATTCTAAAAAAAATTGTCCGCCTTTTCCAAATTTTTTAGGTAATCAAAGATACTTTGTCGTAAATTATATGAACTGCCTCTTGGGACAAACAGTGAAAATGTAGGCCGCTGTTACAACCTGGACGATATGTACTTAAAGATTTGCTGCTGATTTTAGAAGTTATGTAAAATTATATCGTATTTATATAAAGTTTAAAAGTTTCATACGTAAGACACGTAAACTCATATATGTAAAATATCAATAGCCTCAGCTTACAGTTTGTTTTATTTGCTATTCATAGGGAGGTTAAGTTAAAATTTGTATGTCAACATAATAATGGTACAAAAATCGAACTATTAAACCAAAACACTATTGTGGTTGGACTATTTTGAAATTTTTAAATAATAAATACCATAAAACAATTACTGAGTCACAACATTAGCAAATTATTTATATTATGAGCCCTTTTCAACGAAAATGTCATGAACATTTCAAAATCATAATAAGTTTTTTTCCAATAACACCATAGAAATTACTCCACACTTTTGAGAAACATAATTTGTTTGGATGTAATAAGGAAATTAAACGTAAACTAAACTGGAAAATACGAAGGCAGCGACGACCTGCAAAACTTTTCAATTAGGAAGTTTTACTATAGAAGAATAATTTATTTTAAATTATTTCGTTACAGAGTCTGATATATTTTGTTTTTAAACGTTTTTACACTTTTATTTACTTTAAAGAAATTTTGGAAAACGTTTTAAACCTCAAAATAAAATGTCTGTTACTAGTAACTAACAGTGCTATCTGAGTTACGGTATAATTATGAATAAAGTTTATGGTGGTGCGGACGCATATAACCCGGCTAAGAGGGTTGGTGGTTTACTGTTGACGAGATTACACCGTACCAATACACCGAACAGATTGGAATACTCCGATATAAGGTCTAATGTAAATAATATGAGGCTTATATTGTTTGTTGTGTAATGCTATAGACTGATCATTATTTAGAAAATATGTGTTAATGAGGGATTTTTAATTTAATTATTGTCAATGGAGCTGAAATAACGTTTAAAGAAAACATTTTATTGATTTTTTTTAGCGTTTTAATATTTTATTTGGAAAATTGATTAAAGAACTGTGAAAGGTAACTCTACTCAGCAAAGTCATGTAGGTTTACGTAAGAGTCTGAACAGTTGTATTCTTTAGAAATTGATATCTTGAAAGGTCTTCCTGTCTTGGAACAATACTTTATGTTAAGGAGAGCTAACGAGTGCATGGCATATTACTATGTTACTTTGTTAATCGAAGTGCCTTTGAAAATTCAATATCCTTAAGTTGAAAAGGGGTAAAACTTTTTTCCTATAAAATAGTTGATTTATTAAATTACACTAATGGTCTACTACAAGGCTTAAAATTATTTTTATTAGCAGCAGTGTTAAAAACTCCGCAAATTTGTTATAACTAACGAAAATAAGTTAAATTGATAAACTTGTAAAGGGGAAGGTTTCTGTTTTCCTTTTATTAAACCTAAAACACTCAAAAATATTAATACTATATCAGGCATCATAAAATCTATACAAAGCGGAGTTTAATTATAGTTCAACAATAGTGCATAGCTATACAATAATTTAAATAAATTGCTGGCTCATCAGGGAAGTTAGCGAATTGAATTTTTTTAAAGCGGTTAGGTTTGACAGTCCACGCAGGCTTTGATGTTAATTAACACATTTTTTAAAGCCCCAGAACAGTTTAATTAGACAAAAATTTGGTTTGAACATAAACATTGTCTATTGCATATCGGTATCACGTCTAACGTTAAAAGTGTATGGATAATGTTGTGTCAGCTACATAATTAGGTACAGATACACGGTTCTCGTGCTACTTAAAAAGTTTAAGTTTTTATCCACTTTATACCTAGTCATGATATAAAAACAGAATCGCACGTAAACTATATATTAACGACACACACAAGTCACAACATATGTATAAGAGGCTTGTCGGTTTATGCATATTTTGTGTACGTCATTTTCTTTATGTTTTTTATAATATAAATTTAGAGAAGGTCAAAAATCTATACCTACAATACCAACCCAATACGGAATTATTTAAAACCACATGTACGCAAAGTTTGCTGCGACAGCGATATTTCTAGCTTACCTAGAGAGTCCTAATATCAAATACAAATCAAACAATATATTCTCGCAGTTGTGTCCCGAAATGGGCTATAAAACGTCAAACTAACATACTATAACCATGGAAAAAAGATTTCTTCCTTCTGCTAGGAGTATTATCAAGATAAGTTAAACTCTCACATATTAATTTTGTGTAATATTTACTGCTCATATACTTATAGAATTTAAGTTTTTCAAAATAATTTTAAAATATTAAAATAAATTATCAACATTCCAAATAGACCTATCGCTTAGTGTTTAGCTAAGTTGATTTGTTTTTAACACACATTTTACTCCAAATTGAAATTAAGTTCGAATCCTCTAAGTATCATTCTCATACCAGTCATTCCACTAGAGCTAATTAGATTAAACGGATGTATATCAATTACCTGCTAATTTCTCGGCTCAATGTCCTGCGGCAAGAGGGTGCCAGTGTCCAGGCTCCGGTCCGCACTCTGAGAGTAATGAACCTGTGTTGTAAGCCACTAGCGGAGAACCATACATTAGCGTTCTCTAGGTAAAGCCATTCAGCCTACACGGTTGGGAACGTTCATCAGTCATTAAGTAGGAAGTTAAATCTAATTACCGAGATAATTGATATATGTTTAGTTTAGTAGATAATTTTAAGGATCGACATTCTTGATTTGTTTGCTTCAACCGAGTTTTCATGAAGAATATGCCGCATATGAAATAGTATAACCCATGATCTGACAAGTATTTCCTGTCAAAAAATATATGCAATGTTTTCAAGCATCCTTTGTCTTTTACACAGCAAGCTAGTCAACAGTAACAAACCCAAATAGCGTGAAATTTAGTCTCAAAATGTTTTAATTATGTAACTTCAACCTCTGTTTATCTTATGAATATTATACCTTCGTCCCAGGATTTGATACAGATACGCTTTGCTTTGTATTTATTTAGTTTTTTCCCAAAAACATCACATTTACAACGTCTTATGTGCATATAATAATAACAATTTTGGCAAGCATAAGGAATTATCACATGCTTATTTATTGTATGGTTTTTAGTGGAATATTATTTCTACTACATAGAAATCGGTCACCTAAGAATCCTCATTACGAATTGTTTTTTGTAGCCTGTGTATATTGTATGAAGTACTTCGCATATATCCGCTTTATTTTTCATTGCATCCATCAGGCCTATGAGAACTTCAGGAAGACAGATAACTTATTTTTAAATTCTCAAACACCAAAAATGTCACGGTGAATGAAATCAAGAAAAGTTATGAATTAATTTATTTAGATGGATGCATGTAACATCTGCTGATGATAATAACCTGTCCTATTTGCAATAAATGCCGCATTTCTGCAACAAATATTCCTTTTAAACATATCATAGGCATAAAACTTTGAGAGGAGCCTGTGTCGATTGGAAGTATCGAAAATTGAAAACCTTTATACCCAACAGCAAATCAAAACACACATTTTATTACGCAACCCATTGAAATCGGTGCATTAATAACGAAGGAGTTGTCAAAAAATAACCTACATGTTTTAATTTGTAAATTTAAACTTTTTACTCTAGATTAAATCATTGAAGGTACAGAATGTAACATTTGAGGAAGGGCCTAAATTGTATTTTAATACACAAGCATGATTTTGTACGACCAAGAACCGGTTATAATGCTTGAAGTGTTGATTAAAAGAGGTTGAAGAGAAGATTGTAAGACCAAGAACCGGTTATAATGCTTGAAGTGTTGATTAAAAGAGGTTGATGGGAAGACTGTAAGACCAAGAACCTGTTATAATTCTTGAAGTGTTGATTAAAAGAACTTGAGGGGAAGATTGTAAGACCAAGAACCGGTTATAATGCTTGAAGTGTTGATTAAAAGAGGTTGAGGGGAAGATTTTAACACCAAGAACCGGTTATAATGCTTGAAGTGTTGATTAAAAGAGGTTGAGGGGAAGACTGTAAGACCAAGAACCAGTTATAATGCTTGAAGTGTTGATTAAAAGAGGTTGAGGGGAAGATTTTAAGACCAAGAACCGGTTATATTGCTTGAAGTGTTGATTAAAAGAGGTTGATGGGAAGACTGTAAGACGAAGAACCGGTTATAATGCTTGAAGTGTTGATTACAAGAGGTTGAGGGGAAGACTGTAAGACCAAGAACCTGTTATAATTCTTGAAGTGTTGATTAAAAGAAGTTGAGGGGAAGATTGTAAGACCAAGAACCGGTTATAATGCTTGAAGTGTTGATTAAAAGAGGTTGAGGGGAAGACTGTAAGACCAAAAACCGGTTATAATGCTTGAAGTGTTGATTAAAAGAGGTTGAGGGGAAGATTGTAAGGCCAAGAACCGGTTATAATGCTTGAAGTGTTGATTAAAAGAGGTTGAGAGGAAGATTGTAAGACCAAGAACCGGTTATAATGCTTGAAGTGTTGATTAAAAGAGGTTGAAGGGAAGATTGTAAGACCAAGAACCGGTTATAATGCTTGAAGTGTTGATTAAAAGAGGTTGAGGGGAAGATTGTAGACCAAGAACCGGTTATAATGCTTGAAGTATTGATTAAAAGAGGTTTTGGGGAAGATTGTAAGACCAAGAACCGGTTATAATGCTTGAAGTGTTGATTAAAAGAGGTTGAGGGGAAGATTGTAAGACCAAGAACCGGTTATAATGCTTGAAGTGTTGATTAAAAGAGGTTGAGGTGAAGATTGTAAGACCAAGAACCGGTTATCATGCTTGAAGTGTTGATTAAAAGAGGTTGAGGTGAAGATTGTAAGACCAAGAACCGGTTATAATGCTTGAAGTGTTGATTAAAGAGGTTGAGGGGAAGATTGTAAGAAGTAATAAATAGTTTGCATTCCTATATGGGGCTTCGGCTCACAAGACTTGTTTAAGTGATATTGAAACAATTCGATTGTATGGTTAACAACTGTTAACAAAACATATCTCAACAGCTCGGACAGATGTTACATAAATTTATTAAATAAAATAACTACTGCAATAACAACGCACCAAAATACATTACGAGGGTTGTTGTAAATTAGTAAGAATGAGAAGAACATTCGTTTGAGTTTCATCTAAAGGTCCTACTATTGTTGAGTTAAAATTAATCCAAAATGTCATCTTTCTAAAAGAGAAGGCATCGACCTTATTCTGTTCCTTATTCTAGTCCATACATATATCTTTAATTTAAACAGTTAAATTATCATATAATATGCATTTATTGACTAATGTTTGCTTTATATTATCTCTAACAAAGTTAATAGTACATACAGTTTTTGTTGTCAATATAAGGTTGTCGTAAGAAAAGCGTAAAATTGTGTTCTTTGTAATTAAGCTAAGTGCAAAAATTCTAAGACGACAAACTTGTCATCTTCTAAATTAATTTTCCGCCTCACCCAATCCTTCTCAGTTAGTTAAAGTTTCTTTCTTGGACATGATATTGGTAATCCCTTAGGATAAGTGATGAACATGAAAGCCTCTGTGAAGAACTGAGCGCTAAAAATGTTTAAACCAAAAACATATTGTTATCTGACGTTAACCCAATAAGTATGCCATTAAACCCCTTTATTTTCAGAAATGTACCTAAAAGTTTCCTTAGCCACAATGATATATTATAAAGACAAGCAGCTTGTGTGGTCTACAATTGATTATTTTCCTTATTCGTTATTAAAAAGTATATATTTTGACTAATTAGCTATAGACGAATCTGTTTCACGTAGCTTATGTTTATAATGCATATGTTTAGGCATATTTTAGCGAAAGTTTCCTTATTTAAAATACTATTACACTATACTACCAAAAAAACACACTATATATCTGTATAAATATACGCATATCAAATAATGCATTTTATATGTAAACACTAAGCAGGTATTCATTACCTTCCGAATGTCAGAAAAGCAACATGTTGTGTAATAATAACAATATCTTAAAAGATTTACTAAACCTGACCCTGATGCAAGCTAAAAAGGCTCTCTATAACGTACCATTTTAAATCCTAATTGAAATAACGTAAGCTTGTAAGTTACTGAAATAATTGTCCAAAAATCCTTGACTTATGCATGCTGAGCTTATATAAAGCCCCGTAATAAATTAGGCCACCACGTCCACTGAGGAGAAGGCTACTGAACCTACACTGTCGGGAATGTAATTGAGTTATTAGGAGAAAATAAACACGTTTTGTAGAGAGTGTCTTTAACACAACTTTAACTTAACATGCTTTATGCAGATTAGGAAATTAAAAAGTGTCTACAGTTGTTTTATAATTTAAATTTACATTTTCTATCGATCTAGAATATAATTTAATACAATTTAGTTTGTTTTATTTATTTGCGTAGTATTCATCTTCGCAGTAAAGTAGAGTCGGTTAACACCTTACGTACCATTTCAGAGCAGCGTGGTTTCCTGTACGAACATACATCATTATATAGATCGGATTAGTGTTTTACTTTTGACGAGATTGCGTCATACCGTCGAACCTGATTGAAACACAAAGATCCCAATTAAGAGGATTATATATCAGTTCGTACAGAGGGATGGAGGAGCTTCCCGCATTCGAACATATATGTGTTCTACTGGGGTTATATGATTTTGGTTTTGAATGTGGGAGCTAAGACTGTTTTATTTCCAATGCGCTTATTTCATTTAATTAACTTATAATATTTGTAAAAAATACGTATGAATCTCGACAATTTTATAGTTCTCTCGAACTTAACCTGTTCAATCCTGTACTACTGGATAAAAGCATGAATAATAATAATAATGTTTACAGAAATAGAACCCTAAATATAAACTATAAGTCGGAATATTCCAAGTTACACATTACATTCAGGCATTATAATATAACAGTTTAACAAATATAATATTAAACCAACAAGAAATATAATACTTCCAACTATAAAACGGTAATCATCCGCCTTAATGCAATAAAAATAGATAAGTTACTGGTAACTAATATCTGTAAAATACATCATTAATCTAAACACCATTTATCTCTTGACCAAACAGCATAAATGGTTGAGCAGCATTAAGTTCATACTGTTACTAGTAGCAACAGTGGATGGTGGGTTGTAGATGTAGTGTTTCTGTGACGGACAGCCCAGACGTTCAGTGTGTAATTAAAGTGGGCATCATCTCCTGACACCTTCTACATTCAACCTTACTGGTACCTTTTATTGATTATCTTCCCCCTGTACAGTCAGTAAATAGGGTAACAATAAAAAGTACGCTATTTTGTTATTAAATTATCACTACAATATCTCTAGCTATGGCTTAATTTATTTTATAAACATACTCACACACACACACACACACACACACACACACACACACACACACACACACACACACACACACACATATATATATATATATATATATATATACATAATTCAATACAATGTTTATGCAATTTGTAGAGTTTATCATGAATTTTTACACGGTAGATATACAACCTATCTCAAATGTGCATTTGCTATATAAAATCATTTTTAAACGCTTTAAAAGTTACTAGGATTAAAAAAGAAACATTTATTTATAGACTGCTAGGTCGACAGGCAATATAATTTTCAACGACACTCTCATGATATAAAGTTATACAATAGTACTAAAAGAGAATAGCATGTTAACCATTCATACAGTTAACATGGAGTTAAATGATATAATCTAAAATTATATATTGGGTATTATAAGCGTTAATCGATTATTGTAATAGATGCATAAATTAAATTGTTATTATTAAAAAATACATCTTTAATAAGAACGAGTTTAGTTCGTATTTATTTAAACTGTGGTTAATGGTTTTCTTATGATTTAAAAAAATATTTAATTGTCATAAAATGTGTTCTAAAACTGATTTTAAAAAATCAACCAACATATGATTAAATCAGTGTACCAAATCCTTGCAAAGGTGGCTGCCTCCACTCCTCCTTGAGCGTGGCTGTCCCCTTGAGTACAAACATAACCGCAATGCCTGTGGCATTTACCGCTTCATGAAAACGACTAAATCGCCCATTAAAACATAGAAAAGGATTTTTTTGAAAATTACCTGTGGGGCGGTTAAAGTATTATTAGTTATTAATTTAATATATCCTGATATCTTCTCTAAATGCCTTTTCACCCAACCAAACATCAAGCTACCATCTGACAATCTGTTATTTCAGAATAACTAGTTGCCGTAGAACGGTTAAATTGAGAAAGGTTAAAATTAACTTTATTTAGTAAACGAACTAGCCGGTGTTCAGTTCTCCGCACGAGGACTTAACAGGTATAGAGCCAGACGTTTTTAAAGTTTATTTAGATTACAATATACTGACTAATTATAAAACGATATCTCCATAAGATTTAATTGGAACTATGAAAGCCCGTGGGGTGAAGCTCTGAAAGTGAAGCTTTTTCAAAACTCTAAAAAAACCTCTAGAGGGTGTATCTATTTTAGATTTATATCAAATATGTATACAAAATAATAAGTTGTAGTGGTCGAAAATTGCCAAACAAGAGTCAAGAAGTTCATTTAATAATATTGACTGACCCAACTACGAAGATCACTAAGTATACAGGCGTTATTTTTCAGCCCTTTTTTGATCAAGCAAGTAGATGGAATATGCCACTAAACCCCACAGTGTTGATTCTTTTAACTAATAGTTTAAAACGAAAATAAGTTAAGAGACAAATTTATTTACTTTTGGGATTACGGTTTGGTTATATATTTTTATTTTATTCAAATAGCTTGACAAATGACTATAATTAAAAAGGGGTGCAAAGTGAACCCTATTAGGAGGCAATAATTGCAAAATTAATAAACTACAATGCAATACTAGTGATAATGTATTAATTTGTAGTTGATAATGTATTACGATTTCATTACCATTTTATTTCATCCCGCTCTGCTTGTAATAAGGGCTACCTCATAAATATGAGAAAAAATGCATTTGCCATTTGAACATATTATCATATAGTTAGTACAGTATAATTGATTTACGATACAATTATTATAAAAACAATTAAAATGAACAAGTATCAAAAACCGTGGAGTGTATAGGATAAAAAGGAGTTCAGATAACTCAAACGATTGAATTATGTGTATTGAAACCATTACTATAGTTAGTTTTGCCTAGTACTTTACAACGTTTACCTTTACTACACAGTTTTAATTGAACATTTGGTATGGATATTACCAACTCTAAATAATACCGACTATGTTATGCTAACCTCTGCCGTAATGTAGTGCCCAGGTCAGGGTGATACACAACCCGCCACCTCACCACTTATACAACCTCGTTAGTTACATACACGTCACAATGAGGACCCATCCTCACATAATTTCCACCCTATATATATATATACTCCTACATAACTGTTATAACTTATAAGAGTTAACAATATTTATGATTTTTAGTTCTTGTAAGTAAGTTATTACTAAAGTAGTTATTTCTCTTTCAACAATGTATAATCATTCAATTATAAATAGAAGCAATTTCTACCTGGGAAACAAAACGGTAATACAAAATTCTACTATAACATATATAACTTTTTAACAGGGACACAACCTTAATGAAGTGTTAACAAATTTATTGTTTACGTAAATTTACTTTTCGTATTATTCAAAGGAATGTTCATCAAAGGAGTATTAGATGTTAAAAATATATATAAAGGATGGGTAATTTTTGAAAAGGTATTGGAATTATTAAAAACACATCAGTAAATTTCTAACATATAAATATAACAAAATAAGTTGCTACATTTAGTGGGAGAAAGAATAGGCACCAATTTATCCATTGAAACTCTGTCCTAAGTTCCCTGTTAAATCTTTTTTTAATGGGAATATGGAACAAAAACGGTTTTTGCTACATTTTAGTATTGAATATTCATCATTCAGACTGATGTTAGTGTATTCGTTGTGGGGGGATAGTGAAAGGATTATTCCAAAACACGCTTTCTGGATTTGGTTAACAATCCCCAACTGGTGGATTTTTACTTTCAATTTTACACACCGGCTCGAAACTACACACCGTTTACGATAGATGCAACAAAATGATCTTTATATAAAACAACGAGTGTCTATAATTTTAAAGTCTAAATCGTATAAAAATACGCATTTAAAAGAATATTTTACGTTTGTATGCTTTTATAAGCGAGTGGGTTATCATGAGAAAGGTTTGACGTGGGGGATATGTTGTTAATGCAGTGTAAAGTACTAATTCATGTTTACCATAAACACTTAAATATGCGTTTTATTTTATGCATTCATCTACTCACCATTCTTTTAAAATGTTTTCATCCAACTTTAATAACTAATGAATGATATTTTTATATAACAAAACAACTCATAATATAACTAAACAGTTTCTACCATAATGGTAATATATCTAAATAATTAGAAAACATTGGCCAACAGAGAATCTCTTACTCCCTTTATTTTTGATTTAGGAATATTGTATAAAACTTAAATTCTTTTATATTATCATAGTTTCGTTAGGTACAGTTGGCAGCGTGTATCGGTGGAAAATATTCAGGAATAAAAGTTATCAATGATCATTTATTGTTGTTTGCAGGTTGTGTTCTTGTAGAGATTGCGTTGGGATCTGGGAATAGAACTAAACTGGAATGGTTGTTTCTTGTTCTATATTTATTATCTTAGTAAGTTCTCTGATGTTGTAGACTGGTTAGAACAACAACACACCCAGATTGATTCTTTAATTTCTTGAAAGTATCCCAAAGATTATACTATATTTCAAAATAAATATTTTTTTGACGACATGAAAAAATATATATAATAACCTCCTCCTTGTAAATATTAACGCAAAATTCACACCAAAGTGAAGATGTGAAAATTATACTTTAGCCGCATTAGTATTAAAATGCAAAAAGTACTGCAATATACTTATATTGTAATTTATTGTTATAGTTATTGTAATGATACTTAAACATTTTTGTTTTGTTAATGGAGCTCGCCAAAAAGTTCTACGTGACGTAGCGAGGTCGTGACTATATGAAATTAAGTTGCCTTTTGTTTATTGTGTTTATGGTGTGTCAGTGGCTCATTACGTAGACTTTCAGTAAAAACATTGATCGGTTATATATTTTTATACTACGTGGAACAGAGTTTAGAATCCGTTTTTTTCTGGATTGCTAATCTGATCTCATTATTGACAGTAATAAAGACTCAAACTATAATAAAAAAGTGATGTATATTTAATTTGGTTTATTGATAACCTCTGTATTTGTTTATATTTCATTGGCATGCTGAACCAGCTTTTCTTTGTTAATGTTTTTGAGATGTAGATAATGGATCAATTATACAATGTCGTCTATCTCCATCTCTAAGCATTGCTTTATTATATGGTAGTTTAGTGATATATTAGAAAGGATACATACTTTTTATATCTAAAAAAGGTTTAAATTCAATAGGTATAATGCAAAAAGAAGAATTTCTGTGTAACGTCTAAAACTCAAACAGTGCAAGTAGACACAGGCCATATTTTTCTTGATCAGCTGCAGTAAGTCCTTTCTTTTAAGCTAGACGGGAAAAATTATTCCCACAGCTACTTTTGGGGTATTTTAAAGACATCGGCAAAGAATTACTTTCCGAAGCAAGAACTTTAAATATACGAATTGTGTAAACATACCTTACAAGACAGCTTAAAATGAGCAAGTTAAAACAGCATCGTAAATAATAAGGACAGCAACAGTAGCAAGAGTAAACAACTGTGAGGTCTAGTGTTGCTATGTCCGTCAGTCATCCGGCTGGTTATTAAGGTGGGCAGCGCCAATCTGACAGCATAGCACCTCTTAGAAACATCTTAGGGTGCATAATGCTTTACCTGTTACCTGGCTAAATGGTGTGGGAGATGGCTAGTTGAATACAGGTCTTAAGACAAACGTATACTTCAGAATGTTTGTAATTATCTAAAATAAGTAATAAGTGTACTCTATTTTCGTTTGGAGTTCTGAAAGACAAGAAATTCGTTTGGTCAGGGTTTTGTGATTACTTTATTTATGCCACTTGATAATGTTATAACTGGATGTTTAATGGCAGAGTGTAGGAACAAAATGTCTTTGATTGAAGCTACATGACTAATATAGGTACATTCAACTTCTGAACTAACTAAACTCCTATTCCTATTACAAAGATGATAGGGGATATTAAAGTGCGACACGTGTGGCGATATGTATACTGAGCTAACCCTATACCGAGATGTAGTGCCCAGGTCAGGGTGATACATAACCCGCCTCCTCAACACATATACAACCTCGTTAATTACATACAGGACACGCCACTGTGCGGCCGACCCATCCTCATATAGCGTCCACCATATATATTCTCTGTTATCATCTGATGTCTTGATAAAGAGAACGATCATATTTACATTTTGCAACTGTAATTAGAATTTTTAATCTAGAGTTTTGAACAATGACACTTATATTATTGTGATATAGGCGTTAAGTTAAAATTAAACTTTTAAATCATTTTCATAGGGATGATAATATAATTTTGTCTCTTGATTTATAATTTAAATGCTTAATAATATTTAAAAGTCCTGATTTAGTGATAATAGAAACACCGTATGTTTCTTTCTTTCATTTTAAAATCAATTTTTAATTTTAATATTTCTGTACTGAGAAACACAGTGGAAGGATTACTAAAAACCAAGCTTCGAGAATTGTGTTAAAAATCTCTACTTGAATTTTGTAATGATGCTATACTTTTGTAAATACTGTGTTGTAAATGTTGTATTCCTTCCTAAATCCAATCAACGGTGACCATTAAAGTATTTAATCGTGAAAAGCAAATGCCAATCAATTGTCAAAACTCATCTTCGAAAACCAATAGTTACATAGAGAGTAGACATTTTATAAATCGATATAAGATTTTGCATAAAGTTTTACTGTACATGCTACGACAAATGCCTTTAATCAATATAAACTAAATTTTGGTTTTAGCGAATTTCCCCTATAGGGAAGAAGCTATTACCGTAGTCGGCATGGTAAGACCTAGGCCAGGGACCATGGTAACTTTTCGTTTTGAGGTCCCCAGATGCCAAAACACAATTCGTTCAAAACTGTATATATATAAATATATATGTGTGTCCGTGGGTGCAACAACTCTCGTAAAAATGGTACGATTTTGATTAAATTTGGTTCAAACATGTAAAGCAACATTTATGACTTTAAGTGCGAAAACCAGCCAGATCGCTCTATCCAAAAGGGTATTTTGGGGGGATTTTTTACCCCAAAATTGGGTTTTTGAGTTTTTTACATAAGATATTTCAGTAAATAAAATTTTAATTTCCACCATTAGATTTGAGTTAAAAAGACAAACATTTTGGTGTTTTTATCATTTCTCTATGTCAATTGGTTACAGAGATATTGAAAGTGCTAAATACAGTACGTTGTCCAATGTTATTCTTATGGAGAATAAGACAAATTGTATATCTCACTTATTTATCAACCTATCCTGACAAAACTAGGTATATTGCTTTATATCGTTGTTGTCTATTGATATTTGCACAAAAAAATGTTTTTGCTGATAGTACCCGCAGCAGCAAACCTGCGTAATCAGCCCCATGTTATTCTTATAGAGAATGAGAAAAATTGTACCTTCCTTAATTATGAACATAAATTAATAACACTTGGTATGTGGCTTTACCTAGTTGAGTTATATTGATATTTGTATAAAAACCCATGTTTTGTGTTCCTTGCTGATAGTACCAGCAAATCTGCATTCTCAGTCGCTATGTTATTCTTATGGAGAACAATTTAAAATGTGATAAATAGTTTATTTATGAATGTATTTTATGAATGAAACTTGGTATGTGGCTTTATGTGGCATTAAGATACATGTATATGCATTGGAAATTCGCTGAGTACGCAGGTTTGTTGCTACGGGGGTATTTATTATTTATATGTATACATTTGTTGTTGTTGAAGATAATCTGTCTTTCTGAAAGTTCGAAGTTCTCAGTTTCTTTAACTCAAGGTTTGATAAATTCTTCTATTAACACGTAGTGTGCTACGCGCGGGAATTCCCTTGCTGGAATGCCATTTACGTTATTCTGGTTTGGGGATTCTTTCTATCGGTAAGGATTTTTAGTTTGAGATCCGCACAGTACTGTTTATTTTGTCAAATACAACTTGAGCGAACAAATTAGCCCTCACAGGATGCCAGAGGACTAAGCAATAACATTTTTATGTAACCTGTAAAGGAAAATTAAATACACTTGTGTGCTATGATTTTCTGCTTATGTAAAAAAAAGTAATGGCAATTCAATTCAATTACTGAAATACTTAAATAAAATGTTTTTTGTTTCAGTCGAGGCCGAGTGACGTGTTTCGTGTTGCGAGTGTAGTGTGACGCGAGTGACGGTGACATGGCGCCGCGGTCGTGTGGTCGGGAGTGAGAGTGACGTAGTGCGACGTGACGCGACGCGGCGTGACGCGGACCATGGATTCGTCGTTGGGGCGTCGCAGCGGGGGCGTGATGCGGCTGCGGAGGGAGCGCCGGGGGGATGACTGGAGGGAGTGCAGCACGAGTGAGGAGGAGAGGGAGAGGGAGAGGGAGGTCTACTCCGCCGGCATCGCTTCCATCCTGGCCGGCTATGCGAGTAAGTACGACCCTCTATAGGTAACGACCGACCTGGTCGGTTCAATACACCTGACTCTTCACTGTTTGAAAAACGATCTTGATGATGAGTTTAGTGAAAACTTAGTACACACTTTTTCTCCCACTGATTAAAACAATATGAGTTTCATGACTGACGGACCGTGGAAGATAACCCCGTCTTTAGATGAGGGGAGTACCTAAAATCTAATTAAGTTAGTAGTAGTAGGAATTCAGGCGAGGCTGAGTCAGAAAAGAGCTTAAAAATAGATGCATAAAGCAGTTAAAAGTTTAGAAAAGTAACACACACAAAATAAAATAACTTGGAGACAAGCGTCGCAACAGCACAGCACAAGAGCGCAAGGGCTAGATTACAGTGTAAGGCAAGCCAACAAGATCACTGTTAAAAATAAACTATTTGGGAATTGAACATTGTTTATCTTGAAAAATATTTACAATTACAATTAAGATCAGTAATATTTTGATTTGGATTGAGTATCCAACCAATTAGTTTCAATACTTGGAAGATAATAATACCCCAGTCGCAGCAAACCTGCAATTTCCAATACTCAGCGAATTTCCAATGGAGATATAAATGTCTTAATACTATATCAAGCCACTTATCATGTTTCATAAAATATATTCACAAATAAGCGATATATACAATTTTAATTATTCTCCATAAGAATAACATTGGGACAGTGTACGCAGGTTTGCTGCAACAAGGAACACAACAAATGGGTTATTATGCTAATATCAATATAACTGAAGTAGGTGAAGTCATATACCAGTTTTTATTAATTTATGTTCATAATTAAGGGAGACATAGCATTTAATTATTATCCATAAGAATAACATGGGGATGAGTACGCAGGTTTGCTGATACGGGATCCTTTGGCAAAAAATTATTTTTTTGAGCAAATATCAATAGACCACAACCAGATGAAGCCATATACCAAGTTTCGTCAGTATACGTTCATAAATAAGCGAGATATAAAATTTTTCTTTTCGTCCATAAGAATAACATTAGACAACGTACTGTGTTTAGCACTTTCAATATCTCGGGAACCAATTGACGTAGAGAAATGATCAAAATACCAAATTGTGTGTTATTTTAAGCTGAATCCAATGGTGAAAACTAAAATTTGAATATTTCAAAAATTATATGTGAAAGATTAAAAAAAAAACATTTTTGGGGTACAAAACCCCCCCAAAATACCCCTTCGGGTAGAGCGATCTGGCTGGTTTTCGAACTTAAAGTCATAAATGTTGCTTTATACGTTTATACCAAATTTAATCAAATCGGATCATTTTTACGAGAGTTATCGTGCTCACGGACACACACACACACACACACACACACACACACACATATATATATATATATATATATATATATATATATATATATATATACAGTTTCGAACGAATGGTGTTTTTGGGGTCTGAGGACCTTAAAACGAAAATTTATCATGGTCCCGGGCCTAGGTCTTACCATGCTGACTACGGTAATAGCTTCTTCCCTATAGGGGAAATTCGCTAAAACTTCATCATGCTTTATTAATTAAAAGTAATAATTGTGTAATGTACGAATTGCATTATAAGAATGTTATGAGAATTTACTTAATGATCTGCACTGTAACCTTGTTTAAAATACAGAGTCAAGCAAAAGGGTGATTCATCCTGTTAACATTTCAACGGGTAGAAATAGGTCAACAAAACTCAACTCACCCTATATTAAAGAAAAATGCACTTTTTAATCAGTGTTACAACTTCGCCCATTCCCCCAAAATGGGAAAATTTTGGGGCAGCCCAAGTTTTTTGAAAGTAAAGCCCCATTGAGAGATACCTCATTTCTTCTTATCAAATAAGATGAATAGCGAAAACTAGAGGATTCATCTTAAGCCAGTACGAATTGGCACCCAATTGAAAAAAATATATATAAATTCTGATGACGCAACTATAGAATAATTAAATCTTTGTAATATATTTACGTTATAAGAATTTCATAAAAAAAAACTAGTTGTTATTACCATAATAAATTAGCTCTAAATTAAAAAAAAATACTGTATTAATGTTACTCCTTGTATTCTCCCAATAATAGCAAATAAACCACGACAACCAATATAAAAAAAAATTAGGTATTATAAAAATGTCCAGTACAATTAAAAATACCCCGTCACAGAAAACCTGCGTACTTAGCGAATTTCCATTGTCTAAATACTACATAAAGCCGCATACCAAGTTTCATAAAAATATATTCACAAATAAGCGATATAAACAATTTTAATTATCCCCATAAGAATCAAATTTGGGCTGAGTAAGCAGGTTTGCAGCAACAAGGAACACAAAATATTTGTCATGCAAACATCAATATAACGCAACTAGGTGAAGCAACAGTAGTGGGGGAAAGGGGCTTTTGCGCCGGAAGTGACGTCACATCCGGTCAGTGACCGGATGCGCTGAGTGAATAAATACGTCATCTGAGGCTGAGCCAGTGACGTAGGCGGTTTTGTGACGTAATGAGGTAAAGTTCAAGGTCACGGGGAGGGTGTTTTAAAAAAGTACTACCTTGCACGCGTAAAATCCGATTGTGATTCGATAGTTAATCGATAAGAAATATCGAATGAAACAATCACATGATACGAGTGCGAGGTAGTACTATTACAAAAATAACTTTATTTTATTAACAATGTTTGTTCTTAATTACAATACGAAGCTTCCGCCGATGTTGGTTAAAATCGAAGTTGATGATGCCGACGAGTCGCGATCATCGTGTTTTTTCCTGATGAAAGAAGGTAGATACTTCGATCCCTGTGCAGAGTCCATGTTGTTTTTTGTTGCGTAAAGTTCCAAAGATAAATCGTAACCGGACGCAATGAGAAGTCTTAACTCTTCATTAAAAACCTCGAGGTCTTGGAAAGTCGCCAGATGAATAGAGTCATAATGAATACACCTAATTTTGATGGACATTTCAACAGAGAGCTCGATGTACACTGGTCAAGAGCTGGAGGTGTACTGACTATTCGCTAGCTAGCGTTTTGGTATCAAACAAAATGGTGGGGGTAAAAGTGTGGTGGGGCGGAGCAGATGGCGGACGGCAGATGGTTGCTTCTACATTCGCCGCCACAGTAATGCAATCCGTCGGCGTAATTCTTGTATTTTATCTTGTCGCTTCATTTGATACGTTTTACATCTACATATGCAATAGCTGAAACACCTGCACTTACGACAAGCTTTCCCGTCAACTTGATCGCCTGGTATTTTAAAACATTGTAACTCGCAACAATATGTATTCAAATTGTTATCGAATGATAAATTGTTCATCGGTGGCACCGACATGTTAGCTGCAGCGTGTGTTAGACAAGACTGAGACTAACTTCACTGCTCCCCTCTCTTTTATACCTCTTTATAAGTTAACCCTGAATGAAAGTTCAAGGTCATCCGTTTGAATTTTAGAAAAAGCAACACAGCAGTATATAAAACAATATACTGCTGCGTTGCTGTTTTTCTTTTTTTTCTTTTCTTTATTAAACAAACATCTTACAATACAATAAGCTTAAGTCTAACATTAATAACTAGAAATACAAACAGAGAAATACAAACAGAGACATTATGTACAAATCGTCGTATAAAAGACATAACGACGTAACTGCATTTTCGCTATTTTTCAGTACAGCAGTTTAAAGGTTATTGTGTTTATATTTATCATCATAACCTGAAATATATGACTCATAGGAGGATAAAAATTGGAATATAGGTTGTCAGAGAGTTGTCCTTAAGGATGGTATGGTTTAGTTAAATTTAACTACTTCCGGTTTACCCCCACCACCTCTCAAAGTAGATACGCCATTATGTCTTGTTAACTTATCATAGAACTTGGCACTTACGCCGCATTATTATTGAACCTTTATTTAGCATTTATATGGAAAATGGTATGAATTATTTATCTTAAGTTATATTTTTTTACAATTTATAATCTGAAAGAGGTATAAAATAAAATTACTCACATTTTCAAGTGTAATCACTTTAATAAAAACCTAAAACTGAAATAAACTAAAAGTTTTGTTTTAATAAAGATAAAAATCGGTATAATAATAATTAAGTACTAGTAAATTGTATAAACTTTAATAGTAGTTATTGGAGTATAATGTATGATGTACGTAAAAATATAACATTAAGAATTATCTCAACAAAATATATCACTTTCGGAGTTAACATTATTAATGGGGAATAACATTTCTATAACATTAATAAAACCTAAAACTGTCTTAGGAATTTTGTCTAAACTACATCTTAAAATTCGTAAAATTTAAACTCATAATAAAATTTCATCAATAAAGTAGTAAGTAATGCAAAATATTAATTTTAACTTAAAATATACTTTGAGATTGTTAATGATCATAGTCAATGTATGAACTTGTCTTTTGCACTTTCATTAAAATAACACATGTTCCTCACTTCTGTAACGTGGAGGTCCAGAACAAAGATACATTACTTTTCCAAAACACCAAATAAATCTGCATGATTACAAAATTAATGTAAAATATTAATTTTAAAATATTTTGAACTTAAATATATTAAAATAACTTAAAATATAAACTTAAAAATACATTGAAAGATCGTTCATGATCACAGTCACAGTAGTATAGACTGTCTTTGGTATCTCTTGCAATATGGACTTGTTTTAGGCATGTGGTAAACTTTTATAGAATAAAACATGTTCCTCATTTCTCACAATGGGAGTTGGTCCTGAACAAAGCGACATCAAATCTTCAGACTTCTCGTTTGGCAACATTACATTTTTCTTTGGCAGAGAGTTTAGTAGTTTTGGTTTTGTCTTTGGGTCATCTCCAGTTCTTGGAAGTGTAATACACATAGACTGCATTGACTGCATATTTAATATGCGTGATGTGCAGAGTGAGTTCCGTAGAGTTGTTGCCGCTTACACCGTGTGATACCAAATACAACGTCCCCGGTTGAATATCTCGCAAATCTTCATTTTGTAGCAGTTGAACAAATCGTTTTGGAAGAAATACTTGAAACATCGGCTCATCTCCTGGAGTGAAAGGTCCTTCGCTCAATGAAACTAGAATTGCTTCTCCATGTGTGGTTTCCACTTTCTTGATGTTATAAATAATGTAGTGTTTTTGTTCTTTTAGTTCTGAACACTTTTTAGTTAGCAGAAGGTCGGATTTTGAATGAGTGTTGAATTGATCAACCAGTGTTTGTAGAAACTGTTGTGATGCCATCTTCGTCAGCAGTAGTTGTGGTGTCTTCTGTGATGTTGCCTCTTCGGAGTCTCGAATAATACTCGTGCTGGGGCGGTGTTGTCTCCTCGTATTTATAGGCCCCGCTACCCCCACCACATTCCTGCGTTTGTTTCAAGTAAGCAGCCAAACGATATGCGTTGTACAATGCACAGTTTGTTTGACCGTGTTTAAGATCTTTTGCAGCGACACAAATATTACCGAGATTAATGTTAAAATCCTTACTGATAGTTATATCGAAAACATAACCGTGCGTGTACTTTTGTATCCAATTCTTTTTTTCTAATCCTTTTGTGTATATATGCGAATATTGTTTGCAAAAGTTAAACATAATACTGTGCAGATTACTGTAGCTTATAAAACCTTCATACCAGTGTATGTGATGAAAGTAGTTTGTTATCCATTTGTTTGTAATTTTTGCTTTGGCGTTAAGTTTGTTAAAAGAAAAAGGAGCTTCAAACGTAAATGGGTAGGCTACAAATGTAAGCAAGTCTAAAATTACTAATTCCTTGATAATAAACCTATCATCATTATTTCGAAATGCTTGAAATTCTATTACACAAGGCTTTACACTCACTTCTTCATCCCCTCCGCTCATCATGGCACCTAACGATCAACTAAACTGTTTTCCACACCACGGTAGGTTAAATACCAGGCCGTACAGTTGCAGGCGCGTTGGTGTATATTTAACGTGGGCACCGTCCCCAATAGGCCTACCCCACGTGTGTTCTTCTTTACTAAGTCAAACTTTAGTCTTTTTTAACTTCTTCTTCTTGTGTTTCGTTTTCTTCTTCTTCTTCTTGTTTCTTTGTTTCTTCTTTCTTTGTTGTTTCTTCTGTAGCTTCTGTAGCGATTTCTACAAGTGGTTCAAAATCCTTTAACTTTCTCCACATGCAAACTTCATGAGGTATTCTATTAAAAATAGATGTATCCACAGGTCCGTACACGATGGTTCTATAAGGTTGTTTTTCCAAAGTATCGACCAAATATTCTTTAATAATAGCGCTTGCAAATACCAATTGTCTCATGTACCTTGTAATAGGTTCTGTTGCATAGTTTAAAACGTAGAATTCTTCACGTGATAGTAGAATCTTATTTTCATGTTGAGTCAAGTCTCTAATTCGCACTTGTAGTTGTCCGCGGTGTTTAACAATATCGATTTCATTGTCACAATCCAAAAGTCGAATATGTGTTTTCCTTCCACACAAACTGTTAGTTAAATAACATTCTATTAAATGTACATGTTTCAAAAATGACTCCCAAGCATTTTGCGAAAATAAAACCTTTTTTGTTCCATGGTGTAGTATTACTGTAGGGGAATAATCCAATGACTTCATCAATCCAACTGATACACTTTTACTGATGCATGCTGAGATGGGGTAAAAGATTCGCAAAAAAACTTCAGTTAAAATGTGAGGAGGAATATTTTCTTCAACTTTCTTCTTCCTCTTTGGTACTACCTTTGATGGGTCTGCATTATTTTCCTCCTCTCTATCTCTTTTACCAAACTTTAAAAATGCAGTTATTTCCTTGATGATTTCTGCTTCACTAGTATTATCACGTTCCAATAACGGTGCTACCTCTGCATCACCTTGTACAACAGTTGGAGAACTCATTTTGTAGAAGATGTTACCCATGCGACGATAGACGATCCACTGAAGACCTGCATTGTTGCTCCGCTATTTATAGGTTAGTGACTCTGGCGGTGCCGGTGGTGGTACAACGTTTTACAATACTGTCTTTACAATACCGGTCAACGGTGTGTATGTAACAATTTTATCGTGCAAAATTAAACAATACGCAGATGTATTTGCAGGTACGTTTTCTTGAAATTCCATTTCTATTTTTATATCAACACTAGACGATTTTACAGATTCATTTGGTTTGGAACAATCAATTACAACAATCGGAGCTTTCGATTCAAACTGTACGGGAGATAGTAGAGGTGTATTTGTTTTGCCGTAATATGAATTTTGGAACCTAGCGTACATATCGTATAAAACACTGTACCTTTTTTTATCAAAAGAAATATTAAAGTTGTCGTAGGGAAAGAATTGTGAATTCAGGAACACTTTACAGTTAGTTAATTTACAATGGTCAAATTCACCAGCATTTTCAGTTAATATACCTTTTTTCTTCGTTTGTAATCCAAATATTACATATCTCGCTTTTTCCAAATGAGTAGAAGTTTTTACAGTCCATGTATGCCGTTGTGTTGTAGGTAAAACGGGGTATTCATGAAACTCCCAGCTTCTGAATGGCATTACAATGTCTCGATCTGATTTTAACTTTCTTAATAATGTAATCCTGTGTTCATCATTTAGTCGCACATGTGGTACTCTCCAAACAATCTTGTCTAATGTTAATTTCCAGTCTAAATTGGCATCAGTTGTTCCAGCAGCTGCTTTAATAATATCATTATCGTTTGATGATCTTAATAAAACTAGTTCTTGTTTTACATTTATTATTATTCTTCTGTAGTCTTCAGCAAATCCTAGGAGTAATCTTAAAGGTACGTAGAAATCAAAGTTTCCCGAAGAGTCAGGAGCGATTGTACTTTTGTCTGGTGCAACCCATCCTGCAACAGCTAACAGATTCTTCTCATTTGGTGTTAAAGACGCTAATCCTTTCAATGTACTGGAAATTCCAACCTTTTTTGTTGAATCGACTGTAACTCCTTAAATTTCATATCTAATCTCGTCAAATAAAAATGCCATAGGATTATTTATGAACGGAACAGTGGTTCCAGCAGTACCATCAGTTTTTGTTACTTTTCCTTCAATATATAAATAACTTTCGCATGGAAGAGTATAAATGTCTTGTTGTTGTATAGGAATCCTAATTTCATCGTTATTGTTTAATTTGGACGAAGCGTAAGGGTTGTGCGTGTGATATTCCTTTTCCCATAAGGTCTCGTCGAATGTTGGACCCTGCGCTATATCCAGTATATCCATTGTTAATGGCCTTTAATCCAATTTCTTCTAGAAAACGAATGTTGTCACTTGTTAATCCTTCTACAGCTGATGAGCTACTGACCTCTTTGCTGGTTGGCTCTCTCTTTTTAAATGATAACCCCATTGTCTAAGCGGATGATTTTATATGTATTCTTACAGTAATAGCTTCTCCTCTAAAGTCAATAAGGTTTCCGTCTTGATCCACTATGTTCAGCACGATGTCTGAAATGAAACTGGTGTTTAACGGTAGGTACACAAGGTTTTGAGGCTTTTCTACTATCTTGAAACCTGGTGCAACTGATGGGTAGAATGTGTGTAATATAAGAAGATTTTCTCATCTCTGTAGGATCCTTGTATAATGTTACATGTAATGTCTATGCTATTAACTTTGATGATCGTCACAGTTTTATTCCCAGAATGAGTTTTATTAGGTTCTAATACTTTTGTTTCCTTAGAAAACCCCAATAAACTACCAATTGAATGTTCTTGACTAAAATCAATATAATACTTAGACGTAATTTCGGCTTTCATTGTATTGTTATTGCCTTTTATCGTTATATTTTCTTTTCCCATATGTTTTTGTATAACTTCATTTATATTATCAATTTCATAAGCTCCTGTTGGTAAACTGAACTCTTCCAAAGCTGAATACTTTCCTTTATCATCTTTTGTCTTGTAATAATGTATTTTGTTATTTATTCCTTCACTAACGTTTGGAATAGAGTTATATGTTGTTAAATCCAATAATGCGGCTTCCCATAGTCTTCCTTTTTGCAAACGTAGCGCTGGAAACAGAATACTGCACAAAGTACATGAGTTACCGGTTAATGACACTGTATACGAAGACATCTTAAAGTTGACTAACACTTTTAGCTAAAAAGTCTAAACATAAATGACCGTAAATGGATGTATCATCAGGTTGTTTTCTTGTATGATTGTAAAAAACATTTTCTGCCGCACGAAAGTATTGTTGAAGTTCTTTCGGTGGTGGAAGGTCTCCAAAACTGTCAAAATAATAAATGGTTTTACCAAGTTTCTTGTAACACACCCAATGAGTGCCTAATCCTTTACTATTATCCAAATTTACAATACCAGTCTCATTTTTCCACATTTTAACCGGTAATTCATCTTTCATAAATACTCCTCTAAAAAATGGGATTTTCAAACAAGAAGCATATGTAGTCAGTTCTTCATTGGTTAATTCTTTGTTTTTAATTATTAATTGCTCTTTCTTATTTAATACACACGATACGGTCTTAGGTATAATCCTCCTCCCTTTTTTATCATTGACCATATTGTTGGTTTCTTTTTAGCTTTACCACTGGTAGATCGACGTTTTCTTCTGATATTACCTCCTTGTTTCTTAGCGGTTTTTTTCCCACGCCTTCTTCTCTTTCCTCCTCCAAACGTAGTTTTTGCTTTCATTGCTGCTGTTACTGCTAAAGACGCTGCTTTTTCACCAATACTCGCGTCACTAGATTTTACTCTTTGCCAAGCTTTCTCAGCAAGTGCTTTATCCGCTATTGATCTATTTTTAGTATCACCAAATTTGGAATACGCTATATCGTGCAGTTTACAAGCCTGATCGAGCTTATTTATTCCAGGATCTCCTCTAGCAAGACGTTTCTCTAATTTGGTTCCAGGACCACAATATTGATATTCCCCAGGTAAATGTAATTCCACAGGTAACAAATCAATCGCCTTGTTAACTATAGCTCCAACCGGTTTACTCAATAGAGAAAATGCTGTTGATGCTATTCCCCTTCCTCTCTGTAATCTCTCTCGATTATGACTGATGCGTTTAACCCTCGACATGACTATTTATAGCAAAACTTACAATCAGTAGGTGCACCCTATAAATGTTTTACAATGAATGTAATATCAGTTTTGGTTTCTTGTATTATATACTGTTTAAAATCCATTTATTATATAGAAATGGATTTATTAATTAAATGTAGACATATTAAATAAAAGTAGTAAAAATAGAAATAAGGTGTAATTGAAGATGTTCCAGATGTTTCTCCGCTGGTGATGGTATCGTTGTCTTCGGTAAAATGAATAAACTTTAAATAGTTGTCATGTTCCCTTAGAAACTTGCCACTTAATCGTTGGTAATTGAATAACACCTCCCAGTCTAGTTTATCTTTAAAATTGTCAATGTAATTCTCAGAGAGATTTTGATATTTACTTATTAATTCCCAACAGTTATTAAAATTTGATGTCATCTCTACGAGGAAGTCTTCTGAAAACTGTTGTCTTTGTAAAATATGGATCCAGTTAACTCTGTGAAAATAAATTCTTAACATAGTCATTGTAAAGAGGTAGTGTATGGAAAGTTGTTCCCAATCCATATATCTATCAAACCGTTGAACAAAACCATCTGTCAACACTCCTTGGGGAAATCTCGGCTCTTGAGATATTAAACTCCACGCAGTAATATTTGATTCCATCATCCTCTCTGTATCGTCTCTCGAATATGACTGGTGCTTTATCCCTTATCATGGGTATTTTAAATTCTTTTTTCTCTTATGTAATCTTCATTGTTTTCTGTTGGTTCATTAATCACATTCACTTTATCCTCCTTTCCTAATGTCTTGACTTTAGAAGGCTCAGACGGTTTATCTCGTTGATTAGGTTTCTCTGGATTGTGTATATTTTTCCAGTCTAAATAATTGTGACTGTCAACATCTGAAGCTGCATCTCTTCCTGAAGCCCGATGGATATAATGGAATAGAGCTGCACCAAACCTTTCCAAATGTTTTTCATATTCCGTAGTCCATTTCTTGTGTACAATATCAAACATTTTATTATTTACAGCGTCTCCATCCTGCTCGCAATCACCTACATTTGATAATTTTAATTTTTTTACATCATAGCTTGTATCAGTTTCATTCCTTTTGGATATCGTTAACAATTTTAGAGTAGCTAAATTTACTGCTTCACCATCATAAACGGGATAATGTATATCGCTTAACCTTTTACCGGAAACCCCCAATGATCTTCGTGTACAGTTGGGGTTCTTTTTTTCATGTACTGTACCGTAACCGCATCAGACGACATAAGCGGATCACCAACATTTTGAATTATTTTTCCTTCAAAATTATAGTTGCCGTCAGGTGTTAACGGAAACCCAGCTCTTTTTTTCACTATATCCAGATTTTACTCCAAACTCGGAATACCGTCCAAACTTGTCCACACTCATGATGTAACTGAATCGCTATCGTTTAGGTTCTTATTATATATATATATATATATATATATATATATATATATATATACGTCTGAACAATTATTCCTTGTTTTCGCAGTTCATCAACCAAAGCTATCCATTCGTTTTCTAAACCAGTGTGCCCGGCTTCCATAGCTTCATGTAATAACCTCATTCGATCAACTAACTTATTTATATCGTTGTAATATATTATATTAGTTTTATACAAGTTTTTCAATAATCCCCTTCCAGATGTGGTAGGATCAGTTGTTTTTCTCTTTTTATGCAAAACATTTAATTCAGCAGAAGATAAAGCTCTTCTTTTAATTTGAGCTTTTTTTGATTTTGAGGGGAAAAGACTAGATATAATACTTGTATATTTTATTGACCGATTTCTATGAATAGGTAGGTCTTTGGAATACTTTTTTCTATGTGCATTTGTATACTCTAATATATATTTAAAACATATTGAAAATCCCTTTTAGTATATTTACCAGGATTATTTTTAAAGATAAGTTCAAACAAACCTTTTGTACCTTTATATTTCTTATCTCCAATAACTATATCATCATTTTCGTTTATATATAACTTGCTATCTCCAATCATTAATACTTTATCCTTTATTCTAGCTCCATAGGTATGATAATTTCGATTAGCATGTGCGGCGTGTAACATTTTTAACGTATATGTTCTTCCAAGTGTTCCTTTAAACATAATATCCGTGCCTAATTTGCTTAATTTGGATGGGTTAATATCCTCTTCTTCTGCTCTTGTATCTTCTACACTTGTATCTTCTGTACTTGTATCTTCTGCAATGTCCTTTTCCTTTAAATCCTCTATATCTCCGCTTTCTTCATACTCGTCGCTTTCTTCAGATGTTTGTAACTGGCCAAAACTTTCATCATTCTGAAATTCTTCTTCATATTTGGAAATTGGTAGCATTTTGTCTCCTTCGAAGCGAATTGAAGGTTTTTCCATATTTTGTGCTAATCGCTTTAAAGGTTCAGTAACAGGTTTGAATGTTGTTTCTAAAAATTGCTCTCTTTCATTTATACCTGATTTTAAAGCTCGGTTCTTTTGTCTAATAGAATCACTAAGTGATTTTATTTCCTTTAATAGCTTTTCCTGGTTAACCATCTTCACACCTTGACGACTTGTACAGTAATACCGCTAATCAGTGTATTAAAACAAATTTATCAAAACCTATTCTATAACGACCATCTTTTATAGCTTGATCTTTCATAATAACCAAAAATCCATACTTTTCCGCCCATGCTTTTCCGCAAAGCTCTTTAAACTTTTCAAATGCCATATCCGCATTCACATGATCGTTATATATATGTTTTAGGTTAGTATCATCTTGTTTGAATACAATTAGCATATTTGCATTATCTCTGATAAGTTGTTTTGGGATTTTGCTATAAGTTTGTCCTATATATATGTTGTCGATGTTATTATGTCTTCCCATGGCAAAGTAGTTTCTAATAGTATCCTGATTTTCACAAGATACATCGTCAAATATAAATACAGAGTACGGTTTCGCTTCGTTTGGTTGCATAATGCTATCACTAGCGTTAAATTTGTAAAAATTAACATCAGACACATCAGATAGGATTTTATCCAGCAATTTATACTTTGGTTGATGTAGAGACTTTGAAAAAATATATAGGTTATTAAACCTTAATCCCTGCGGATTAGTGATCAAATTAAAGACAACATTGGTTTTTCCACAGTTTGAGGGACCACTTACTATACATCGAACAGTGTTTGGAAGTAAACTATCGTGTTTACCATTGTTGATTTTAACGTTATCCACAGTTAAATCATCTATGTTATTAATATTGAATCGATCTTTATGGTGAATAATCTCCATCCTGCTCAAAGGTTAACGATGAAATGAGTTGCTTGCATTACACCAAGTCCTTTATAGGTATCCATGAATCCTCAGTTTTGTTAAACCCTAACCACCGCACTTTAAATGCGTCCTTTTTTCTTTGTAACAATTTTTCAACAAGATATACATCACCTACTGTAGACTTTAACATTTCATGTCCATAAAATGCACCTTGCAACAAATCTCCTTTGTTATCTTTTAAGATATACGTTTCAGGTACAGTCGGTTGCACTTTATACACTGTAAAAACTTCATTCGTCCAATTGGGAAGGTATTTCTTGGTAAACACTCCCTTATATTTACTAATCCGTACTTTATCACTTACATTAAATTTTCTTGGCTGCATTTTTTCTACTTTAGGCTTTGAATTTTTCTTTATGCGTTTTAATACATCTTTTGCATTTCTTCTATTTACTTTGTTAGGTTTCATACCAATAGTTCTATGAAACCTGTTGTTATAATCATTTATTAGTTGTGGTAAAACATCATACCATACGTAAGAACCTCTTTTTGAAAATTGTTTATACAGTGCTCCTTTTAAGGTTCTATTGAATCTTTCTACAATAGCTGCTTTTTTCTCTGAATTTGTAGAATAATGATTTATTTTATATTTATTCATTAACTGTGCAAAGTTTGTATTAAAATATTCTGTTCCATCATCAGTTTGTAAATGTTTAATTTTGTTTTTATCTCTTTTTATGGCTATTTCCATGGCTTCTGTTACGCTTTTACCAGTCTTGTCCTTTAGAGGCAAAGCGTCTGCAACTTTTGTAAAACAATTAATAATTGTGAGTATATATTTAAATCCTTTGTTTATTCTGCTATGCGGTCGCATTTCAATTAAATCCGCTTGATATAGATCATTTATCCCTTTTATAACAGTATTTCTTCTTGGAAACTTTATTCTTGCAGGTTTGTGTAGTTCATTAATAATCTTCTCCTTGAGGTCTGACATGATGGTTTCACGAAGACAGCTGATATGGTATTAAATATTCTTTTGTATAAATCTGCTTATATAGGTCAAGGTCATTCTAAACTAATGTATAAAAGGGGGAACACAGCAAAATACTGCTGTGTTCCCCCTTTTATACGGAAAGGAAAAGGAAAAGGGATGTAGGACGATGAAAGGGTTACTCGTCAATAGGGTTGAGGGAATAGTAGCCGAATGGTAGAGTGTGGATGTTGTCTGCAAGGATGTGTCGTTTATCATCATTTGAAGAGAGTGCTTTTTTTACTTCCGTCACGCTGTACATCTGATGGTTGAAACTTCTGATTGTGTTGAATTTTGCTGTTATATCTTGATCTTCAAATAAACATTTCTTATAGTGATTAAAATGCACATTCTTCTTTAAATACAAACTTTTTACTCCTTTAGCTTTCTTAATGACTTGGTTTTCATTTAGTTGTAAAGAATATAATTTTGACATTAGTGCAACAATTTCTTGAAGTATAACACCATTGGCTTCATCTTTAAATTTGCCAAGCACTTTTTTGTTTCAGTCATTGTCGTAGTTTGGATGATCTTATGGATAGTCGGAAAAGTCAAAATCGTTTTTGTAATCAAATGTCCGAAGGTCTTCATACATATCGTTAGTAATTATCCAATATATAAAAGCGTCTGTATCCATGTAGGAGATGCCGATGTTTTCTCGTCCATAAAAGGTGACCATCTTTTTATAATGAAAATCGTACATATGAGTCTTGGAGATATCCAGGATTGACATACCTATATACAAAGGACGATCTATCTTCACACTTGTTTTCTTCATAGATACAGCTACAATATTTTCGTTAATAATTATAGATGTTCCAAAATTTGGCTGTTGTACAAGTTTCTGTAGTTTGTTCGGATCTGTAACAAGTTTAACATTTTTATGTCTTCTTTTGTTTTCCAATGTGTTACCAAATATTGCATTGTTCATCAATTTAAAAAAGTCTTTTTGAAAGGCTGATGTAGCGGCTGCTCTTCTGGTAGTATTCGAGTCTATGTACGGTTTCAACCAGCACGATTGGGAAAATTCCACAGCTCTATTAATTTTAGTAAGACGTAAACCTAATTCGATAGCTTGTTGAACAACCCAATAGTGAGCTACGTATCGTTGTTTATTTTTAAGGGTCATCATTAATTTGGGGTGTTTTCTTCGTTTATATTTACTGGAATATTTTGAATTATTCCCAGTATAGTCTTCTTAGAAGGGAAAATGTTATCTCTGGGCGACATGATTCCAAGTAGCAGACTGATTTTACAACTAATACAAAACCACCTTTTATACCCCGATTCCGGTAATGGTGGGGGTAAGTGATGAAAGTACAAGTGGTAGGGAAGAGGTATTATTGTAACACAAATGATTAAGTCCTGTAAGTGGGTCAAGGTTACCTTAACCTATTACCAGAACGGGGAATAGAGCAGTAAGTGATTCTCACTTTGACCACAAACTGATCTATTCCCCGTTCTGTCTTCTGCTGTTCAGTATTTCCAAAGCCTCTTAGTTAGTTGAAGAAAATTGGTCAATTTCCATTGCTAGCAATTCTTCAGGCAGTTGAAATGATGTATTTTGTGATAACATTTCCAACATATCAATATATTTTATGGCGTGTTTTATAGTAGAAAGTTTTGAAGCGTTTGGTTCAAGAAAAGGTAATTTTGTTCGTAATAAATTATAGGCTTCATTCAATATTGCAATCCTTTTTCTCTCTCTAGCACACCTTCTTTTCTCTATATCATTCTCCTCCTTTCCTTTAACATCTAAGTTAGACGATCCTCCTGGGCTATCCATAGCTGAACAATAACTATACTCCCAAGCCGACTGCCTTATATATGTTTACCACCACCCTTTTACAATGAATATAGCTGGTTCAATGTCTTGTTCGGGAAAAAGTCACTAACCTAACGTGTAGTGTAATAAAGACACAAAACAAACCCCTCTTGTAATAATCGGTAAATTTCTCTCTTCAAAGGAATTGGTTCCACATCTATTTTTACCTCTTCAGTTTTACGAATACCCAATCCTTTGACCTTAACATCATGATACTCCATAAGCAGTTGGTATACACGCTGGGTAAAGATATCCGCTTTAGTAGTAGAGTTAATATAGTGGAGGTATACCATGGTAGATGCTCTATTGATGCAGTTCACAACCAAAGTGATTATTGACTCTGCAACATCGCGCTTTAATACCCATCATGTAAGTGGGTCAAGGCCGTCTGATTATATTACCAAAACGGGGAATAGAGCAGTAAGTGATTCTCACTATAACCACAAACTGATCTATTCCCCGCCTGTGATCACCCCTTCTACCACATCTTCTAACTGGGTCAAGGTCATTTCTGATCAAAATGGGGGGTGGGGTGTGAGATTTGACAGAATCTCACACCCCGGAAACCTAAAGGGAAGTAGATATAATTTACAGTAAAGTCTGGCTAAAGTTCAAGTCACAATGAAGAGTTGTTATTTTACAATTATAAAGTCACACAAATATGTAAATTGTACGAATCTAAAATAAAGGAGTCGGTGAGGAGCCTTAGGAACCCTCTCACCGAGGTCTAGCGAAAACCGGGGAAATGCGAAACCCCATCCGGTATGCAAAGAAGGTGCAGTGATCGGTTTGCGGGCCGTAAACACTGCAAAGCAAGAGCCGGTTTGCTGGCCGTACTCTTAAAAGCTAAGGAGAGCCGGCTTTCTTGCCGTACTCACTATGAAAGGAGGTGGAGTTAAAGGGTATCTTACATATTTGTATGATGAATAATTAATTTCAATTAACAAGAGTTATAAATGTAAATTGTACTAATCTAAAATAAAGGAGTCAGTGAGGAGCCTTAGGACCCCTCTCACTGAGGTCTAGCGAAAACCGGGGAAATGCGAAACCCCATCCGGTATGCAAAGAAGGTGCAGTGATCGGTTTGCGGGCCGTAAACACTGCAAAGCAAGAGCCGGTTTGCTGGCCGTACTCTTAAAAGCTAAGGAGAGCCGGTTTTCTTGCCGTACTCGCAAGGAAAGGAGATGGAGTTGAAGGGTGTCATTAATATGTGTGTGTGTGTGTGTGTGTGTGTGTGTGTGTGTGTGTGTGTGTGTGTGTGTGTGTGTAAGATGTTAATAAATAAAAAAATGTATAAATAACCTAGCCAAACTTTAAAGTAATTTAAAGAAAGGAGTTAGTACTACAATACAAAATAAGCAAACAAGCAACCAAAGTTCAACCAAACATACAACATGCAACATGCAAAAGTATAAGGGATTAATAAAAAGTGTGCGCATACTTAGTATTAACCCCTTATTTCTCCAGTTGTTCTTATAAAAAGAACAACTAGACAGTTGCACTGAACAGTGGAGATGGTACCATGTTAACACTCCACTGTACAGCAAGCAACTGATGTCAGTTACTGCATGGTTCGCTTATATAGGAGACGCGAAATTACCTCGGCTGAGTTTGATGAGGTTTTAATTTCGCTTTTATCAGCATACTACAATACAGTTAAGAAAAGCAAAGACAAGCGGAAGATTTTAAATACAAAAGCTGAACTACTAAAGCAGCGAACCTAGCATGCAAGAAAAGAAAGACAAGGAAGAAACTAACTACTATAGCCAGACTAATAAAGCAGCAATATAACATGCAGGAAAAGAGAGAAAGAGAACCCAGGTAGCGAGATCTTACGAGGGGGGCGCCCTCCCCCCGCATTACCCCGCTACTGCAACTGTCCTCGCACTTTAATACGCAGGTCACTTGCATGGGAGCAGTCTCGACTTAGATCGACGACTGCTAAGGAACTGTCCGGAGCACTCGCTTATATGCCCGCGGGAGGGCGCGGGTAATTTTCCCGACACAGGGTAATTTGGTTGGGTATTTTGTTGTATAATGCAGCTCTAGACATAAAAACAAAATTCTGCTGATTTAGTGGGGTTTTTAATTTCGCGTGTAACAGCTGGCGCGGGGCGTTCCCTTGACAGCTTGATTTAATGGGTTGCGCACCGGTTGCATTCTACTAGGTAATTAACTCTCGCACTAGTTTTGTTTTGCTGAACGCTAGTACAGGTTGAGATTCTTCATTCATATTTAATTTAGGTACCTTTTGTTGTAACTAAAATAATTATGTTGTGTAGCTAGTTGAGGTATTTTGCATTTACGTATCCGTATTATTACTTTAGTGTGAGCTGCCCCCATTATATATCATTGTGAGATACGATCAAGACGTCGGACGTCGGCGAAGTATTAATACGTAATGTGTGAAGAGGCCTATACCAAGTTTCGTCAGTATACGTTCATAAATAAGCGAGATATTACATTTTACTTTTCCTCCATAAGAATAACATTAGACAACGTACTGTGTTAAGCACTTTCAATATCTCGGAAACCAATTGACGTAGAGAAATTATCAAAATACCAAATTGTGTGTTCTTTTAAACTGAATCCAATGGAAAACACTACAATTTGACTATTTCCAAATTTATATGTAAAAAATGAAGAGTTTTGCAAACAACAAGATTAGTTTTGTGGGACGTTAAAAGTATAAACTGTAAATACCCCCGTTGCAGCAAACCTGCACACTCAGCTAGTTTCAAATGGTACTTCACTACCTCATAAAGTCACTTACCAACTTTCATCAAAGCACCTTCATAAACTAGCGAGATATTAATTTTTATTTATTCTCCATAACAAAAACATCAAGGACCACAAAAATCAGATATTTATTTAAATACCAATGTATTACCGCTAGATAAAGTAACATACCAATTTATGTTCATAAACAAGCAAGACATCACAAGTTTCTTATTCCCCATAAGAATAACAATATAGCTGCTGATTACGCAGGTTTGCATCTAACTAAAAGCTATAAACAAATTTAATCGTCAACTTATTTGAAAAACGTGTACGGAAAATGATCTATAGTAATGTATGTGTCTAAAAATTATTAGGTTTTACATACAAAATGTGTAAACATTTCTCATAGTACAATAATCACAGTAACATAGCTTGCAATATGCCGCGGTGTATCTAACTACGCCAGGAAAACAGACAACGTACTGTGTTTAGCACTTTCAATATCTCGGAAACCAATTGACGTAGAGAAATTATCAAAATACCAAATTGTGTGTTCTTTTAAACTGAATCCAATGGAAAACACTACAATTTGACTATTTCCAAATTTATATGTAAAAAATGAAGAGTTTTGCAAACAACAAGATTAGTTTTGTGGGACGTTAAAAGTATAAACTGTAAATACCCCCGTTGCAGCAAACCAGCACACTCAGCTAGTTTCAAATGGTACTTCACTACCTCATAAAGTCACTTACCAACTTTCATCAAAGCACCTTCATAAACTAGCGAGATATTAATTTTTATTTATTCTCCATAACAAAAACATCAAGGACCACAAAAATCAGATATTTATTTAAATACCAATGTATTACCGCTAGATAAAGTAACATACCAATTTATGTTCATAAACAAGCAAGACATCACAAGTTTCTTATTCCCCATAAGAATAACAATATAGCTGCTGATTACGCAGGTTTGCTTCTAACTAAAAGCTGTAAACAAATTTAATCGTCAACTTATTTGAAAAACGGTAAAGTGATTTACGGTCGATAGCTCTCCACGTTTCAATTATTTTTTAACGAGTTGTATGGAAATAACCTCTCCAAAGTTAACAGCATCAACAATGGGTTTAATTCAAGTAGTAAGCACCCAGAACCACCGGGATGACTTCTCCTCTGGTGGCCCCGAAGTTATGGTTTAACATATACCAAATGGATACTCAACTTGCGGATTGATCAGACGAACAAGTAGTTGTTTGTACGCAAGAAGCAGCACATGAATACATGCACTGGTTTAGATCATAGTAGCTGTTATAATTATACAGCGTTGAACAAACATTATTGAAGTTTTCAGTTACGAAGCTGAGGTCTAAGGATGTGAGTAATGTACAGTGCCCTGCGGCAGAGAAGTCCGTTAGAGGCGGAGCCTGCAGTCGGCGTGACCTTGAATAAACCAATAAGCATCACGCGTAGTTGACAAGCTGTTTCCCCGCTCTAACAGCGCTTGACGCCGAATCATTGTATTAGTTACATTAAATCAAGGCGCTCGGGTAAAACATGTAAAACTGCAATAAATCTTGTAACACTGTGTTAAAGAAAAATAAATTACTAACATTTTTAAAAAAGGTGTAGGGCGATAGCTTTTTTCCTTTTATATTAAAAACTAATTTGATTAGATTCTTTGATTGTAAGGCTATCAAATGGAGTTCTTGGATGTTATTTTGATTTTGTTTGATGTACTAAACGTCTGAACTCTAAAATATCTACAAATCTAGTAAAGTTCAAATAAACAGCGATATAAAAGTACTATTTCTCGTTATAATCCAAATTTAAACAATTGAGGCAATTACTTTCCCTATAAATCTCTGAACAATGAATAAAAGTAGGGCGACGGGGTATTGTACTTATATCCGACACTCGGTTTCCAAGAAATCTACCGATCGTCACGAGAATAAGTCAGATAACAGTTCATGTTTTGGACGTCGATTTTAATTTAATTTGCATTTGTACAAACTGTGTTACAATAGTCATATAATGCTTTATGCTTTATGCTTTTTTATAATGTCATATAATATGCTTTAAGATCAGTTCTACGTTTTAGTTAATATCGAGTGTTATATGGTAGTTGTGTGTTATATGGTAGTTTAAAGTATATCGAGGTAACGTTGGGTGGGTATCATACACTCTAGCGCTATATCATTATACTTTCAACCCTTGCAGGATTAACATCTACCTATAGAGTTTGTGTTATTCTAAAGATGTCACAGTTTTACAGAAATATGACGAAGGTGTCCTTCAACAGTCCGCCTGCCACCACCTTCTACTTCTCCGACTGTGAAGATAGAAGGTCTACGCTGTTAGTGGATTGTGAGCGATTTCGCCGTAGAATAGTCCAGGCTGAAACATTCTTAGCAAGTTGTCTGCTACGCAAGATGCATCATATGAGTACATGCAATAAATTAGATCACAGTGACTGTTATGATTGCGTAAAAACAGTGTCGAGCAAGAATTGTTAATGTTTTTAGTTACGGAGCTCCGATCCTCACAGAGTCAGAGCTAGACTCTAACTAATGCATGTCCCGTAGTTATTGTGCGATGTGACAATTTGGTATGGGAAACTGGTGTGGTGGGGGGTAAAGACGAGTGTCTATCCTACATGCTTGTATCACTTCAGTATACCTGCGGCTCTTGCATAGTTCACATGGATTCGCCAATACAAGACACTACTGTTTCTTCCACATGTTCTTCTTTTAATATTGAGCAAGCTGACAATACAAATGATTAAATACAAGTACATGAAGTTTCTAGCACAATATCTTCTGATGCAGAAGCAATAATGTCATCTCTAATAGGGTTTGACTAATGATGGTGGATGTAGTAGCAACCATCTGCCTCGCACCAGCTGCCACCTGCCGCCTGCCATCTGCTCCGCCCCACAACACTTTTACCCCCACCATTTTGTTTGATACCAAAACGCTAGCTAGCGAATAGTCAGTACACCTCCAGCTCTTGACCAGTGTACATCGAGCTCTCTGTTGAAATGTCCATTAAAATTAGGTGTATTCATTATGACTCTTTTCATCTGGCGACTTTCCAAGACCTCGAGGTTTTTAATGAAGAGTTAAGACTTCTCATTGCGTCCGGTTACGATTTATCTTTGGAACTTTACGCAACAAAAAACAACATGGACTCTGCACAGGGATCGAAGTATCTACCTTCTTTCATCAGGAAAAAACACGATGATCGCGACTCGTCGGCATCATCAACTTCGATTTTAACCAACATCGGCGGAAGCTTCGTATTGTAATTAAGAACAAACATTGTTAATAAAATAAAGTTATTTTTGTAATAGTACTACCTCGCACTCGTATCATGTGATTGTTTCATTCGATTGTTTCATTCGATATTTCTTATCGATTAACTATCGAATCACAATCGGATATTACGCGTGCGAGGTAGTACTTTTTTAAAACACCCTCCCCGTGACCTTGAACTTTACCTCATTACGTCACAAAACCGCCTACGTCACTGGCTCAGCCTCAGATGACGTATTTATTCACTCAGCGCATCCGGTCACTGACCGGATGTGACGTCACTTCCGGCGCAAAAGCCCCTTTCCCCCACTACTAGCCACATACCAAGTTTCATCATAATACATTCATAAATAAGCGATATATATAATTTTGATTATTCACCATAAGAATAGCATGGGGGCTGAGTATGTAGGTTTGCTGCTACGAGAATCATCGGTAAAAATTGCTCTTTTTGTGCAAATAACAATAGACCACAACCAGATGAAGCCGTATAACAAGTTTCGTTAGTATACGTTCATAAATAAGCGAGATATAAAATCTTTCTTATTCTCCGTAAGAATAGCATTGGACAACGTACTGTGTTTAGCACTTCCAATTCATCAGTAAAAAATTGACGTAGACAAATTACTAAAACAAAAAATTTTATGTTTTTTAAGCTCAATCAAATAGGGAAAACCAAAATTTAACTTTTTAAAATTTTACATGCAAAAATTAAAAAAGAAATTTTTGGGCTACAACACCTCCCTCCAAAAAAAAAACACTTTGGATCGGTCGATCTGTCGAATGGTGTTTTTTGAATCTGGGGACCTCAAAATGAAAAGTTATCATGGTCCCGGGAATAGGTCTTACCATACCAACTACGGTAATAGCTTCTTCCGTATAGGGGGAATTCGCTAAAAGAAATACAATTATTAAAAATTGGGTCGAAAGTAGCCTTACACTGCGTACACGAGGAAGCCGAAAAGAGAGGAGAAAGGTGAAACCTCAAACCACAGAATATAGCCAAGATATGGTCTTAAATCTGTTATCACCCGAGCGATTGTTAGTGGTATACACCCACAAAGAATGGTATCATTAGGTACTAGACTGTCTCCATGTTCATAACTGAAATAGATCTAAAAAGGACAACTCATGGGAGTAGTTCGTACAATCAAGAATTGGGTGGAGTCAATCCTTGGAGAACCGCAAGAAGATGTCGAAAAATAGGATCTTGCGGTAACAACAGGATTCTTATTAAGAAATTAATCAATAAGTATGGTTTAACTGCGCAAATAGACAATGATGAGCCTTTAGCTACACTACTACTTGGACCGCCTGTCTTAGAGATAGGGGAGTTTCTAGCGGAGGTGGAGGGCGAAAAACTATACCAATCAACAATCCCATGTCACCTGTCGCCGGCACTAGTCAAGGACCTAATTTTAATTGGAAACTTTCAACTCTGCGTTTCATCCCAGTCCACCTCCCTTGGACTGGTTTCATCATATCTCACCTCAAAACGCAACACCACTACCACCCACCGGGAAAACTCCAAATTTAATCAATCCTCCTTCGTAAAACACCCGAACACTGACTGACATAGAAGGGCCCCTCGGTTCACCACACCAAGATATAATATCAGTATTTTGCGACGTCAGCAGTACAGACGAGGTACACCAGAATTACCAATATCAATAGCTAATAGGTAATTCTGGTACCTCCCTTGGACTGGTTTCATCATATCTCACCTCAAAACGCAACACCTCTACCACCCGCCGGGAAAACTCCAAATTTAATCAATCCTCCTTCGTAAAACACCCTAACACTAACTGACATAGAAGGGCCCCTCGGTTCACCACTCCAAGATATAATATCAGTATTTTGCGACGTCAGCAGTACAGACGAGGCACAATATCAATAGCTAATAGGTAATTCTGGTACCTCCCTTGGACTGGTTTCATCATATCTCACCTCAAAACGCAACACCACTACCACCCGCCGGGAAAACTCCAAATTTAATCAATCCTCCTTCGTAAAACACCCGAACACTGACTGACATAGAAGGGCCCCTCGGTTCACCACTCCAAGATTTAATATCAGTATTTTGTGACGTCAGCAGTAGAGACGAGGCACACCAGAATTACCAATATCAATAGCTAATAGGTAATTCTGGTACCTCCCTTGGACTGGTTTCATCATATCTCACCTCAAAACGCAACACCACTACCACCCCCCGGGAAAACTCCAAATTTAATCAATCCTCCTTCGTAAAACACCCGAACACTGACTGACATAAAAGGGCCCCTCGGTTCACCACTCCAAGATATAATATCAGTATTTTGCGACGTCAGCAGTAGAGACGAGGCACACCAGAATTACCAATATCAATAGCTTATAAGTAATTCTGGTACCTCCCTTGGACTGGTTTCATCATATCTCACCTCAAAACGCAACACCACTACCACCCGCCGGGAAAACTCCAAATTTAATCAATCCTCCTTCGTAAAACACCCGAACACTGACTGACATAGAAGGGCCCCTCGGTTCACCACTCCAAGATATAATATCAGTATGTTGCGACGTCAGCAGTAGAGGCGAGCCACACCAGAATTACCAATATTAATAGCTAATAGGTAATTCTGGTGTGGCTCGTCTCTACTGTTGAAGTCGCAAATTATTGTTATTGTATCTTGGTGTGGTGAACCGAGGGGTCCTTCTATGTCGGTCAGCTGTTTGGGTGTATTACGAAGGAGATCGATCATACTTGGAGTTTGCTCGGAGGGCGGTAGTGATGTTGCGTTTTGAGGTGAGATATGATGAAACCAGTCCAAGGGAGGTGGAATGGGATTCATCCCTGGAAGGGGCGAAAGTTTACAATCGAAATTAGGTTCTTGACTACAGGTGACATGGAATTGTTGATTGTTATATATTTCTTTTGCCCTCCTCCTCTGCTAGAAACTCCCCTATCTCTAAGACTGGAGGACCAAGTAGTAGTGAAGCTAAATGCTCATCATCGTCTAATTGCGCAGTTAGACCATACTTCAGGAATAATTTCTTAATAAGAATAATGTTATAGCAGTTATCACAGGATCCGACTTTCTCGACAGCTTCTTGCGGTTCTCCAAGTATTGACTCCTCCCAATTCTTGATTATACGGACTACTTCCGTGAATGTGCCTTTTGGGATCGATTTCGCGTATGAACATGGAGACAGTCTAGTACCTCATGATACCATTCTTTGTGGGTGTATACCACTAACAATCACTCGGGTGATAAAAGTTTAAGACCAGATCTTGGCTATATTCTGTTATTTGAGGTGTCCACCTTTCTCCTCTCTTTTCGGCTTCCTGGTGTATGTAGGGTAAGGCTAATTTTTGACCAGTTTTTAAGAATTTATTTTTAATGTACTAGACATTTTTATAGTAACTAGTTTAATTTGTTTTTGTAAATATTGGTTGCCATTGGTTGCCACGTTGACCCAGGGCGGGCCAGTCCCGCATTTACTGACAATTGTGACATTGACTGACCTACTAATATTACAATGCGGGGAAGTCTTCGCCATTAGCAACTAAAAAGAGGCAGTGAAGTGGAGACATTTCCTCTATGAGCGCTCCCAGTGTAAAACTTTGAAATCACACCGAGTCCTACCAATGGCAAATTTTAAAATCACAGTGACGTCTACTGCTTCATGAATGGCAACTTTTACTTAGTCTAATGGATATGGCACTATATTCATGATCATGTGGTCTCAGGTTCAATTCTACCTTTTCGTATTTACTTTTTGAGGTACCATTTTTAATTTATTTTACACAAACCCATTTTTGTAATATGTTACAAAGGAAAGAGCCGCCATACAGCAAGCACTCTGCGGGGTTAGGTTAGGTTAGTTTACTATAATTTGGTTATCCCTGTAACCTAATTTGTAGAATATAAGTAGGTTTCTTCTGTTTATATTTGAAAATACTACATTTGACTGGTAATTTATGACGCAAATCGTTTTCTCATAATAAACCATCTTTTGCGGATAGTTTTATCGAAATCGGAAGAGTTCGGCTTCCTTCGGGCGGCAAAGTATCCACTTCACGAGGTTTGTGCTTTTTTAGCTGTTAGTAGACCTCACCTCGCATTTACCGACAATTGGGACAGTCACTGTTCCGACAGATGTTTTCCTTGGGGCAGTAGCCAGTCCACGAGTTATGTATAGTGGCTCAGCATCACGGTCGAGGATTATTCTGCGGGCCTGTCTTTGCCCCGCAAACTATTTACCGACATTTGGGACAGTCACCGTCGCTTGATCTTTATCGGAAGTGATGCGAATTTCATATAGAAAAGCCTTTAACTAATTTATGTTAACCATTTACTATAAACAAACGCTTTTTTATTTTGGCTATGGTAAATGCAGCATCTTTTGCCTAGGCTGAGTCTGAGTATAGTAGGGAGCGACAAGTTTTAGTAATAAAGTGGCATTGTATGCATTAATTATACTTAGCGAAAGGAAGTTAGGTACTTTGGTATTATACGGATGCCACCCTTATACAGCGCGCTGCGGCAGTTATGTTAGGATGGGTTATCATAAAAATGATTGTAGGACTTTCCTTGTTTCATTACAAATCGAATGATACCTGATGAGTCATACTTTCGGCCGCCAAACCCCCTCCAAATAGGCCAAGGTCAGGTCGTTGACCGGAGCGCGCGCATCACCTGTCACCGCCTGTATCTGGGTCAGTGTCATGAGTGATTTATTGCCGTGCACTACGTTACATTTGTTTTCATAATGAGTGACGTTCTTTTGGTGTGGGATTTACCTCGAAATGAAGAGGAAACCGTACGTATTTTTATGATAACCCATCCTAACATAACTGCCGCAGCGCGCTGTATATTTTGCGGAGTACATGTGGCGATCGGGTCTAGCTGCTAGCGGCGGCGACGCATTCAACACGATCCTAGCGGACATCGCTGCCTTTTGGGAGGCACAACACAAAGACCGCTCATCAGAATGATGTAAAATTTTTACAGTAGTCAATAAAAGTACGTTTTTTCGAATTATGTCCTTTGTATCCGGTAAAAATTAACCCTCAAAAATAGTGGCATCCGTATAATACCAAAGTACTGGAAGTTATTACACGAATAGCAGCAGGAAAGATTAATTCGGGTATTGAATCGTTAATATGATATTTTCTATTATAATAATAAATTATGGTTATTAAGATATTCATTAAGGTAGATTTTTGGTGCTGTTTATTTCAGGTTTTAGCTACTTAAATTATTGAAACAGTATTTATGTGTGCTTGTTTAACATTATCGACTGTTTGAATTAAATAAGAGATTTAAATTGTTAAATGTTTCTGATCGTTTAGGCTATTTAAACAACGTTTAGTTGTGGATACCTGTATTTTGGTTTAAAACATTTAATTTCAATAAGCCACGTCCATTTTAGGGGATTTAGCCTCGCCCACTATGGTAGTTACAGTGTGCTACGTAGATAGCTTTAATTTTGATATAAATTACGTAATAGTGTTTGAGGGTTTGGCTTGGATGTTTTAGGTTCTTTACTATCTACGTTTCGTTATTGGATTACTTATTTTGATTTGATTAATTAGTTAAGGTGGAGTTTAGTTATAATTTGAATGTTTCTGACGAGGCCCGCGTTTTAGGAGTTCATTCCGACATTATTAAGCCACGCCCCTTAGAGGTTATTTTACAACAGTTAGGATAAAAACCGTTAGGGATGTAAAACGTTGGTTTAGATTTTCTTGTTTGCAAATATTTTTCCAAGCATACTTGATACGGTATAATGAGTACGGGTTTTGGATTTAGGTTTTATAATAAGGTTGTTTAACACTTTTATTGGATCGTCTTTATCGTAATGGCCAGTTTTATTAAAGTTTGGTCTTGGCCACGCCCACTGAATTTGGCACTTGGTTAAGTTATTATGTTGATCGGTTACAAACCTATTGAAAGGGATGATGTTTCTGTTAATTATTGATGTTGTATTGTCGATTAGAATTTTTGGATTTATTGTTATAGAAGCCAGCGGGGAGTAGGATTCACATATTTGTTGGTTGTAACATTTTAGTGTAAGTAGGCTAGATTCTGTCATTCAGTATAAGACACGCACACCGATTTTTTATATTGGTTTAGTTTTAATGTCAGTTTTGTGAGTATTTTTTTGTGTGTCTACCTACGCCAATGGAATTTTTTCACGTCTTGGTAGGGAACGGTCCAAACCCTAATTATGATTATTAGGGATCATTTTCCAGAGATATAATATTTTTACTATTTTGGTGATGATATTGGACTTATGTTTTTTCAAGCCAGTGGCGATGGAAACATACAAGAAGTTATAACAGCCTAATCCTGTAGATTAGCACATTTCTGTCTTTAGGTTTGTGGGCTGGGGAGGAGTTTAACAATGTGGCAAGTTTAAATAAATAGGCAATAACTCTTTTTTATTAATTATTATTATTTAATTTGAGTGTCTCATGTATTGGAAGTATTTTGTTTAGCCTAGTTTATGAGTAAAGCTTGTTTTTGATTTTATCCTTTATTAAATTGTAAACATTGTATTAGCCTTTTTTACATATTATTCTCGATTGTAGAGATATATTTTTGTTGGTGTAAAGTTGATTACAATCTGGCATTGTTACTCCTTTATATATATATATATATTTTTTTTTATCAAACGCCACAGGGAGCTGCTTTCCACGTTGAGCTAGACTGAAGTATTATTTTGTTTTTTATTAGTTTTATTTTAGTTTTACTGACCACACAACTGGTTAAAGTCGTCAGTTTATTTCCAACTTTTCCATTGTAACTGTTTTGTATTGTTTTTAGGAAATAAAACCATTTATTCATTATAAATTTATTCATTTTTATTAATTAAAAATGGTATTACTGTTTGTGTGAATCCTGCAGGGCAACACTACACATTACATAGCTTTTGGAGAATTATTGCCTTTGCGTCTACTTTACCAGCAGTCCTTATAATAAGACAGTTCAAAACGCACATTAATACACAATAATGCAATGCCTACTGGTGAGTAGTTTCTCTAAATATTCGTCATCAAGGAAAAATTACAATTTCAAATGAATACCATTTTGTACGGGCTTGAGATAAAAACCTATAGTTTTTGCTATTCTTCTTCTTTTATAAAGACTTTTAAAATGAGGTACCACTCAATGGGGCTTTCATTTAAAAAACCTGGGCTGCCCACAAAGTTCCCCATTTTGGGAGATGGGTGAATTTGTGACGTTAACCAGAAAGTGCATTTTTCCTTATTATAGAGGTGTGTTGAGTTTTGTTTTCCTATTTCAACCATTAAAATGTTATCAGAGCGTATCCACACTTTTGTCTAACCCTGTATCATCCTTACCATATTGTTGAGAGATTAACCCACATAAGCCACACGTAAACCACAGTTAAACGATGTTTTATTGGTAATCTATTCAAAGCAATATTCAACTTTTTTACCTTCAAAAGTGTTTTTATCCAATTGCAAATCACTTGTAAAAATGTTATCCCTACCCATACTAAAAGTAAGTAAATACTAATATGCAATTTATTTAAGTTAAAATTGTAAAGCGTACTATGTAGATAACATCTTTGTAATTTAACTAGTACCACCAACTCTACGTTTTAGGATCTAAACGTATACGATATGGATGGTTATTTAACATTATATAACTATAAGACACGTTAAATAAATATATCAGATTTGTGTCATTATTTTCGTTATTTAGTATCAAATCATATTCAAACCATCCCGCTAATTGTAAAAATAATTTTTTTCTAATTCTCCGTTTTACAGGAAATTCCGGACAATTTATAAGAAGTTTAGATTTATAGTGAATATCATGGGGTATTTATTTGCATCTCCTCTTTGAAGGTATAAGCAATAAGCGGTCCTTTCAACATCCTTTTATTAAACGTAAAGATATTAAAAAATATTTGTCTTGCACCTCAAGGGAAAATATTTATTTCCAAAACCTTCTTTTATATTAAAGCCCAAAACAAGTGCATAAACGATGACTAATTTTAGGGAGGTTTTTAAAAATTGAAAGCTTTTCTTACATTTTTCATTGCAACATTTTCGACTAAGCTGTCTTTTACGACACAACTAGGCCATAATTATGTTTTATCCTGTTTGTAGATTAAAGAAGTGCATTATTGATTTATTTGTCGATTTAATGTTGAAATAAATTGTATAAAACTTTTGATATTATATAATTTTTATTTAAAATTTTATTTCAAGAACTAATTATATTGGTCAAAAAGGAAAATATCTTTATCCAAGTTTCTCCACGAGACCTTTTATTCAAGTAATTAGTCCGGGTGTGGCAGACTTATGAGTTTTTCAAAGGTTCCTGGGAAAGTTTGACTTTATATTCAAAATCGTACACAGGGATTAAATATATAGTCGAACTACTCTAGTGGTCTATGATCTAAACCTAAACAGTCCGGCTAGTGTTTCACTATACCGTTAATTATAAACATGACTCGCGCCTCAGCGCCCCATTAACAACAGCAGCGCGCCTTGCGGTCGACAATAACAGTAACTCATGTCTCCTCGGGTTAATAATTACTGTCGGGCCGCATAACTGTTTCATCGAGTCAACAAGGGCAAGAAACACAGGCACTGCCCGACAAGTGGGACCAGTTGTAAAACACACAGCCTGGCATACGCAAACTAAACACCACGTGCAATGTTTGCATTTGTGTCTTTAAAGTGAAACAAACAGGAGAAGTTAAAGGGAATGCTTTAAACAATAAATTTGGTTTTTATGTTTTGTAAAACGTGTAAGATTATTACAATTACATTCACGGTCATTCACTGATTTTAAGTCAAAAGAAATAATATAGTAAGTCAAAACAAATAATATAGTAAGTCAAATACTTAAAAAATTAATCCAAATTTGTAGGAATAGTATTTAAAATATTTGAGTTCATTATCTTCTTTTAAAATTAAAGCAGATGGAGTCAAAGTAGTCTTATTAGAGTATATTTTTATAACACATCTAAAGCATTATATAAATTCACGAGGCTTAAAGGAAGATCACCTCAAACATTTTAGTCGTGTTAATTTATTCATGTTTGCATGCCCCCATCACAAATTATAGAAGCAGTTTTATTAGGTGCAAGTGTAACTAGATATTTTAACTGAATACATTTTGTTTCTGAAATGCATTACTTTATCGTCATTTCCCTCACATCTGAGAGGTTGGTTTTATTTCTTGACAAATATGAGTCCCATTTGCAAGACCTAAGACACGATATGAATGAATTCACTTATAGCTACTCTATATGCACAGATTGTAAGTGTCGCTGTACAAAATTACAAGTTTATATTTATTTATTTCTCGTTTATGTTTATAAATATCCCGTTGTAATTCACAGTCGCCACGAAAGCCCCGACTCAGTCGCCCGGCCGCCCATAACAAGCAGCCCCGGACGCCGTATAAATGATTCAGCGCGTATAAACGTCAGCGCCCGCAGTACCGCTGAGATATTTTCACTATTTGTCGGCATCTAATAAGCTAAAATTTTCCTCACCTTCGGCATACTGATTCAGTCGTTTTTCAGTGATAACTGCTGTAAGGTATGGTTTATCGCAACTATGGTTTATGCTGTTGAGGGAAATATTATCGGAAAACCGTCTGTCAAAATCAGGATCTTAAAAAGAGGAAAATATAGGATGTAATACAAGTCTCATAAAATATGCAACTGTTTATCACATATTTATATACTTTCATACTATACATATGTTTTTGCTTTATTTAACATTAAATTATGAAAAACTAACATTAACTTCAGTCATAACCAACCTTTGGTAAATAAGATGGTTAGTTGTTATATATATTAAGTTTTGAAAAGTCCTTTACTAAACAATACACAAATTTAAATATACTATAAATTCAATATGGTAACACACAATCAAATGATTTGTTTAAATTTGTAAATTATTTGTTGATTAGTACTAAAGAAAAACATGTACATCATCGAACACATTGGTAGTTCAATGCCTCGGAATAACATAGACACACTGTGGCTCCCCTAAGAGCATTGAGTCACCCTCACTATAAATCTGAGACTACCCCTAACAAGGGCCACAAATAGGGCCATGAGAGGGACATCTTGTCTTGTGAGACACAGTTAGAAATGTTTATGGCTATTAAAGATCAGATTAAAATACAGTTTTATAACGATTTAGAGAAGTTAAAAGAAAAAGATTTTAAAGTAGTACTAAATCTTTTTTCATGATTACGACAGTTACTTAAGGTCATGTTAAGCATCACTGGGATTGTTGTTGGTGAATTAATGACTCGGAATGATTCTGTTACGCGGAGATTCACCTAAATCGAGGTCCTTGCAATAATCTGTGGCTAACCTTGAAAAGGTAATGTACAAGACTCTCTGAACATTTCATACGAGTTGTGGGTGAAATAGTAGTTATATTATATCCATTCACGTTACTTTCTTATATGGTAAAGGTAACGCAGGTTTCCCAAACCAAGGGGATAATATGTTAGCCGTTTGGTCTAAATTATACGAGGATAAAAATATTATTATTTTTTATTTTAAATATACTAAAAAGATTTGGAAAACTATTTGCATGTGATCTGCTTTAGCCACTGAACCAACTTTAACGTTTAAGGTGTCTATTTAAAGCTCTTAAAATATTGGTGACAAATACCAAGTGTATCAAATTTACAAAGAGTAAAAACTATTTTTTACGAGTATTTAACATAAAAATGTTACATAACCTGGGCCAAATACTAACAATAGAGGAAGTTGACTAACTTAATTGTCTATTGTGGATCATTAAGGTCAGCTTCTTCCAACGTAATCCAAATTACATGATGCACGATTCAGCACGATTAATATTTTAATTTTGTTAGTAGTAGCGTAGTAGTGGTAGTCCTACTTCATTGTTCGTAAAGAATTGGCCGAAGTTATTCAATATTCAGCCTATTTTTACTTATTAAATTTTATCAAAAATATTAACTATTTTAATCCCACCACTTATATTTTATATATTCTGTGAGAATAAAAGCGGTAAAATGTAATAGACTACCTTGAGCAAAACTGCATTAAAGACAATTTAAATTACATATCCTAAACATGCCATCGACTAGCAAAGATCTTAATAGTGTGGTGGCTTACAGCAAGATTCCAGTATAATCGTGACCTGCTGGACTAAAGTGCCATATTTTGCACAGGTCAAGGTTATACTTGGTACAGTTAAAATATGAGGGGGTCCCCGGTTTTCGGGTCCACCATCTTGAAATACGACGCCATATTTGTTTTATTGAGGGGTTCCTGGCTTATTTTATAAAAGTTGATAAATATAACACAAATTGCCAGGCTTACAGGAAACCATGTTATTATATATTTGTTTATAAATAAACTTGCTTTAAAATGAATTAAATGCCACCTCAGTAAGTCTAATACTCTGTGAGGTATACACTTTTAGAGTCAGAATTCTTTTTAAAATTTCAACTTTCGTTGAAAACTTGCTCAATTAGCAGTTAAATACCACCGTTGCAGGAAACCTGTATACTCACCGAATTTCCAGTGCAAATATATGTCTCACAACCAAATAAAACCTCTTACCAACTTTCGAAAAATGCATTTATAAATAAGCGATATATGATATATTATTAATTCTCCATAAGAATAACATTAAATAAATCAAATAAATAAATAAGGTCTTTAATTAGCGATTTTCAAACAATAATGTTTGTTTTACAAAATAACTATTATGTTTATAATTACTAGATTTGTCCACAGTTCTGCAACAATGAGGTTGGCTCGAACTTTTCTTGTTAAAGTTCTATTACTGAACAATTTGATTCCCTTTGGAAGAGCATTGTACTATTTTGGCCCAAAATATCCAAATACCCTTCTTCCTACTTCTAGCTTGAAGCGTGGCACTTCTGGTAAATAATCCTGCCGAGTGTGTTTTTCTCACACATCTACCCTATGGTATTATGGCTGAGTACGCAGGTATAATGCTGCTACGGAGACCATAGACAAAAATCAAAATACCAAATTGATAGTTTTTTTTAAGTTTAATCCATTGGTGTAAAGTAATATTTGATTATAAGAAAAATGCTATGTGAAAACCCCTAAAAACTCATTTTTGGAATACAAACCCACCCCCCCACCACCAAAATACCCCTTCGGAGAGCGCGATCTGACTTGTTTTCAAACTTGTTCAAATAAATGCTCCTTTACACCTCCGTACCAAATGTATAAAGATCAGACCTTTTTTACAACAGTTATTGTGTTAATAACGCATACATAAATATATACAGGGTATTTTAAAAGTCGACGACCAAACTGCACAGGCGTAATAAACATATATGGACTATTTCCGACAAAAGATTTCATACATGTATTTATAATATTTTTCATAGTTTACGTATTAACATTAACGTATTAACATTTTAAATATTATTTTATCTGGGTATGGCAATCTCATAATTTTTCTATAGGCAATAAAATATACACGTAGGACCATAAAACGTTTACATTGTAAACAAATGAATAGTAATTATAACAAAATTCAGTTTTTAGGAGTTTAGAATAAAGATATAAAACATTTACTACCCTAATTCCAGTATTGGCGTATATTTGTTAAATGAATACAGAAATTATATATTAATTAAATGACAAAAGAATAGGAATTAAAAATGCGTTAATTTGTTTATATTTGTTTTATTGAACTACTAAAAATTGCATTTCTTTATAATTACTGTTTATTTTAATACGCTGAAAAAGTTGTATGGACCTTTGTGTAGCGTATATTCCCTTCCTTAAAAATGATAAATACATCTATTATAAAACAAATTAATATTTTAATAGCTTGTAAACTATGAAGAATATGATGTGAACATATATACAATTTTCGTTGCAAACAAGTTACATTAGGTAACATTTTTTAGCGACTGCCAAATTCAATAAAAAAATAAAAAAATTACAATCAATTTAAAAGTTTTCTAAAATTGGCAGGTACGACTAATAAGGCACTTTATTCTTTTTCAGAATTTCCTTAGGAGCTTCATTACTAATATCCTAAGTACAGTTAAAATAAATATTGTAATGGAATAAAATGTAAACAAAGTAATGGGAATTAATTAATAATGATTTTAAGACAGCTATTGCGATACAAATGTGTGTCTAAGTAGTTGATTATTTTTTAAAAATTATCAATATGTAATCAAAGTAACTTAAATTTATGTATATGATTAATATTCTCTCTCCAAATAAGCTAATAAGAATGTAATTTTTAGTTTATACTAGAATTTTGCCTCTAATCAAATACTGGATATATGTATTGACTTTGAATAAAGCATATTTGATTTAATTTGATTTGATTAGTCCATATAACCAGCCTGTGAAGTTTGGTCGTTGACCTTTAAGACACCCTGTATATACAAATTTGAACGAATGGTGTTTTTATCATCTGGGTTCTCAAAACTAAAAGTTATATTGGTCACGGGCTTAGGTTTTGTCATGCCACCTACGTTAAAAACGTGATAAAAATATGACGTACTGTTCCCGGACTTTGAACATTTCAAAATACATGAATAATTAAGATAAATTTAGCTATAACAGCTTGTCGCACATGCCCTATTCGACATACTGTGGTTTTAGACTTACTTTTGTACAAATTGAATTGTAAATAAACAGATTACAACATGTTTCAGTAAATCCAACAATTTAGGAAATATTATGCAATTACTTTAGATAAGTAAAAAATCGTATTTCAAGATGGCAGCCATGAAATCTGGACACCCCCCAATAAATTGTTTGCTTGGGTGTATAACAACTGGTGCATAACAACCAGGCAAAATATGCCGTTTTAATCCAGCAGGTCACAGTAGTTACTATAAGCCACTACACTATAAGCTACAAAACTAAATTTGTAGTTTAGAACAATGGAAAAAATGAGAAGTTTTAACTTACATGAATAGTGGATGGCTTACATCTAGTACTGTAACATGTAATACTTCTAGATAACGATAACAAAAGTCAAAAAACAATTATTCCTAGCAAAATTGTTTTTAACGGCTTAGAATTCGACTTACATTTCTTCTAAATCTTTATAAATTGCTTCGCAAAAGTGTATTTTGTCGGTAGGCCATATCCTCCTTGACACCTCATCAACACCAACGATTGAGAAATTTGATGATAACCTTCCCCGCTATAATATATATATATATATATATATATATATATATATATATATATATATATATATATATAAAATTAAAAACCGTAATTAAATGGACAATTCTCGTATTCATTAGTCATCGTATTGGTGGCACCATATAACAGCGACAAGTTTAACTAACTCACAACAGGACATTTGAACCGCAAGTTCCGCATGGGCGACTCTGGTATAGTTTAAATGGACTGTAATTTTTGTTTTAATGTAAATAATCCAAACAATTTTATATTATTTATTTTCAAGAACATATTATTCATTTTTGGTGTCACGTCTGTGGTTAAATAAATTTATACCTTTCTCCTTCCACTATGGAAAAGAAAACAACGTCTCCAGGAGATGTTTCGACTTATTTACCAAAACACCTTTATTAAAAAATATATTAACGTTCCTGTTTTTAATACAACTTACTTTTATCATCTAAGTATTACATATTTTGATATTGAATTATAGGTATTTTTATAAATACAGCTAGCAACGCCCAAACAAATTATTGGGTTTGTTTAAGACCTTATAATTATAAACATGTTGTCTGTTACATCAAAATTTTTTGTATTGATTTCCAATGTTACTTTTAAAATTACATAGGAACAACAATAATGTTACCTTTAAAGTTACATAGGGAAAACAATTAATAATTAGAGTAGAGTAGGGGTGTCGATAATCAATACTTTGTAAGCTTCACTATTGTTCAATTACGTTAAATATTATAAATTGCGTGTTTGTCTGATTGAGCTGAAACTTTGTAAAATATAGTTGTTAATACACTTAAAGCACATTATGCCTACTTATCTTCCGAGAATATTTTGTTAATAGGCTTGACTCGCCAATAAGTTTTATTTGTTGTGCAATGTGATTTACTGACGCAATCAATCTACCCAAATAAAAGTAGTTCGCACGCAGCACGCTGACGTAAGGGGAGTGATTTTCCGCATTAACAGCTTTTAAAAAGTCAAATACCGTTTGAAACAAACTCTTACAGTTTTTAGGGAATGGGAAAACATTTTATGTTTAGCTGTAGGTTTCCTGATTCTGAAATTTTTACTTATTCGCAATTTGGGGATTGCAATGTTGTGCATAACAAGATTAGAAGGAGGTCCAATCAGGATTAAAAGTAGGTATATGGGTAGAGGGAATTATAAAACTACGTCAAGATATGAGACATCATTTTCCGATGTAAATTCCTGATAAGACAATGTACCATGTTTAATCCATTTACATTTTCTTTAATAAATCGGAAAATATGTGCAAGTATACGAGAGTGAGTTTAAAACTTTTGGACTTTTTCGTTCTGTCTCATAATATAACTTCGAGGGATTTTGAACCCTTTTTGGGCCCAACAATTCAAAGTTGAATTTTTAAAACCCAATGGTTAAAAAAACTTAAAAACAAACAATTTGGTATTTTGATCATTCCTCTACGTCAATTGCTTACCGAGATATTGAAAGTGCTAAACACAGTACGTTGTCTAATGTTATTCTTATGGAGGAAAAGACAAAAATTATATCTCGCTTATTTATGAACGTATACTGACGAAACTTGGTATACGGCTTCATCTGGTTGTGTTCTATAGTTATTTGCTAAAAAAAAACATTTTTTGCCAACGGCTCCCGTGGCCGCAAACCTGCGTACTCAGCCCCCATGTTATTCTTATGGAGAATAATTAAGTGCTAGGTCTCCCTTAATTATGAACATAAATTAATAACAACTGGTATACGACTTCTCCTAGTTGAGTTATATTGATAATAGCTTAAAACCCCATTTTTTTGTTCCTTTTCGCAGCAAACCTGCGTACTTAGCCCCAATGTTATTCTTATGGAGAATAATTAAAATTGTATATATTGCTTATTGTGAATATATTTTTATGAAACTTGGTAAGTGGTTTTATGTAGTATTAAGGCATTTATATATCCATTGGAAATTCGCTGAGTATGCAGGTTTGCTGCGACGGGGGTATTTTTTGTTTTCTTTAATTATAAAAACAGTGTAAGTAGTTGGGTTAATTTGTATTACAAATTTAAACCCGTTGAACAAATTTTTAACACTTAATAACATTTAACTGCAGTTTTTAAGAAACAAAATATGGCTTGAAGTGACCCCAAAATGGGTTTGATTCAACATTCAAAACTAAACTAATAAAAAAGTTTAAACTAAAACCTTTTGGGCTATTGCATGCAGGTGTAAAATGTATTTCATAAACAGGCACTTTTTGAATTTAGGCACGTTCTAATTAATATTTCAATATGCATTATGTTGGAGATTTATTACAGTAATATCTTTAAATTTTGCACGGCGGATTCCCATTTTGTTACATGCGATTCAAAATTAGCTTTTTAAATATAAATTGTTAAGTCTTAAAATTTATTTTACAACTACTGGTAGTGAACAATACTTCTTTAGTTTGTTTAAGCTCGTCATTTCTGACGGGCTGATAACAGCTAGTACATTATAAGGGAATTTAACAAAATTTAGCACTTTTCCCCTTTAAATCCCTGTTAACCATTACACATTTGCAGGAATAATGGTAACTAAAAAACTTACAAGTTCCAAGCCTCTTCTGGGGCTTTATCCCAGTGACTTTTAAAAATCCAATACAATCCATAGAAAATCAACTACATAGACCGATTGAACTAATATTTAAGTTACGAATATGTAACGAATCACACTCATACATACACCTCCTGCCGTTCTAAAATTCTTTTTGCTCAGCCTCGCTGGCGTTCCAATTGTTTCAGATATTATTATTATTGCTATTAAGTAATATTTGGGCCATTTTGTAGGACATTTTATTCGAAGATAAATCACTACATGAATATAAAAAGGTCTCTATAAGTTTCCGAAAACGATTTTTATCTGGGTTCTACTGGCCCTAAAGGTTTTAAGGGACAAACACCTTACAAACACCGACTAAGCGAAAATTATCGTAGAAAGATGGTAACAAAAGCTACAGTATAACAATATCCGTTAATTTTGAATTAGGTCTAATGCTATTAATCTATCCATCTATCTAATGCTATTATTAAATCTATTTAACGTTTATCTTTCTAATATTCACAAAAATATCGCAATTTCCTATGATCGCCACAAAGCTAAATACCCCCGTCGCAGCAAACCTGCATACTCAGCAAATTTCCAATGAATATATAACACAAAACATTAACACTTAACAGGATTCATGAGAAATATATTCACAAACAAGCGATATTAATAAATATTAATTATTCTCCATAAGAATAACATTGGGGATGAGTACGCAGGTTTGCTGCAACAAGGAACACAAAATAATGGGTTTTTATGCAAATATCATTAGAACTCATCTAAGTAAAGTCACATACCAAGTTTCATTCATATACATTCATAAGTAAGCGATATATAACATTTTAATTATTCTCCATAAGAATAACATGGGGACCGATTACCTAGGTTTGCTGCTTCGGGAACCATACATGAAAATTTTGTATTTTGTGCAAACGACGATAAACCCCAACCAGGTGAAGCACAAAAAATTCCGTCGTTTGGCTATACCAAATTTCGTCAGTTTAGATTCATAAATAAGCGAGATATACAATTTTTCTTTTTCTCCATAAGAATAACATTAGACAACGTACTGTGTTTAGCACTTTCAATATCTCAGGAACCAATTGACGTAGAGCAATGATAAAAATACCAAATTATTTGTTTTGTTATGCTAAATTAAATGGTAAAAATTAAAATTTGATTTAAATAAAAATTACATGTGGAAACCCCCAAAAAAACCATTTTTGGGGTACAAAACCCCCCAAAAACCCCCCTTTGGATGGTGCGATTCGTCTGGTTTTCGAACTCGTTCAAACGAATGGTGCTTTACACATTTTTACCAAATTTCATTAAGATCGGACCTTTTACTTTCTCCCCTTATACATAGTATATGGAGAAAGTATTGTTTTCGTAAAATTTTTCGAATTTGAGTTGTTAGTAGAAATATTCGTTTTGGTGCTCCCTGAACCCAAAAAAGTGGTTTTTACGTGATGTCTGTCTGTGTGTGTGTGTGTGTGTGTGTGTGTGTGTGTGTGTGTGTGTGTGTGTGTGTGTGTGTGTGTGTGTGTGTGTGTGTGTGTGTGTGTCTGTGTGGATGTGTACAGAGCTAGAGCCTTAACCAATGGGCCGATTTTTTATGAAATTTGGCATGTAGGTACTAATCCACGATATCTCCAGGTGTTTTTTTTCATTTTTTTGAATTTTTGATTATTAAGGGTAATTTTCCCCCCAAAACCTCCAAAAAACATGAAAAATCAAAATTTCTCAAAAACAGCTCTAACGATTTTGATTAAACTTAAGTCGTTTGTAGAAATTTAGTTTTCCATCAAAATGACACCACCCGCATTCCTGTAAAAATTCGGGTTCAGAAATTACAGGACTTAAAACAAAAAAAAATATTTTTTTTGGATTTTTCATTAAAAGACATAAATATAAAAAAATGATTACTATTCACCATTAAAAAGAGCTCAAAAAACTAAATAATTTAGTATTTTGAATTACTATTCTACGATTGCTGGTTGCGGAGAAAATTGAAATTTTCATTTTGCGGTAAACGCAGTACGTTGTACCCATGTTATTCTTATGGGGAATACAAAAATTACTATTTCTCTCTTATTTACTGATCAATTTCATTCAAAATTGATATGCTTGTCAAGTTAGTATTGACCAACAGAGGAAATTCGATATATGTTGCCCCTTAATAACCTTGGGGGGAATAGGGGGCATTTCCCCTCTTAAAACCACGAGTGCAGCAATGGATTCTGTAGTGCCTCCAAAGCAGGGATTTGGGTGGATGTTTTTTAAAACAACTTGTTTACAAGATTTTCTGTACATTCGACCGTGCTTTGTATTCTATATTTAGTAAATAAAAATTAATTTATTCCTTAAAGTTGGGCTAAAAGGGAAAAAGTATGTGTCAGTTTCCTGATACCGTTTATTTTACGAGAGTCATCGTGCATACGGACACGTATACATATATATATATATATATATATATATGTTATATATATATATAAATTTGAACGAATGGTGTTTTTGGCATCTGGGGACCTCAAAATGAAAAGTTATCATGGTCTCGGGCTTAAGTCTTACCATGAGACCTACGGTAATAGCTTCTTCCCTATAGGGGAAATTCGCTAAAAGTGGAACATATATTGAAATATAAATTATCACTCATTCAAAATAACAGAAGAAGGCTTGAGAGTTCATGATTCAAATATAAATCATTTTGCAAGTATTTACTATACGTTTGAGATGAACATAACCCTGCATAAACCTTGTTCAGTTTGTTCAGGTGGTTCTCGAGCTATATTACTGATCGCCTAGCAACACACGTGTCCTTGCTGCTTGCCGACTTTTGTTATTACTTTATTACAACAAAACAATCGCTTATTGAGGCTTTATTGCATGTTTGAGGCATTTCAGAGCTTTACATCTTTTATAAAACATAATATTGTTTCTCTGGAATTTGGTTAGCAAATCCTCGCCCAAAATAATATAAAAAGTTACATAAAATAAACAGGTGATTTTTATGCTCGTCAACAAATATTTACTCACGCAGTATTACTGGATTAAAGATTACTGAACACGATAAAAAGATAATCGTGAACATAATAACCAAATTTTTATGGCACGTCACATGAGTACTTAATAACTTTTACTAGGGCATACTTTTTCTTTACCCCCAATTCTATAATTTTGGACACCTTTTGTCCCAAAATATCAATGTGTTTATAGGTTTTATTTGTTCCAAGCTCGATCTGTCCATTTCAAAACATTTCAATCGCAACAAACGCATTATACTACAATCCTCGCATTGGATACCGAAGCTAGAAAATACGGAACAAAAGTAACTGTAGTGTAAATATTAAGAGTAATAACGAGATGTAGGCCGCTGAAATGTGATTGTGTCGTTTGTCTTGAGACAGCTCCGCGGAGACGCGGCCCAAGATTGAAAATGAAAATTTAATAACGACAAAGCGAAGTGGAGCGCCGTCTCGCCGCGCGCGGCTTTTGTTGTTACCATACATAACGGGGCGGCGTTTATCACGGATGGTGTAGACACAGAGATGAATATACCGATAACACCTGCTATGGCGAGTTGACGGTTTGAAGAGGTATATAATGTATACGTTAAAAAATCTAAGTAAAGAAATTCAATCGTATCTTTTAACTTGTATAAACACCATCGTATAATTATTCTAAAGTTTTTGAAACCATGAAATATTCTTTGGTGACATAACATACTGAAAATAAATTTACATAATTAGACCCAAATCAGGACCCAACTTATAAATGGGATTTATTTGTATTTTTCAGTTACAACTAACCACACATATTTTGAGTGGTATTTTAATTTTCTCAGTTTCAGCGTACTTCCTTGTCAGTGTCGCGGTACGAGTAACTAAGAATACCTCACCCAGTGGGTCCAATTCACCCACCCCCTACTATCACCACAGTCAAAATAGACAAACCTCAATTTTTCCTAGTGGACTTAGTCTTGTAGTAAGTTAAACAACTGGCATTTCCACAGGAAGAGAGCCATACCTGAGCAGTGCCAGTGAAGAGGTACCAGCAACTGAGAGGAGGCCGCCCAGTGGGTCCAACTCACCCACCCTGCCCGCCCACTCCCGCCACCACAGTCCTGGCAGTCACCTTATCCTAGTGAACCTATTCTTGTAACAAGTTAAACAATTGGCATTTCCACAGGAGGAGAGCCGTACCTGAGCAGTGCCATTGAGGAGGTACCAGTAACTGAGAGAAGGCCGCCCTGTGGGACCAACTCACCTACCATCTCCACCCACTACCACCACCACAGTCCTATAAGTTACCTTATCCTAGTGGACGTAGTCTTGTAGTAAGTTAAACGACTGGCATTTCCACAGGAGGAGAGCCGTACCTGAGCAGTGCGGGTGAGGAGGTACCAGTAACTGAGAGGAGGCCGCCCAGTGGGTCCAACTCACCCACCCTGCCCGCCCATTACCGCCATCACAGTCCTAGCAGACAGGCTTCACCTTACCCTATCGGTTTGTATTTTCTTATAATAATAACACTCAAATCCTGTTAAGACTAAACACAAAAGTACGTAGATTTTTCGGTGAAAACTAAAAAACTAAAAAAATGCTCTTGCAATGTTGGGTATTTTAAGTTTCGTTTATTGTTTTCAACATTTTTACGAACCAAACCTGTAACGTATCAGGTCTTAAGGGGTACTATGCCTAGATTCCGTATTAAGTTAAAGATATACTTTTATTAACATTCTTGTTGAAGGTGTAACCAAAATATCGTTATAGTTTAGTTTTATATTTAACCCTTTAATGTGTCCTGGCGTAGAGGCTGTAAAAGGAATAGTATCAATATATCTATATATTAACATCACGAAAGTTAAAACACATTCTAATCAGATATACACCAACAAAATAATAGCTTAAATCATACAAAAAAAATCGACAGTAAAATTAGCATAAACCCGCATACCCAAGGCTAGTAGAATTGTATTGTTTGCTAATAAATAAGAATAAAACACCATACTGTTCCTAAACATATTTTCCTTAACACTGAAAAGGTTCTCTGAGAATGTTTGAATATTAATGATCCTTTCAACGATGATTAATTTCATCAAGTAGGTTTTTAATTTCATAGTTTTATTTAGGTTAGGTAAGGTTGAAAAAACAAAACAAAAAAACAATAGAATTTGTTTATGATTTCGTAGGAAACGGTCCAGCCTATAGTCTTGTTACTATTAAACATCGATCATTTGTTAATAAGCATTATTAGTTAGTAAACCAATGAAAGTTGGGGACAGGATTGAACCTTCACTACATTTTCAGATTTTACTTAGGATAGATCTAGTGAACCTCAGATTTTGAGGGAATCACTGTGACTACGCTATCCAGCCAGTTGTACTATAAAAACTTTAACACGATATTTAAAAATACAGTCTATTTATATTTGTTGTTATTTGGAATTTTAAGGTTTATGTAGATTTTCATGAAAATACCAATTATTTACCTTATATGTAAAGTAACACGTCATTTAAAAGTTTACCTAAAGTTTAATGTACGTCTAAGTATATTGTCACATTATCCTTTACATTTTTGATGTGGTTAACATTACTATGTTACTAGTAACCCTAACACTATTGTTACTTTTTTCGAGTGTTATGTAAGGTACAATTAAACAAATACCATATTTTAATATTATCTAACTGTAACCCTGTTACAGAATCAACTAACTTGACGTCCGGCACGTCGACGCCGGTGAACCCCAGTCTGAGCCCCAGGTTTGCGGGCGGAGGCCGGTCCCTGGGGTACAAGAAGCCGTCCTCGTTGAGCGGCGTGGTGGTCGGGGGCAAGAGCAGCACAGGAACACTGGGCAGCAGGAGGAAACATGTGACGTCATCGTCCAGCATGACATCATCAGCCAGCTCTGACAACTGTTGCCACAGTGACGTCACTTACCCCGAGGTCGACCGCAGGAAGGACCTTGTGGAAGGTAAGTGAATCTGACTGGTCGAACGTTGTACAGATACTACGAAGCACGGATAGCGTGTACTACAGCTATGATGAAGTGCGGGGTTGGGGGGTTTTGTCGTGTCCGAGTCTGCCCCCCTGTGAGACAGTATATACCTGGCTAGACTTGTGGAGGGGAAGAGTAATGGGACACGAGTCTCTAAGTTGTCTGATCTGCTCCTTATGTCCCATCATTGTTGATTCTACCTGTAATGTTCAGTAAAATATTTAAATAGTCAGTGTATGTGTTATATGGATGAGAACCTTAAAAAACGGTTTTGAAGAGCAAGAGCAGTAATGGCCTGAAAATTATTAGGGGGTTAGGGAGTTGTTTAAATTGAAAAATGTAAATGTAGATAAGTGTTGTAAATAATTACAAGATTTACCATAAATGTGGCTTTTATTTCTTTAAAACACAGCCATGATTGAATTGTTTACCTTACAAAAAATCATTAACATACAAAACTGAACACATGATTAATACAACAGGAGACATGATTTAAATATCACCACATTCTCCCCCACTAATTTTTCAGATAGGTATAAAATACATAGTCTTTACGATAAGCTGGAGGTCTGATCTCCCCCCTTGGTCGAATTTCATCCAAGGTCGCTTCTTTAGCCAATGCTTCAGATTTTGGCGGCTCAGAATTGTTTTTACTTCGAGTACCTCCTCTCTGTTACCAACGTCAGAACTTAAATCATTATCTTCCTCACATTCTTTGGATATCTGATCACTTGGGAGTCCAGCGGTTGCAAGATGTCTTAGTGATACTTGAGACTCTGAACCATCTTCCTTCCTGATGAGGGCATATTGAGGATTTGCTTCTAGTATTTGAACTCGTTTTACAAGGTCTTTGTATTTGATTGTACGGACGTATTTCTTCAGCAATACTGGACCAAGCGTAGACAACCATGACGGTAAAGATTCTCCATTTGTAGTTCTGTGGCTATGTTTAAAAAACCTTTCATGCGGTTTACAATTAGTCGCAGTACACAGCAGAGACCTTACAGAGTGAAGTGCCTCTTTTAACACATCTTCCCATAAGGAAACTGGCAGAGTTTGGGGTTTTCAATGCAAGCAGGATTGTTCGAAAAAGAATACCGTTATAACGTTCAATCTGGGAATTTCCCCTTGGATTCCCCCATCCACATTGTCAAAAGGTATCGATTTCTGGTCTTTGATAGAAGAGGACCTTTGAAATCAACGGATTTGATCAATTTCCCTTGAACTCGGTGGAAACTCGGCTTTACTTCTGCGCATGTTTGACATGCGGAGGTCATTTTTTTAACGTCGTCCAGCGTATAGTTCAATATTTTAGTTCTTATACTGCGGAACATTCTGGTGATTCCTGGATGGCAAAGCGATTTATGTAGATCAAAAGGTTTTGCACTATCCCAGCGTACCGAACAAGCACGTGATAATGCTTCCACCTTTTCAATATCTTTCCCTGGACGATAAACTATTTCGTACTAGTAAGGCGCGAGTTCAAGTCGTTATATCATTGCTTTGTCATTTTTGATCCGACTACTATGTTTTCCATCAAACACAAATGAAAGAGCTTGCTGATCAGTATATAGTTTGAATTCCCTTCCAATGAGAAACGCTTTCCATTTCCTTAAGGCTTCAACGATTGCAGCGGCCTCCTTTTCAAATGCTGAGTACAGTTTTTTCAGATTTGTTCGAAGTCCTGGAGAAAAAAGCTATTGGTCGATTATTCTCACTTAATTTTGCTACCAGAGCTAAATCTGAAGCGTCCATCTCTACTACTAGGGGTTCCTGCCCTCTCTAGGTGTGATAAGTGCATTAGCTATGTCAATTATCAGAATTTCAAAGTCTCGAGCAGCTTCAGATGACAAAGAGAAGGACACAACTCGAGTTAAATTCCGTATTCTGTCTGTGAATCCATTTTGAATAATAGGCGAAAAATCCCAGAACTTGCTTTAATGAGGCCTGATCATTAGGCACAGGAAGTTTCATGAGAGATTTTAGTCTATCTGGGTCGAGACTGATAAATATATGGGAAACCAAATGTCCCAACAAAGTGATGATGTATGATTGAATTTGCTCTTTCCATCATTTATTACTAATCAATATTTGTTTAGAGCTTCCAAGAACTTATTAAAATTTTCATCGTGTTCCTTTTGATCTTCTCCACAGATGGTTAGATCATCCAAATAAGCGTATACCCCTTTGAGTTTTTCTTTTTCTATGATCTGATCCATGGTCTTTTGGAAACAGGCCTCCCCGTTAGTCACACCAAATGTAATTCTTCTAAACTGAAAGAGACGACCAGCGGCCTCAAAAGCAGTGTATTGTTTCTCATTGTCACCAATTGGTATTTGGTGGTAAGCTTGTATAAAACTACAGTTGACACAAGCTCGTATATGTTTGGTAATGAGTAGGCATCAAGTAGTGTAAACCTGTTAATCGTTTGCGAGTAGTCTACTACCATGCGCTTCTTTTCTTTGTCGTTTATCACAACCAGTACTTGAGTTCTCCAAGGTGATGAACTGGGTTCAATAATTCCATCAGTCAGTAGCCTATCTATTTCTTGTCGTATGAAGTGCATATCCTCTTCCGAATAGCGTCGAGACTTTGTGGCTATTGTTGTACAGTCAGGAGTTAAATTTAAATTACAGAACAGTTGCGGAGGGTCAACTTTGGCACAGGAGCACACCAACAGGGGAAACATCGGTGCGTAGTTCTTCGAGAACTGTCAACTTTAAATCGTGGTATTTATGTTCCAGCAGACTCAAATCAATTTTGACAAATCCACGAACAACAGATTTTAAGTTGGATGCAGCCAGTGATACTAGACCACTTTCTTTGTATATTTTAATTTTATTTTGTTGGACAACATTTAAATTTATGAAGCTTGATGTTCTCCCTGTATCCATTAGACAGTTTGCCTTCAAGCCATTCACCGTAGCTTCAACTAAAGAATCATTCAGTAATGATGTATTAGCTGCTGTGGCTAATAGGGCAGCTGAAGTACCAGAATCAATACGATTTGTTTTAAAACTCTGCGCAACATTTCCTTTACAGACTCTTGCGTAATGCCCAGTCTTGTTACATTTTCCACATGTTGCTTCTCTAGCTGGACAGCTACCAGAATGTCTCTAGAATGTCGGTCATAGCCACAAAAATAACACTAACCAGAAACCCATCTAATAGCTGAAACTGTCTCTTCCTCACTTGAATTTAGGTGAGGATCCCATTGACCGTTCTGTTGCTTCTCAGTTACTGCACAAGCTTGCATTCTATAACCAACTTGTGGATAACGCTCGACTTGGGCCTGGGCCATTTCAAGAGCCCTTGACTGCTTAATTGCTTCAGCCAAGTCTAAAGTTTTGTTTTCAAATAATCTCTATCGTATATATGATGAAGCTAAGCTGTTAATGAAGGCGTCGCTTATGCAGTGATCTCTGTACTGAGCTGCATTTACTGCCTCAAATACACAATCTTGACTTAAAAGTTTAAGTTCAGATCCATATTGGTCAATGCTCTCTCCTTGTTGTTGTCTTATTTTCATCAATAAATATCGTGAAAATATTTCATTTTTCTGTTGAATTTAAATAGAATTTAGTGCTTCTAAGGCAGCTTCATAATTTTCTGCATCTTTTATGCATCTAAAATCGTAGCTAACCTATTATTCAGTACTATCAGTTTATCTCCCGTTTCAGTGAATTCTGTCAAGCTAAGAAAATCTTCAACAGTCTTCAACCAGTGCGTTCATTATTCTGCTGCAGTTGGAGATTCTGGGTCAAATTCGAATTCATCTGGTTTAAGGAACTTCTCCATTCTAATGTAGCTTTAGTTAACAAAATTTAAAGAAATAAAATTTCTGCATATAATTACAAGATTTACCATAAGTGTGGCTTTTATTTATTTATAACACAGCCGTGATTGAATTGTTTACATTGGCACATAAACATTAAAATACAAAACGGAGCACATGATTTGCATTTGTACAACAGGTGACATGATTTAAATATCACCACAAATAAGTGTTTGTGTTGAAATAAGTATTTCTTCACAAAGTGAAAGAAAGCCATAACCATTTCCTTGAGAAGTGAAACAACTAAGGTCACCTAATCCTCCCGCCATACAGTAACTACAGTACATAAAGCAGTTAATATTCGTGTTTATTATGAGATATAGTTTAATCCCAGTAAAACAATGAGAACCAAAACCAAAACTGCCAAATTATTTCTATAACAAAATATGGGTTTGTATTTTTAACACATGGCTCCCTATTGTTAATGATATGATGATTTTTATTTGTGTGTGCACGATTTTGAACACAAATTTGTCATCAATAGGAAAGAATTCTAAACTCATTATATTTTCAGATGATACTGCTGCTATGACCACTAACCCTAATAAATATACTTTAAATCAATTATTACAAGAAGACTTGTATTATTTTATGAGTGGTTTAAGGCTAATGGTCTTTTACTCTATAACAACAGGCAGAAACTGTCGTTTTTCATTCAAACTATAGTAACAGCTCTAGAACAGATTCATCAATTTTGGATTCATCACTTAACTTGACTGAACACACCAAATTTCGTAGCATAATTATTGATAACAAGTTGACTTGGAAAGATGAAATTTCATCAGTCGCCACTAAATTATGTAGAGCATATTATGTGATTTGTATTCTCTCTAAATTATTAAACACAACACACTTTTAACAGTTTATTACGCATATGTATATTCAAATTTATGGTGCTATTTTCTGGGGTAATTCAATTAATTGTAGAAGATTATTTAGCTTACAAAAAATTATAAAAAAAATCAATAATATGCCTTTCTTATCATCAACCAAGCCCAGTTTGAAATCATTAAAAATTCTCACATTGCCATGTATTTATATTTATAAAAAAACACAATCAATATATGACTTTTATTTCTAGCTCACATTCTTATGACACTAAATATAAACATATCCTGGCATATCCATAACACAAAATAACCTCATTTGAAAAATTACCGTATTACACTGGGATACGCTTAGTAAATAAATTACCCAATGAATTGAAAATTTAAATGTCTTTAAATAGTTTCAAAAATAAATTAAAACAATATTCATTAACAAATTTTTTTTGTTCGATTGAAGAATATTTAAACTGTTAATAAATTTGATTTGTAATTTTAAAAAGTACCAAGTTAGAGTTTTTAAATGATAATTAACTGTAGGAAAAATTGGATTATAATTATATTTACCTTTACTTTACATGTCATATTGTTAATTTAAATTATTATTTTGTATTTGTTTATATTAAGTCCAAATTTATGTATTACCTACTTAACCGTTACCTGTCATATAAATATGATGTTATGTAACTCACTGAGGAAATAAATAAATAAATGAATAAATAAATATGCTCTTATATTTGCTCATCATCAGCAGGCGTATAAAGTAAGATTAATTTTAATGAGGTATATGTCGAATGAGTACAGTAGGTGCCAATAAACGACCAACAAATGAATTTTAAATTAAGGTTTTTTATTAATACCTAGCTGCTCGTACCCGGTTTCACCCGGGAATACAACAGTTATGTATGCTGCATTCTGCGGTTAGCCCGTGGAACTACTACGAATCAAGATCACCTGTTTGTGTTTTCATCAGCTCAAACAAAAATGAATGTCCATAAGGAATATATGGGAATTTTGAACTCCCATGGGGCAGAGCTCTATAGGATTTTCAAAATGGAAATAGGCCTATGTGTTTATTTGGTAAATAAGGAAAATTCCTGTAAATTTTCATGACAATCGGTTCAGTAGTTTTTAATGATTGAGGAACAAAAAGCAGACAGACACACACTATCCCATTCTTATATACTAGGTGTACGCTCATTCCTGGCGTACAAGGATAATTGAAACACATGATCAAACTTAAATCGAGTCTAATAAAAAATTCAATATCTGATTTGAGTAACATCATCAGAATACATTCCGTTATCATTTAAATGCCGCCAGAATCCGGGTTTTATGTCTATATAGCTATAGTTTTAGTCACTTCTCCCCTAAGAACCACTTATCGCAGAAGCTGGGTGGGTATCGCACTGGCTCTTGGAGCGTAAGATCGCAGGTTCGGATCCCGTCACCGATCCAACCTTTTATTCGTAGAAAAACATGCATACATTTATCACTTGTTTTTATCATTGTAAATGTTATATAAATCCGTAAATTTATTTATTTTTTAAATAAACTGAAGATTTCAGGCATGGCTTGTTGTTAGGATTGGCATGGGTGCGTTATCTTAGAAACAGACAGAGTATTTTTGGCTAAGCAGTGACTTTAGCAGTGTGGTTAATTTAACTTTTAAGAGAACAGCGAGTTTCCTAAATTAACTAATAATGTTAACAATTTCTATAGGCCAAGTCAAAATATCCTTAAGGATTAACAATAAGTCGTCAGGTCCAGTTATTTAGATGACAAAATGAGATTTCAATATATTGTTTCAATAGCCTAGGCTGTCATGAAATTAAATGCTATAAACATGGGTTGGTCCAAGTCCGTACATGAAACTTCTAAAATGGCAAGTAGCCTAAGTGTATATGCCTAAATTTTATAGCCATAGGTCCAAGTTTATGATGAAAACAGCTCACTATAATCCAAACCTAGGAGATGTCAAATCATTTCAGATAACCTGTATAAAAGGCTTAGTTTGGTTAGAATAGTTTAAATCTTTTGTTTTGGTTCGCTATAACATTCCTGGTAATGTGTTTAAAGTATTTTACAACAGTTGTATTTTAAAAATTATATTTCAATATATTGTCTCAATAGCCTAAGCTATCATGAAATTAAATTCTATAAGCAAGACCGTACATGAAACTTCTAAAATGGCAAGTATCCTAAGTGTATAGGCCTACATTTTATAGCCATAGGTCCAAGTGTATGATGAAAACCGCTCACTATAATCCAAACCTATGATATGTCAAATCATTTCAGATAACCTGTATAAAAGGCTGTTTGGTTAGAATAGTTTAAAGCTTATACTATAGTTTTACCGAATAATCTATAGTTTTGATTGTGGTTACCTACTACATTACTGGTAATGTATTTTAGGTAATGTAGACAATTTTTATTATTAATTTAGTGAAAACATAACCTAGCAAATAATTGTCCTACATAATAAATTTTAAGGTTGTTCGCTTACTGTGACTAACTTGATCAAAGCTTTCTAGACAAATTGAGGCTTTGTATACTTTTTACACATGACATTCACAATATTACCAATTGTCTAAGACCATGTAATAAAACAAACTATGTTATAAATATAAACAGTCATCTATTTTGAAAAGTTATTTTGAGTTTTTCGACCTGCCACAAGCGACGTCTGCCACTGTTACAATCGTCGCCTCCAACGACTGACGATATTTACACAGAGTAGGCACACTAAGGAAAAAAAGTGTATGGATAAATTTTTAAAACGTACACTTAATAATTTTATAAAATAATAAATATGCTCACAACTTAACACTATACTTCGATTTATCTCTCTTGTGTGTTTTTTTGTTGGTAAAAAAACTTTTGTTATCCAGTATAACAAAGTATACTCTAGTAAACTAACTACTGTTACTCTGTTGTTGAAACATAGACGTCGGCTAAATTTTAACGATTCAAGTGCCACTGAAATGGCTTCCAATGTTGTTCTTATGGAGAACAAAAATAAATTTTTTTTAAGATAATTTTATTAATACTAAATTAAATTATCTGAATAACGAACTTGACCGAGATTTTGACCTGTTAAGTTTTTCTGGAAAATTTTAAGTTTAACTGTGGAGGCATTCTCAAGTTATTGTGGTCACAGACACGCCAGTTGAGTTGATTCTCTTACCAGTCTAAGCAGTAAAGTTGTGTATAAGGATAATATTCACTTCGTTCAATTATCCAATTATTAAGGATGAATATAAATATATTAAAATTAATTATAAACCACCATAATTGCTTCTTGTATTGTGGAGAGTAAAAAACATATGTTTTATTAAGTGGTTTAGTATATATTAACTTCATCCCAACATACAACAATCATGGATCTCTACTGACCTTAGATTTTATAAAAAAAATACTGATGGTAATATTAACACATTTTACATAGAAAAACAACTTTGATAAAAATTACTGCACCCTAGAAACAAATATAATTACTAAATGTGAGGTATTGATTTAAACTTTTAAAATAATTAAGGTTTATAACTCTAATATAAAGTACAGATTAAATAGAGTAAACTACAAACTGTGTAAACCAGAATGTCAAGAACTGCCTTAAGTTTGTTTTTTTTGTTCGTCTAGTACAATCTTTCCTAATATCATTTCATATTTCAATTACCGGTAATGTACACGGTGACATGTGACAAGCCAATACCCAGTGTGCATGACATGAGAAAGGACATTGGCTTCAGACGGGTCCTGTCACACCCAGGCTAACTTGTGCAAACTTCAGCAAGTCTGTTATAACATATGCCATATCGGCTCCGGGCTTTGATAGCGAAGCTTTTAATAAGATTTAATCAGTGCAGCTATTAAATTTGGAAGGTCTTCTATGACAAAAACAGAATGGCTATTTTGGAATGAGTTTGTACGGTTTCTTAGATTTCACTTATGGTAATACCGAAACAGTCACCTACGTAGAGCACTAAATTTCCCTGGTAAAATTGTTGGATGTTGTAAATATATAATTGCCTCTATTAAACAGACAAACAATATTAATATCAGAGTAAACATGTTATTTCATTGTTACTTATGTGTGGTTAAACAGAACATCCCCTCATATTAGGTAGGATACAACAAATAATCTAAAATTTACAAAAATTTGTATTTGATTATGTTTACGTATAATGTGTTGTTGCAACGTTCGACTTATCTCCTGACGCTAGACCAGTATGCCATCGGATTACGAGTTCTCAGTACTGTTTCCGTTGTGGTGGTCCACAAATCTTCCCAGACGTGGCTCATGGTAATTACCTCGGCATTACGGTGTGCTAATGACCTCCGAGGCTACACCATTAGTCACTCATCAGCCTCATAAAACACCACAAGTGAGTTTTGGTGGAGTGTATAACATATTTTTGTCACATTTAACATTGGTCGTGCTGCTAGACCATTATGTCATTGGATGACGAGTTCTCAGTACTGTTTCCGTCGCGGTGGCCCACAAATCTTCCCAGACGTGGCTCATGGTAATTACCTCGGCATTACGGTGTGCTAATGACCTCCGAGGCTACACCATTCACTCATCAGCATCGTGAAACACTAAGAGGGGGTTTGGGTAGTGTAGCTGAATAAATTAATAATAAGGTGTAAGTTCTATGTAAACAACTTGCGAAACAAATTGTTAACATAACAACTTGAAACAGTTGAAGGTTGTGAAGCTCTTGGATTCCACACGTTAATGAAGACGATAAAGACTGAACCTCATGTTAGCGTTGTTGGCTACTGTGCAAACATCAAATTAACTTTTAAATGTAACTTTTATAGAAGGATATTGCAAACTATAAACAACTGTTCTAAAAAATAATAAAATTAAAAAGTGTACAATGATGAAAAGAGAAACTTCCAATTTAAAAATATTACTCTCACAGCCTTTACATTTATAAGTAACAGTTAAAGTACTAACTTATCTACAATTAAATAATTAAAAACACGTAGCAATCAATGCTCGATTCATACAGGTCTAATGAACCTTAGTTAAACACTATTAATATTTGAATTGTTGGCACTGTATTATGTACAGTGTCGCGCTATATTCTTACTAACTTATAGAAACTTAAACATGTATTATTTTTATTTAACTATTTGGAACAATCCGCGAATAGTGTGTATTAAGTCTCATAAAAACCGATAAAGACTCTATTACCTGTTTTCTAAAGCGCCAACATTCTTCCAACGTAAAATATTAAATTTGTAATATGGTACTAATCATAATTTCTATATGATAATTTATTTCAATAATTTTAATTGGGATTACAAGCTAATGAACCATTTTACAGGAGGTATACTCTTTAACGAAGTCCAAGTAGCTACTTTACAACGCAACTTGACTGCTAACTGGTTCCACATGCTTCTAGTGAAATGTAATTGCCATAGTTTATAAAAAGGTCTTAGAAGGTTATCTTTGTTTCATAATGGTTCAACAATAATTTTAGGCAAATTAACTGAGTGAAATTTGTAATATAACCATACACACATTTCAAAATCACTTCACTATAGATTAGTTTGGGGTACACACATTATAACAGGATTTAAGTTGAGTTCACTCAAGCAAAACCACTTCAAATAGATATGTGTGAATTTATCAATAAACATTAATTTTAATATAGGCATTTCAAAAATTAAACTATAACTTTGTTTATCAACAATATTAAAAAAAATTGTTTAATTGAAGATTTTTTTAACACGAAATAAGTTTATAAAAGACAATTAAAGATCTAGGAAGGAAAACTTGCGCTAAATGGATTGTCTACAAGTTAGATCACGTCTGCGTCAGGCAGAGTTGTGTATTGGCAAAGCCAATAATATGTGTCAACTCGGATTGGGGCTTTGATCACAGGTTGAGCTTCACATTATGGTCGAGGTGGAGGGAGGAAGTTACAAAGTAAATCAACCAAGCAGACAATTTAGGCAGCTTAGTTAAAAAAAAGGGTCCTAAGTGCAGTACTTAAATATACGAAGATAATATGTTATATTGGTACAGTAGAGTCTCACAAACTCGACTCCCGATAACTCGACACTCTGGGAAACTCGACACCTCATTTACTATACAGTACATGCATTACAAGACTATATATTTTGGAAACGAGGACAGTTAGTTATTAATTCTCAATTTTTAAGTATTTATCTAATTTTTATATTGTCCTTAAGTTTGTAATACAGTAACATTATACATTTATAATATAATGTGTTTAAGTAAAATCTAATACAGTAAACAATTTACAGCTAAATAATGTGTTTTCCTCCCCTCCCAATGTAATTATGGATAACTCGACATTCCACAAACTCGACAGGGTCTTAGTCCACATTGTGTCGAGTTTGTGAGACTCCACTGTATTTAAAATGAAGCTTTCAGAAAGCTACAAGTCAAAATTTAAATACCCCCGTCGCATCAAACCTGTGTACTCAGCGAATTTTCAATGCATTTATATGTTCCTAACTACTACATAAAGCCACTTACCAAGTTTGACAAAAATACATTCGTAAATAAGTGATTTATAACATTTTATTTATTCCCCATAAGAATAACATTAGGATTGAGTACGCAGGTTTGCTGCAACAAGGAAGATAAGAAATGAGTTTTTATGCAATTATCAATATAACTGAACCAGGTGAAGCTACTTACAATGTTTTATTAATTTATGTTCATAATTAAGGGAGATATAAAACTTTACTTATTCTCCATAAGAATAACATTAGGGCTGAGTATGCAGGTTAGCTGCTACGACGACAACCAACAAAACATTTATTTTTTGTGCAAATATCAATATACCAGTACAACGTGGAGCCACATACCAAGTTTCATCAATATACATTCATAAATAATCAAGATATCAAATTTTATTTATTCCCCATAAGGATAACATTGGACAACGTACTGTGTTTAGTAATTTGAATATCTCTGCAACGGTTGGACGTAGAATCACAATTTAAACACCAACATGATTGTTTTGTGGAGCTGAAGTGAATGGTAAAAGCAAATGTGAAGTTTAAAGTAAAATTAACTGAATAAAAGCCAAAAACCTTTTTCCCATAAGATTAACATGGGAGATTTTATGAGCATGTTTTTTTGATTTTTTCCGCAACCACTTAACCTTGGTTAATAATTCAAAATACCATATTATTTTTTTTAAGCCCTATAACATGGTCAAAAGCAAAATTAAGTGTTTTAAAAATGTTAGGGTGAAAAATGCAAAAAACTGTTTTTTGGAAAATTGAAAACCCCCATAAACACCCCTTTCCATAGTCCGATTTTTCTGGTTTTCGAACTTAAAGTCATAAATGTCAGTTTACACATTTGAGCCAAATTTCATCGAAATCGGACTATTTTTCTCAAGTTATCGCATTCACGGACACGCACACACACACACACACACACACACACACACACATATATATATATATAAAACATATATATATATAAATTTGAATAGTGTTTTGGACATCTGGGGACCTCAAAACAAAAATTTATCATGGTTTCGGGCTTAAGTCTTACCATGAGACCTACGGTAATAGCTTCTTCCCTACAGGGGAAATTCGCTAAAAAAAGAGAAAAACAAGAAATGCGTTTAAATTTTTCAATACAAATTGCTTATGCTATGAAAAACTGTCCGTTGATTAATTGGTTTGTGTGACTCTTCTCTTAATTATCATATTTAGGACATGCGAACCAAAACTATCCCGTAATCCTTGAACATTACTGCCAAATCTATAAAAGTTCCCGTTTCAATCCTGGCTAAAACAAAGGCATAATATAATTAAGCATCACACATATACATGAAAGATTTTTAAACGCGGGACTGCCAAGTTATATCCCCTGAGAAAACTTAATAAAGCTTTTCTCCTATTAGCATCGTTTTTACATTATAGTATAAGCAATCATAAAACTTCAGGCACACAGGAACAGATAATATAAATATCAAAAGTTCAAAAGCTAACTTTACTTAACAGGTTTGGTATACACTGTCATACTGAAAATGTTTACTCTGAGTAGGCATATATGCATGTTATTGGACATTAAGACGGATTTATAACGATTGTAAAGATTTTCGAGTTTCAGTCTACAATATTTTGGTTATAATGTTGGTACAGGTAAATAGCCTTTCTCGAAGTTGAGTAACTTCGACATCGGCTAAGCAACTTCCCGTAATCCTCTTAGAGAGGGCTCCATATTGGCTTAATGTACCTTCCCAGTGTAGCTGCCTTAAGATAAATACTTCTTTCAATTAGTGAACTCAACTCGATTTATGTGAGTGGTGTTCTTGAAATCAGTTAAATATATATTAACTTAAACAATGCTAGTTTCTAATTGCTGGTAGTTTTACAGTCAAATTTAATATATAGGTTTTGAAAAGTAATAAATAACTATGAATTCCAAGCCAGGTTCTATATTGTTACTAAAATAACTTTGTTTAATTTTTTTTGGGTGCTAAAAGTGTACTTAAGTTTTATATGTTTCATAATACATATATAATTTGAGGTAGCGAAAACCCAATCAAGTATCATGCATATTGTCTGCTATTCATTACTTACTCGAACTCACTTATGTCCAATAGGATAAATTTCCTTGAAGAAATGTAGCATATAGTAAGTTTGCCGGCTACCGAAAAAGGGCTGTTAACATTAACTAATATTTAAAATGTATAATAAATCTAAGACTTATGAAAACTAATGCAGTAGTTATACAGGGAGATTGATATAAGTGTGCCAGCTGACTTTCTTGAAAAGTATAAGAGCATTAACAAATTTTAAAAGCAACTTCCATAAATCTTTAGTTCTGTATAATTTAGTGATTTTGAAATTTTGATTTTATCCACCATTTTCCAATATGGTGGCTAACTTTAGGTTTTATTATAAAATGACTATAGTTTTATTGTTAAATCAGGTCGAAAATATAATTTTAAAATGTTTTTATGCTTTGTATTTTTTTACTAAATCCAACCGTTCAGGTGATTTTTATAGTTTCTAGTAATGAGTATCTCGCCTTATTACAATATCTCGCTATGGAGGCAACAGTTAGATTTATAAAAGAAACACATAGAATAAAAACGTATTAAAATTATATTATTAAAATTATATTTTCTACTCAGTTAATTGATAAAATGTTCCAATATTGTTAACAATTTAAATTAGTCTTACGAAATTACCCTAATTCTATTATTAGGGCAGAAAGTGTAATTTTAAAAGGTCTTAATTTCTGCCGTTCCTTTCCTAAATCTAGTTTGTTAGCCTCCAGAGCTAATCATAAGGTACTCATTGCTAAATACCATAAAAATCACCTTAACGGGTAGGTTTAGTGAAAAAGCACAACAAATAAAAACTTTTAAAATTATATTTTCTGCCTGAATCAGTAATAAAACTATGGGTATTTAGTCAGAAAAACTAAAGTTGGCCGCCATATTGGAAAAATGGCTGGTAAAATTAAAATTAAAAAATCACAAAATGATATAGAACCAGAAATCCAGTGAAGTTTCTTTTTAACTCAATTTTAATAGATTATATACTTTTCAAGAAAAACCGACGGCACACATATATCAATCACCCTGTTTAGATGGAAAGTATCCAACATGCAATTGAATGTAGGAGATGTTAGCTAAGGGTCTCGTCTACAAAGTTAGGACATGAGGTAACTGAATCGCAGCCTGTTACCTGAGTCGACTCTTGATACGTTGTAAACACACATGACATAATACTCTGGAAGTTTATACTTCTATAACAGAAGCATTTACATGTTGGGCAATGTTGCCAAGAACGGTGTTTTGTAATTGGTTTTACAACTTTGATTTTGAGTGAAGGCGTATCACCCACGAATATACCTTGAATGTTCTGATTATGTTGTAATTTCAATGAAGTATTTCGTGAATTTCGTGGCATTTCCCGATGCAGGACTCTACTGAAATTATCACTGGACTGTTTTTTTTCCAGTGGCATCAACCTATCGCAAATTGAAGAGTTCTGTGTCGGTGCCATAAAATATAAAGAAGTAGTCTATAACTGTTTCTAGTGTAGGCCATATTGAGATATATGATACTGTTATCTTGGAATGTAAATTGATGTGTCAGCCTACCTTACTTTATAACTTTTGTTCTCTTTGGCTATGCATATTCGCATAACTCAAGAGGAAAATTTTAGTATCAGTACAGTATGTGATGTATTGTATTGCATCATAGATTTATGCAATAGAATCAAGACTAAAAAAATATTCTAAATTAAAACAAAACAAGGATACTAAACCAAAACTAAATATAAAATATTAAGTATGATTTTTTGTAAATTAAATTTGTCATAAAAGCTTGTAGGCTTTAAAATTGTACATTGTTTATTCTGAAGACAGTGTAAAAGTCTGTAAAAATGTTCAAAAACTCGAAATCTTATATAAATTGAGGGGAAACCGTGCTCATTAGGGGGAGTTGAGCCGTCAACATATTTTAGTGCGATACTGCAGCGAAATCTGGCAACATTTTGTGATAAGGTTGTTGAATTATTTATATAGAATAATATTGCTTATGAGCGAGTGAGTATTTGGACTTTCTGTAAAATTATAAACTAGTAGTTTTTATTCTTGTAAAATCTTTTGTTTGAGTAGAAAGATCTAGCTAATTTGAATTGCAAACATGGTTTCACAATTTTAGGTTTTTTCGTACGGTCTAGCATAATTTGATTATAAAGTAATTTAATGTGTTTATCGTATAAATTGCTCGGATGCAACAATTTATATTATATGTTTTTTTTTAATGAACAGACATAACTTTCGATTTAAATGAAATGTTAAACGTACATAAAGGGGGTACAACTTCATACTACAGTTTAAAACTGAAGGGAGAATTACGTGTTTTGAGAGTTCAGTCGTATACATTTTAAACAGTTTTTCCATAAACTGTTATTTTATATATAATGTATATATTTTGTACTCCAAATTTTCGTACAAATATTTATATAAATGATGATGCGTTTAAAATTTGTTAAAAGGCTATTTTGTCTGGGTTAAAAAAAATAAATCATTTACGACGTTAACAGAGCCCTAAAAACAACTTGTAGGTTTTACTCTATTGATGAAAATAATATATAAATGTCAGACTAACAGACCACTGAATCAAAAAATGGCAGCTGGTTCAACTTTACATTTAAATACGATTAGAGAAACTAAAAAAGATTATACGTGATATAGTGGTCCTTTTTAAGTCTGAGTCTAAAAAAAGATTAATACTGTGTAGGACCTTTAAAATTATGTATACTTATTATATGTCTCCCACAAGATTTACGAAGACTTCAACTAATAGAGGACTTTTAAGATAAAACCTTTAAATTTTAAGGTAGTCACAGACCATTTATTATGTATTTTTGATCTTACTTAGTAATATTAATTGACATAAACCGGACCTCAAAAGTACCTTTGAATCAGGACCGAGTTCGCACGCAGCACGCTGACGTGAGAAGTGAATTTCCATATACAAAACTTTTAAAACTCAAAACCAATGTAAAACATACATTTATTCCAATTTTATTGAAATCTGAAAACATTGATTTTTTGGCTGTTCTGATGTTCCTAGCTTCATTTACCTGCAATGCTGGGAATAGAATTTTGTGCATTATAAGGCTAGGGAGAAGGTACAGTTAGGCTTGAAAGTAGGCACGAGGTTGCTGGGGATGATGCAAATACACCAACAAATGAATAACATGGTTTCCATTGTAAAAACCCAAAAGACAACGTACTTTGTTTAGCCGATATACATTTTCTTTAATAGCTCGGTAAATATTTATGCTAGAATGACGAGAGAGGTTATAAAACTTTCGCTTTACTAATTCCCATCTTAATACATGCATTAATTTTACTTCCGGGGCTTTTCTGACCCTTTTTGGGCCAAAAAACTCAAAATTTGAAAAAATAATCCCCAAAAAAGGGGTTTAGAGTTTTCCGATTATTTTGTCCAACGTACTTGTCCAACTGATTATAGAAAGGTACGTCCCTACCAAATTTGAAGTAAATTGAACAAAAAGTGCCTCTAGAGTGCATACACACACACACACACACACACACACATATATATATATATATATATATATATATATATATATATATATATATATCTAAAGAGTGTAAAAGTGAAAAGACTTTAGAGTGTGTTCAGGGGGTCACGTTAGGAAGTTCTATGGTGGTCCCGGGCTTAAGTTTCACCGTGCGGGTGATGCTAATAGTTCACTTTCCAATAATCACATTTTAAAGTTTCGCTAATAGTAATGAAATGTAAAGTTCGACCGGATGTCTTTTCAGTGTCAGTGGTCTGTTTGAGTTCGAGTCTGTGACACTGTATATTACTGCTAAACACCTTTAATTTTATGTAAAACTGTAACTACATTGTCGTTTAAGGTTTCCTCTGACTCCCTGATGTGATGAATAATTTGCTTGAAAAAGTAGATTTTTAGGATTAGTATTGATGTACCAGGAATTTATTGCGATTTTATAATGGTTAAAAGAAGTTGTTTCTGTAATTTTCAAACACATACAACACGTTCAAATCGTAACTTATACAATATACTGTAGCTTGTTGCAGTTATCATAATATTATATCAGTAATAAACAACATAGTTTGTAGTGTATTTTTATTTGTTTACAACTTATTACATGTAGGTCAAAGTAATAAAAAATATACAAAATACGATGCAACAAGTAGAGATATGAAACTAAAGCACAACGAACGTTGCATCTCAATTGATATAAATAATTCAGAGGGCTTATCTTAAATTCCAGGCCAGAGGCCATCTTAACTCATGTTCAAAAATGATGAGGGCTGTGCCTTCTCTAATGAGCCCTCGTTTAGTTTTTTCTCCTTTTCCAACATAACACGAGGACTTAAGAAAGCTGTCGATACAAATATTACCTTCGTATTATAAAGTTCAGCTTTATCAAACATAAGTAATAGGTTTAAGCATAGTGCAATAAATATATATGTTACCAAATAAAATTTGTATAACTTGACGGCAGGATAGTTGACTTCAAATATAGTGCATTCTGATGTTTTTCATTTGGTTATAATCCTGTAGAAGACTGTTAACGCAATGCATTACTTTTTGGACAAAACATCGACGTAGTTTTGACCTCTTGACGTAAAAATGCTAGCTACAAAACTAATATTTAGTTCATACTCTATTTGGTTAGTCAAAATTAAAAGGTCAAATTGTAATTTAATAAGTTATAAATTAAAATGTGATACATTTTATCTGAAACTTGAGATGTTAAATGGATGTCTTGTAGCTAACTACTTTCTGCTAATACTGGTGGTGCTATCGCTTTCTGACCCAAGGGGTTCAAGCTTCGTAATTTTTCATACAATTATAAATTGAGTTATTAGTCTACTACATGCGTATAGTAAATTGTTTTACTCTCGAAATATCAGCTCAGTGTTGTAATTAAATACATTAAACTTAATACTATGTACCAAAACAACTAACTACCGAACGAATGACAACTAACTACCAAAGCATTTTCTGAACAACATAGGTATATCATTTATATATGTTTATGTTTCCAGCACACTCTTCAACATACAATCTTATAGATAAGTTATTTTCTGAAATGTCATTGATAAGGTCTGAAATCACTTATCTAATGGGACCGATGAGTTTCAGTACGTAAAAAAAGTGTTTGGCCTACATAAAGCTTTAAAATACTCTTTGAACCACATTGGAGGTCCCTAGAATAGCATAGACATATCCGGACAGACCCATTAAGATTACATGGAGCACTAAAGAGGCTTATGTAAAAGTTGTTCAGCCGGTGTCAAAGTCAGTCCAACTACTCACAAGTCTATTACCTGTGTCAACACTGGGCCCACCTCTACAGGGAAAAATACATGTCAAACTTGCCAATCTGAAAAGCTGCTTGGATAAATAACATTAGAGTAATGCAGTTTTAGTGGAGTAGCGTTTTGAATATCAGTTGTGTGTTTTCTATGTCATTAATTTTGAAGAGTATTTAAAATAATACCCCCATCACAGCAAACCTGCGTACTCAGCGAATTTCCTATGAATGAATATATTTCTTGCTACCACATAAATCCACTTACCAAGTTTCATAAAAATACTTAAATAAATAAGTGATACATAGCATTTTATTTATTCTCTATAAGAATAACATTAGGGCTAAGAACGCAGGTTTCCTGCAACGAGGAAGATAAAAATGCGGGTTTTTTGCAATTATCAGTATACCTCAACCAGGTGAAGCTATATACCAAGTTTTAATGATTTATGTTCATAATTAAGGGAGATATAAAGCTTTCCGTATTCTCCATAAGAATAACATTAGGGATGAGAATGCAGGTTTGCTGCTAAGAGGATAATCAACAAAAAATAAATTGTTTGTGGAAATATAAATATACCAGTACTAGGTGAAGCCACCTACCAAGTTTCATCAATATACGTTCATAAATAATCGAGATATCAAATTTTAAATATTCTCCATAAGGATAACATTGGACAACGTACTGTGTTTAGCACTTTGAATATCACGGCAACGGTTGGACGTAGAATCACAATTTAAACACCAAAATGATTGTTTTGTAGAGCTAAACTGATTGGTAAAAGCAAATGTGAAGTTTATATAGAAATGAACCGAGGAAAAGCCAAAAACCTTTTTCCGATAAGATTAACATGGGAGATTTTATGAGCAGGTTTTTTTGGATTTTCTCCGCAACCACTTAACCTAGGTTAACAATTCAAAATACCATATTATTTGTTTTTTAAGCTCTATAACATGGTCAAAACCAAAATTAAGTTTTTTTTTTTAATTTTAGGTTGAAAAATGCAAAAACTTATTTTTGGAAACGTTAAAACCCCCATAAACCCCCCTTCCCGTGGTCCGATATTTCTGGTTTTCGAACTTAAAGTCATGAATGTCACTTTACACATTTGAGCCAAATTTCATCGAAATCGCACGTTTTTTACTCAAGTTATCGCGGTAACGGACACACACATATATATATATATATATAAATTTGAACGCATAGTGTTTTTGGCATCTGGGGACCTCAAAACAAAAAGTTATCATGGTCTCGGGCTTAAGTCTTACCATGAGACCTACGGTAATAGCTTCTTCCCTATAGGGGAAATTCGCTAAAATGGTATTTGCTTTAGACCTGTCACTTATCTAGGTTATTTATAAATTTTTGGGTGAGAAAACATTAATTTAATACTACTTGCTTCCTTCTAATCAACAAACTCAATGTTCAAACGTAGTAAATAAATCGTTTAGTCTATTTATTTTCCTTATTTAAATTATTGAAAAATAACCTGGTATGTATTTCTCATCGTAATGACCGTGGTTCAAATTATGTTGACCAAAGAGTGAAAATGTTTTGCTAATATCTTTATCATAACGCATAGACTATATAAAATGACAATTTTAAAACAAAACTATTTTTAACATGCACAAACAAACTCTTAAACGTAATATTACATTGTTTCATTATTCAAAACCTAGTCAAAATTGATTGCTATCTTTTCTTATATTAACCTTATATTAAATCTGCAACACTTAATTGAAATCAAAGGGGTTTTAGATCATCTACACATTTGTTCAATATCGAAGGAAGTTATTTGAAATCGGTAAAACATTATAATAGTCTATTTCATACATTTTAGACTAACTTCTAATACGACTAGATGTTATCCGCAGGGTTCGCCTCGCTAAAGATAAAAAAATAAATAAACGGTGTCAGAAAACTGACACATACTTTCTCCCTTTTAGCCCAACTTTAATGAATAAATTACTTTTTATTTACTAACTATAGAATATAAAGCACGGTCGAATGTACAGAAAATCTTGTAAACAAGGTGTTTTCAAAAATAGCCACCCAAATCCCTGTTTAGGAGACACTAGAGAATCCATCGCCACATACGTGGTTTTAAGAGTGGAAATGCCCCCTATTCCCCCCCTAGGGTTATTAAGGGGCAACATATTTCGAATTTCCTCTGTTGGTCAATGCTAACTTGACAAGCATATCAAGTTTGAACGAAATTGATCAATAAATAAGAGAGAAATAGTAATTTGTGTATTCCCCATAAGAATAATATTCTACAACGTACTCCGTGTACCGCAAAATGAAAATTTAAGTTTTCTCCGCAACCAGTAATCGTAGAATAGTAATTCAAAATACTAATTTATTTAGTTTTTTGAGCTCTTTTTAATGGTAAATAGTAATATTTTGTATATTTATGTTTTTTTATGCAAAATCAAAAAACTGAATTTTTGATATTTTAAGTCTTGTAATTTCTGAACCCGAATTTTTACAGAAATTCCAGAGGTGTTATTTTGTTGGAAAAAAAATTTCTACAAACGACTAAAGTTTAATCAAAATCGTTAGAGCCGTTGCTGAGAAACCTTGATTTTTCATGTTTTTTGGCGGTTTTTGGGGGATAATTACCCTTAAAAATAAAAAATAAAAAAAAACACCTGGAGGTATCGTGGATTAGTATTAACTACATACAGTACTAATTTCATAAAAATCGGATCATTGGTTAGGGCTCTAGCTCTGTACACATCCATACAAATATTCAGCCAGACACAGACATCACGTAAAAATCAATTTTTTGGGTTCAGGGAGTACCAAAACGAACATTTCCACTAACAACTCAAATTCGAAAATTTTGACGAAAACAATACTTTCTCCATATACTATGTTTAGGGGCAGAAAGTAAAAACTATGACAGTTGTGTGTGCTGCATTCTGGGGTTAGCCCGTGGAACTACTACGAATCAAGATAATAAGCTGTTTGAATTTTCATCAACTCAAACAAAAATATAATGTCCATAAGGAATACATGGGACCTTTGAACCTCCGTGGCGCAAAGCCCTATAGGATTTTCGCAACTTTAATATGCCCATATGTTAATCAAGATTATTTAGTACCTCTCTGCCAAATTTCAGCTGAAGTCCAGTGGTTAGAGCGTGATTGAGCCACAAATATCAGAACAAACACACAAACTTTCACATTTATAATATTAGTAGGATATGATTACCCTTTGTATACGAATACGACTTATTTATAGTGAAGTTGACCATAAGTTGAGTGCGCATATAATATAGGTAATTAAATATTTTCAATAATTAAAACATACAATCTTAATCAATTTCAGGTATAACATATCCTTAATTCTATCTTCTCTATAAAAAATTACATCTAGAGTGTTCCAAAGTATTATATCACACGTAAATAAGCTAAACTGTGGCAAGTCAAAATGCCCACCCACTGGTGAACGGTATTTTATATAAATAATTCAACAGCCTTATCACATTATGTGGCCAAAGTACGTAGCAGTATCTTACTGAAATACGATGGCGGCCGTGTTTCCTGTAATGATGGTAGTTTTCCCTCAGTTTTCATAATGTAAAGCTATACATGTTTTTACGTTTGTATATTGACGTTGAAAAATACTACTTAAATACTACCAAAACTACTGAAATATTTTTACTAACTGCATACAATGATAACTTTAAAATTGTTGATAGTAAAACTTAAACAATGAAATTTATCATTAATAAAGTCGTGCAAATAACCTTTAAAAAAAAAATCAATCGAGATCATTCTTAATTCTACTTAGACCACAGTATACAAATAATTATTAATATATAACTGTTTTAATACTGTGGTGTAAAATAAACCCCACTAAATGTAGTCTATTAACTGAATTAAGTAGTGTTTATTTTACACTCAAATAAAATTATCTTTATTAATTTTTCGTGTCTACATTATAAACGCAATACCCTGCTTAGAACTATTATTTTTTAGTTTAAAATAGTGTTTACCTTAAGGTCTTTATCATAGTTACAGTCTACAGGTTAACACCTGAATAAAAGGTTTTACATATGACACTCTTTATTTAGAATTCTTTACGTTTACGTCTTGAATTAAGGTACTCTTTAATGGTTTCACATTATAAGAGTTTATAAGACTTCATCCCGAGATCAGCAAACGCTATCCCGAATTAGTAAACCCCATCCCGTGATTATTATTATACTGTGAATCAGAGAATCTCGTTAATACCAAACTAACAATGAAACCATCTCTTAAGCTCTGGTAAATAATTAATAGCAAAATGTTCTTGTGGTTGTTGCTACACTAGAATTATTTAAATTTCTTATTTCGGGTTTTTTGTTCTTAGATTAAACAACAGTCTTGCCACAGTCTATAGTGTTCAGTTGCAGGTTTTAATATAATAAAGTTTGATTAAATATTGTAGATAAAGTGTAGATAAATTTAAAACCAAAATTCTATATACAATTCATCAATGAAAAACGTATGTGAATCGACAAACTCTAACACCTCCCATTACGAGTGAGACCACAAACGTATCAAGGAAAACTCACAAAACAGACTTTGCTACTGCTACGCAGATATGGCCCAACCTGTAGACTACTGCCTTAGCTCACAACTAAAATTGTGTAAATTATGTGTTCTAGTTGATCAGAAAATCTAAAGCCATAAGTTTCAATACACAAAGTCATTTTGTTTTTTACAAAAACAAATATTTGAAATACGTGGAACGGAATACTATTTGCTATATTCCTAAAAATTTAACAATAAATGGCATAGTTATATAATGGTGTGGGGGGAAGCGGGACCGTGAAGCAATACTATACAAAAATATATTTTACACTAAAATAACACATATTTCCATGGGATTTATAAAATATCAATACAAAATGTTATGGGAATTTATATTATTAAAAGAATTTCTTGGTTTTTGTTCGGCGGCTTTTGACCCCTAAAACTATTATTTTGTATACATATTTCGTATCAATGAAAAGCTGTTGAGGTAAAAAGAGCCTTTTGGGGATTTTAAAAACCTTTACCTTCAGAGCATCACTTCACTGGCTTTCAAAGTTCCAATGTTAATCTTATGAAATTATATTTTATTTAGTCAGTCAGCTGATCGTGAAACAATAAACTTGTTTAAAGGTCTGACTCTATGCATGCTAGATCCCCAAGCGGATAACGGGTCATCAAACTAGTAAATACCTTATTAAAAGTTTGTAATAAGACATCTTAACACAAAATGAGATCTTTCTTTAGATCATTAACATAATAGCACATCATGGAGTTCAGCCATTTCTTTTTGTTTGAGCTTGCCTAATTGGCAAGTTTTGTTTATACCTACTTGGTTGATTAATTTTTTACTCCCCCCCCCCCCAGCTAGATCATATGAAGCTCAAGCCGTGATCAATAAACTCCGCCAATATTTAAAAACTCTACCTAACATGACGCCGACATGATTCAACTGTAGACAATTCCCTTAGCACAAATTCACCTTACTCGCTTTCTAATTTGATATCGTAATTTATAACTAAAAAGTTATTAATTAGAAAATAATTTACATCCAATTGATAAAACCAAAAGGAAACTTTTAGTTTGAATCACTAACTTATGTTTCAACACTTTTTTATATAAACTGACAGAAATCTCTTGTTTTATTTCACATGAGTGATTTTGATTTCAATGTTTTAAAATTAAACTACCTTTCAGATAATTGCTCTATGAAGGTGTTATGTATCGCGGGATTAACAATAGAAGCAACATTTTTCTAGAATTACACTTTAAATGTTCCAAATCCGAAAATTACTTTAAAAATCCTTTTGAACGGTTATACTGCAATTTTATTTAATTGCTCCAGAAGTTAAGTATATAGTTTAGGGATTTATATTTTTTTTACAAAATATTTAAATTTGTTTGACTCACCAGGTGGTCAAACACCACATTTAGTTATCGATTTTGAAATGATTTATCCTATCATCAGACTTGTCAAATTCTTTATACAATCATAGTTGCTTTGTCAGTTAAATTATTAAATTGTATGAAGACTGTTTTCAATCTGATTGTGGAATAAACAATCTCGAAATCAATTTACCTTATGGATTGTGACTACTAGTGGAGTAATACATGGCAAATAATAATTTTATTTCTTATATGTAATTTTATTTAGTCAGTAAGTTACTTATATAATAGTCCAAGGAAATGACATAGTTAACATTTGAAGAATGCTGCACAATAACTACACGGACTTAATTAAAGGGGACACGTTCTGTGACGTTGTTCATAAATACCTTGTAGTTCAAATGAAGTTGCTGTCATTAAATCCCTACATCAAATTTAGATGTAATTTGCTTTATAAGCAAATATGATTATGATTCAACTAAGATAAAATAATTAAAATACTTAAACAATATTAATCAATTATTTTTTAGGCTTTCTACTGGTTTCAAGACATTTTAACTGGATATGATGTTGACATTTTTTATATACGATAGTGATATTGTATAGTTGGATAATTGAACGAAGTGAAAGTATCCTTATACACAACCTTACTGCTTAGACTGGTAAGAGAATCAACTCAACTGGCGTGTCTGTGACCACAATAACTCGAGAATGCCTCCACAGTTAAACTTAAAATTTCCCAGAAAAACTTAACAGGTCAAAATCTCGGTCGAGTTCGTTATACAGATAATTTCGTTCAGTATTAATAAAATTATCTTAAAACCAAATTTATTTTTTTCTCCATAAGAATAACATTGGAAGCCATTTTAGTGGTACTTGAATTGTTAAAATTTAGCCGACGTCTATGTTTCAACAACAGAGTAACAATAGTTAGTTTACTAGAGTATACTTTGTTATACTGAATAACAACAGTTTTTTTAACAAACAAAAAACACACAAGAGAGATAAATCGAAGTATATTTTTAAGTTGTGAGCGTATTTATTATTTTATAAATTATTAAGTGTACGTTTAAAAACAAATATTTAAACGGTTAATATTCCCTTAGTACGCCTACTCTGTGTAAATATCGTCAGTCGTCGTCGTCGTCGAAGGCGACGATTTTATCAGTGGCAGACGACAGGACAACGCGTGTAGCAGCTCGAAAAACTCAAAATAACTTTTTATTACTTTAGATACTAAGATATTAACTTAACTTATAAAATAGTTTGTTTTATTACATTTTCTTAGACAATTGGTAATATTGTGATTGCCATGTGTAAAAAGTATACAAAGCCTCAATTTGTCTAGAAAGCGTTTATGAAGTTAAGTCACAGTAAGCGAACAACCTTAAAATTTATTTTTGTAGGACAATTATTTGCTAGGTTATATTTTCACTAAATTAATAATAAAAATTGTCTACATTACCTAAAATACATTACCAGTAATGTAGTAGGTAACCACAATAAAAGCTATAGATTATTCTAACCAAACAGCCTTTTTTGGAAGGTTATCTTGAATGATTTGACATAGCCTAGGGTTGGATTAAATTAAGAGTAAGCCGACATTAAACTGGTAACACAACAACTTTTGTAAAATACTTTAAACACATTACCAGGAATGTTGTAGTGAACCAAAATAAAAGCTTTAAACTATTCTAACCAAACTAAGCCTTTTATACAGGTTATCTGAAATGATTTGACAAATCCTAGGTTTGGATTTTACTTAGCTGTTTTCATCATAAACTTGGACCTATGGTTATAAAATGTAGGTCTATACACTTAGGCTACTTGCCATTTTAGAAGTTTCATGTACGGTCTTTGACCAACCCATGTTTATAGAATTTAATTTCATGGTAGCCTAGGCTATTGAAACAATATATTGAAATATCATTTCGTAAAATACAACTGTTGTAAAATACTTTAAACATTACCAGGAATGTTGTAGTGAACCAGAACAAAAGCTTTAAACTATTCTAACCAAACTAAGCCTTTTATACAGGTTATCTGAAATGATTTGACATATCCTAGGTTTGGTTTATACTGAGCTGTTTTCATCATAAACTTGGACCTATGGCTATAACACTTAGGCTACTTGCCATTTTAGAAGTTTCATGTACGGTCTTGGACCAACCCATGTTTATAGGATTTAATTTCATGATAGCCTAGGCTATTGAAACAATATATTGAAATATCATTTTGTAAAATACAACTGTTGTAAAATACTTTAAATACATTACCAGGAATGTTGTAGCGAACCAAAACAAAAGCTTTAAACTATTCTAACCAAACTAAGCCTTTTGTACAGGTTATCTGAAATGATTTGACATCTCCTAGGTTTGGATTATATTGAACTGTTTTCATCATAAACTTGGACCTATGACTATAAAATGTAGGCATATACACTTAGGCTACTTGCCATTTTAGAAGTTTCATGTACGGTCTTGGGCCAACCCATGTTTACAGCATTTAATTTCATGATAGCCTAGGTTATTGAAACAATATATTGAAATCTCATTTTTTCATCTAAATAACTGGGCCTGACGATTTATTGTTAATCCTTAAGGATATTTTGACTTGGCCTATAGAAATTGTTAACATTAGTTCATATAGCAAACTCGCTGTTCTCTTAAAAGTTAAATTAACCACACTGCTAAAGTCACTACTTAGCCCAAAATGCTCTGTTTGTTCTAAGATAACGCACCCATGCCAATCCTAACAACAAACCATGCCTGAAATCTTCAATTTATTTTAAAAATAAATAAATTTACGTATTTATACAACATTTACTTTGATAAAAACAAGTGATAAATGTATGTATGTTTTTCTACGGATAAAATGTTAGGTCGGTGGCGGGATCCGAACCTGCGACATACGCTCCAAGAGCGTGATACCTCTCAGCTACCGCGATAATTGATTCTTAGAGGAGTGACTACAACTATAGCTATAGCTATATAGACATAAAATCCGGATTCTGGCGACAGTTAAATGATAACGGAATGTATTCTGATATTACTCAAATCAGATATTGAATTTTTTATGAGACTCGATTTAAGTTTGATCATGTGTTTCAATTATCCTTATACGCGAGAAATGAGCGTACACCTAGTATACAGTATATGTAAAATAAAATAAGTTGTTTAAAAATTACTGTTCTGGTACATAGTCGTGTGTCCCAAATAATTAAATATAAGTATGTAAACATTTATTTAAGTAAAAAAATCAATACAGCGTTTGGTATCAAAAATAGTGTAACGTTACAATAACGATTACAAAAAGAGAAAAGGTCTTGTATCAACGAACGATATACAATACGATGGCAAACTGTTTATAACACTGATTACGAGGCGCTCGATGCTATTAAAAAAACATGAGTTTAATCTATATCTACCAAACCCATATTACAATGAAGTATTTATTATTTTGCGGGGACCGTAATGAATCGGTTGTTTGAGGTGTTAAAGCCAGTGAATATTTCTAATTTGATGATTATAATTATTTTTTATTCCTAATTTTATTTGTTTCTTCATAGTTATGAGAGAAGTACTCGTATTTCAAACAAATTAAATGTGCTTCATAAATTGTAACCTTACAACTTAAATGTACCAAACACGTATAACACGTATATAACGTATATAACACGTATATAACACGTAAAACCCCCGAAGAGAACGATTTAACTTACAACAAAAATATAATTTATGTTTCTTTTACGAGTTATACCACATTAATTTAACAGTTCATATTTAAATAGTCAATTTATTTGGAAACATTTACCCTACTCACTCGCAGAGTTCCACGAGACTGCTGAATGACTAGGTAATGGTTTGGCCTCGTAGGTGATTAGCACACCGTAATTTTATACGTAAACTTACTGAAATACAACTGCTTGTAAATATCAAATATCAGCGAATCTACGTTTCTCGATTTAGTATTATACATATGTTTATGAATTCGAATTTGAATAACTAGCTGTGGTGATTTATTTGTTTGTATTCGAATGTTCGATGATTCTAGTCAGTGTGTTTAATTTAACATGATGTTAGTAAAATAACTAGTTATTTCCACTATTATTTGACATGTATAATAATTGTCTCAAGGGTTGCAATCAGTCACTTGACGGACATCCATTTCATATTATTTGTGAATTGGTGAAGATTCGTTGGTGAGGTGTTTCAATTCGAAAGTTATAATCAATAAGTAGATCAAAGACAATTAATCTTGACGTAACGATGGATTGGTTATAATTAGTTGTTAACCAAAACCTCAGTAAAAATGCATTTGTTCTCCCTTTTTAAGTAACCCACACAGCTGTTGTACGATTTAAATGACAGTGGCAACAATAGAGCCATACTCTTACCTTGTTCGCCAGCTATAATAATGTAGTTAGCTAGTGTCTCAGATTAAGGTTAAGAGTTTCTTTGCTATAGAATTGTTAGTATTGGTTTTTATAATTTTATAATAAAGTTTTGTTTGCTACCGTAAAGACAAATCTAAAACTAAATATATTTATAATGGAAAACAATACTTACTTATGGAATAGGTTAATTTTGCATCCGACACAACTAAAGTTACTTTTATTCACTTTAAGGATAGATTTCTCGTTTTCAAACGCATGTATACTAGCTTATAGATAGAGAAGGGTAGTGGGTGTTGATAGGGCGTTAGGGCCTTGGGATTAAGGTCTAAATGTTTTCTAAGGTTTCTGGTTTACAACAGACTTAGTCAAATCTATAAGGGCATGAGCAATATAATACACATGTTTACCAAACACCCGTTTGCTGATATTGCTTTGTTTGCTGATATCGCTTTGTTTGCTGATATCGCTTTGCTTGCTTATCGCTTTGCTTGCTTAACAACTATATCTCATATGCCGTAGCCTATATCTATATTCTTATAACCAATAACCTAGGCTGCTAACCTAATTATTTACATACATACGCTACTTCTGTTTACACCATTTTTAATATGAAATATTACGTGTATTTTTAAAACATAAACATTTTGGATAATTAACACTTTATATTTTTTACTAAAGAATATTTAAACTAATTAAATTTACCTCTTTCCTAATTCTGCAGCTTTGGCTAACTTACATAATAGCTTACCAAAAAGTTAACACAGCATGCATTTTCAAATACCACAACTTTCACCCTTGCTGCCATTTTAATTTCAGTTCATGCCACTTTCAAATCAGACACAACATGAATGTGTTTTTAAGAAATTGTGAAATGGGAACTCATTTCTGTCACTTAGAAAAATAAGTATTTAAAACTTTATGAAATAAAATTATGATACCATCTATTATATTATCAACCTGTACGCTATATTATGGAAATTTAGAAAAATATACGGAATGCCTTTTTGTGTGTCACAGCTGATTTTAACTTTTCCAGAGCCTGGAGACCACTCGCCCCCGGAGCCCGCACCCCCAGAGGTGCCACCCCGGGGTCCCTCCCTGCACCACCCCTCCCTCCACCGCACTAGGACCACCCCTGACAGCGTCGGCAACTACGTCTTCCCGTCTCAAGGTAATTGACTTGCTGTGTGGCTCACTTGAATGCAATTTTTTAAGGTAATTTATTTTGAGGATTTTCTTTGAACAACTTTTTACCTCTTACATACTTCACTTCTAATACAAACCTGTTATAATGTTTCTTTGTCAGTGTACCATAACATACATATCAATAATAAATCACATGTACATATTTTGTGCTATAAACTATGTGATTACAGAACGGAAATGAGGCTTTATCTTTGAACATTTTTTGTTGTTGTTGCTTTATACAAACAGATGTTAATGCTTTGAAGTATTGACACAACCTTAGAACTTCTGAGTTTGCAAGTAGGATCATGTTTACATTAAACCACGAGATTCGATGTGTTAGACATGTTAGTCTGGAGCCTGCCACGGTTCTGGGTTGTACACGGTTGGAATGAAATGAAGCAAGAAAATAAACTCTTGGTAGATTATTAAATAATATATAGGTCTGGATTTGTAGCACAGTATGACTATGGAGCTTGATTGTGGATTTTTGGAGCTTAACATTATCACCTTAGTAGGTACTTTGGTCACGATTACAGGAGTCCAGTTTTTATTTCAGCAGTAATCAACTGTTTTATCCAGGTATATATGATCTTACTGAGAAAACAGTATAAATAACTTTGTAAGTTTTTTTTTTATTTTATATTTAACTTAACTATACTCTATTCAATTTATATTAGCTTAATCAATCTTTACCTGTTTAACTACATCATTCAATAACATTGGGTGGTAGGCTCATCGTGTTTATTGACAATTATTACTAAAATTATATTACGGGTATTACTGTATCAATTACATGTTTTAAATATTGTTATTTAGGTCAGCTTGCATATTCAAAAGCATTTTAATTCAAACTTCACATATAACATTTATAGTAAATGGTGTTTTTCTTTTAGGACGAATTCGATAAAATTGTTATTAACAGGTTAAAAAATAAAATTATAAAATAAATTGTCTCTTGACAATTAAATTTGAAACATTTCACAACAAAGGACAGAAACGACCCAATAAAAAAATATTTATGTTGTTCATAAAACGTCAAAATGTTCGTTTACAAATTAGAGATAGAGCAACAGTAAGCTGTAAAATATTACTAACCACATTTGCAAACAACAACCTTTACAATATTAACCGCTCACTCTAGTGTCAATAATTTAACACTGGCTTTCATGAATAAGTCACCTCTGTGTGGTTATAACTAATACAACTAAACCTTACAAATAGCAGATTTTTTTAAATTACTGTTATAATTACAAACCGTACAGATGCGAAAGAGAATTTAAACATGGTAAACTGTGCATAGGTGTGCCTGTTTTGAAAAAGGAATGTCTAAAGCGTATTTCATGTAGGTTATTTTAGTAAATAAAAATACCAAACGCCCTTTTGACGAAAGTATTTTTGTCTTTCCTTCATGTTTCATGATCGAAATTTTCTGCAATATCACTTGGTATACGTTTTTAACTTTGTAGAATAAATGAAAATAATACTCAACCTTATATCAATAATATCTACAAAAGGACGTGTAAGACTTTATTAGCACTATAATAGAATATTCTTGATTTGATATTTTTCCAAAATAGAGGATGTTTAAAAATGTAATTATATGTAAGCTTTTAAAGTGAAATATCTGGGAGGGTGGCTCTTCCGTTGTTTGACGTACAAGGAATTGAATGGGTAGAATCGGTGAATCACTTCAACTAACATTAAGGATAAATTACTACTTACAGAAATTTCATCTGTAACTAAAACGGGATTATATTGTCTAACTGTTATAATAAAAACGTAATTAATGAACTTTACAATGAAAGTAAATTCGAAACAGTATTGTTAAATATGATATTCTCTATTTTTCTATTATTCATTAAAGAAATATTACTTGAAAAGAAGATCTAATGGAATCAAGTAAGAGTGCGTAAAAGGAGGACTACAAGTAAACAATAGTTACTGATTTACCTTTTTTACTAACTCATAAACCAAAAACGTTAAATAAACTTAATGTTGACGTTGTGCACCAGCTGACATCCTCACTCAAAACTTATGCTGGGCAGAGGCAAGGCCAAACTATTACAGCAATAATTAAGTTGTATAGGGTGCCTGTGTACTGTACAGCGAATAGATCACCACAGCCCTGTTATCTGCACCGCCTTATTGTTATAATTGATTACTTCCATTCACACATTCACAGCGAAATTATGTTTCCGTTAAGTGTATCAGTCGAGTGGAAACAATTAACTAGGTAATTACCGACGTAGGAATGAAGTGATTATTGAATGCCAATGCTTTTACTGGAATCACACTGCAGTAATTATAACCAGTTATGCTTTCATTTAATATTGCATTGGGTATCAAAGTAAACAAATCTTTGTGTTTTAGGTTGGTAAAATACTACCCCGTAGTTATTTGTGTTTTCTCACTCAAATTATACCGGGGTGAAAAAATCGATTAGTAAAGAAATAGAGAGTCTTAGTTTTATTTTTATTGGACTCCATAGTACTTCTAAAGCAATGAGAAAAATAATGTAAAATTAATAATTTGTAATTCTTATTTATGGGTTCGTTAAAGGGCTATCGAATCAAAGTAAAAGTCTACCCAATTCAAATAATTGAATCTGAAAGAATGAATGAAAAAATTATAAATATTTTGCCCCCTCCCCTCCCGCTATATAAAATATACGTAGAACTGTCACACATGGAATAAATGACTAATAGGAAGAACATCAAGAACATTACATACCTTATCTATGACCGGTTACATTCATAACTTTAGTTGCAATAAATAATTCTAACAATTAACGTGTAATGCTGTTTTCACATTATAGATGGAGATTCATTTGGGCTTTTGTAACCTCGAGGTCTCTTTTTATAAGTTTGATACCCATAAACAGGTCGGGTAAGTTAAAAGGTTGGTGGTTGCTTTGCAGTGACTTTTAACCTTTCAACAGTTCAAAAAAATAAAACATGAGTTTGTTGCTTTTACGCGTTAACTAACTGTTTAATTTATAAGTAAGTAAGTAATGAAAATCTATAAATAACTAGTAGACCCGTTGTTGTCGCCCGCGTAAACTGTGACAGTTGTGCGTGCTGCATTCTGAGGTTAGCCCGTGGAATTACTGCGAATCAAGATCGGCTGTGTGAATTTTCGAGTATCCATAAGGAATACAAGGTAACTTTGAAGCCCTGTGGGGCAAAGACCTATGGATGATTTGGTTTGAAAACACTTTAAATTTAATATTTTAAACTTAAAGAATCAATTTTAAAATTTCACAACTGTAGCATGCCGGGAAGTCGGAGAATGAGTGATGAGTGAGTGAGGGCTTTGCCTTTTATATATATTATGATTAATAGTTATATTAAACACAAATTCATCCTAAAGTTGAACTACAATACATCATTGATATCTCAATCAATCATCTGTATTTTTATGATTAATTAATAAAGTTGTACATAATCGTAGCATAAATAATAACGGACGTTTTCTCTGTGCCAACAAATAAATACCCCCGTTGCAGCGAACCTGCATACTCAGCGAATTTAAAATAGTACTTCACTAAGTCATGAACCACTTACAAAATTTAATCAAAGAATATAAAAAAATAAGCGAGATATGACATTTTATTTATTCCCCATAAGAAAAACATTAGGACTGATTATGCAGGTTTGCTACATCAAGGACCACAAAATCTGGTTTTTATCCAAATACCAATGCATCAATTCCATATGAAGCAACAAACCAAGATTTATCAATTTATATTCATAAACAAGCAATATATCACATGTTTCTTATTCTCCATAAGAATAACATTATAGCTGCTGAGTACGCAGGTTTTCTGCCATGGGGACCACAAAAAATGAGTTTTGTATGAAAATAGCATTAAAACCCAACCATATAAAACACATACCAAGTTTCATAAATTCATTAATAAGCGAGATATACAATTTTACTTATTCTCCATAAGATTAACATTGGACAACGTACTGTGTTTAGCACTCTCAATATCTTGGTAACCAATTAACGTACAGCAGTTATCAAAAAACCAAATTATTTGTTTTTTAAAACTGAATTTAATGGTGTAACCCAAAATTAGGCTTTAAAAATAATTATATGTAAAAAGTTCAAAAAACCCATTTTTGGGGTACAAAACCCCCAAAACCCCCCTTAAAATAGAGCGACCTGTCTGGTTCTCGAAGTCATGAAATTAGACGCTACCTTACACGTTTATACCAAATTTCATCAAGATTGGACCTTTTTTACGAAAGTTACCGTGCCTACGGACACACACACACACACACACACACACACACACACATATATTTATACATACATATATATACATAGACATATACATATATATGAATTTGAACGAATGGTGTTTTTGGCATCTAGGGGCCTCAAAACGAAAAGTTATCATGGTCCTGGGCCTAGGTCATACTATGCCACCTACGGTAATAGCTTTTTCCCTATTGGGGAAATTCGCTAAAATTCCCCATAGGGGAAATTCGCTAAAACAAGTTTTATTAGTTGCTTATCAGCTCAGTTATATCATTATACCCCCCATACAGGAAGCTCGTCCGGCTGCCTGGATTGTCGTACATCTCCGTCTTGAACTTAAATATAAACAATATAAAACTAATAATATATGGATATTTTCTAATATAAAACTGCGCAGTAATAAGTTCATACAAAAATATACAATAAATATCCATTGGCAAATGTTACCTCTACTATAGTACATAGAGTATTTATACAAATAATAAATAAATGTAATGTTATGTAAAGCATCTGTTCCCGTGATGACTTTTTATCAATATATATATATATATATATATATATATATATATACACATATATATATAGGCTAATCACACAGCTGATCAAATTCAATTATTCAAAACAAATTACTCAAACATGTCACTTTTATTTAACTTATTGCATTAGGAAAGGTTTTAAACACAAAATTATATTTTCAACTTTACATTTCAAGGACTACATTTTAAGGGCCCTTAAGCATTTTTACGTGTCTATTAAGGTTTTCTTCGAAGGTTCCTAGAATGATTTAGCTTCATACATAGATTATGTTGATTTATACGGTAATGCATTTATTCTACAGGAGTGTTATCAAATTGTAATATACAGTTTGGTATATCACTGCACTAAAGTAGGAAACGTGATACTGAACTGTACGGAGATGACCAGCTAGCAAGCGAAGGGGTAGGGGGAAAGTCACCCTCTCCAGTGGTCATTCCCTGTTTATTGCACAGCTAAGCAAGAAACTATCAATGACATGTAATGATGTTCAATGAACAGCTGTCATAGTATATTGAGATCAAAATAAACCAAATTACTTTGTCCAATAGCATAACTAAGGAAGAATTGTGGTGGGGGTGAATTTCCCCTCACACCCTTGTTTACTAGGTGGAAATCAAGTAATTTCCCTCCAGTAGGGTAAACACATTGCATTAATAACATAAAAAACTATGAGATGTTTTAATAAAATAAATCCTAAGTCGGTAATGAGCTGGATATTCAACGGATTTTATATGCTAAAACATTGACCTTTTAGATCGGTTGTTTATCCAAGTTTTCCTCGATCAGTCTTATAAGTAACATTGCAGCCCATTTATAGACTAACCATATTACTTTATCTTTTCCTTGAATCAAGAACGAAAAGCTATGAATTCTCAGTATTAAAGTAGTTATCCCAAATTATATTTAAATATGCTTATTTTGGTTTTTTAACTAAAAGATTTGTTTATATATCAATCAATTTGTTTGTTTGTCAATCTTATAACTATTTATTTGTACAAAACCAAAATGAAAATAATAGGGGATTTCGTGTTTTTTTATTTTACTGTTTATAAACAACAATTGTTTTGATTTTTAGACATATCATTTAAGGAACGTTCCAAAACGTTATATCTTCTACGATTTTATAATTTCCAAAGTAATTCGTTGCAAATAATCCAATAACTATGGATCTTTACACTTTTGATAAATGTGTTATGGCTTTGATCTGTCTGTACAAAGGATAAAACCGTGTAACTTTAAACTAAACCAATTATATTTTAATGTTGCCGTGTTTAAGCGATAACACATGTGATTAATTTTTTCGACATGATACACTTTCACCAACAAATTAAAATATAAGTTATCTCCAGTACAATAATAAAACAATTTAAAATTTAAATTATTTTACAATGTTATAAATTTATTATATGTTTTTAAATATAGAGATTGCTTGGTGTTTTATTTATACAACAATTATCACTATAGCTAAATTTTAAGTATTTAATTGAATTATTTTGTTTCTAACTCCTTGAAACAAAAAAAACCTTGAAACAATTATAACAGTAAATATAAATAAAAGCTCTCGATCTTCATAGGGAGTAAATTTATTCATTCTTGTTATTTCAACTATTGTACTCGTTAAAATTTACATAAAACTTTAATGAGACAGAAAGACCATATATAAATCTTACTATAAAGTTTGGCAATAACTCGACACTTTAAACAATTGCATTCGATATACTAATTATATCCTCCGGCTAACGCTTCTCCGTGACTTTGGGTTGGCAATTTTAAGTTACCTTTTGTAATGTATTATGTATAAAGATTATTAATTAATGAAATTGGCAACAGTAATGTTACCATATTAAATTAGCTGGCTAAACTATGCTAAGCACAGTTTGAAATAGAAAACATGTTCGCACGCAGCACGCTGACGTGAGGGAAGTGAATTTCCGCATTAAAATCTTTACAAAATCCAATAAAGGGTTTAAAACAACACTAGTAACATTTTTTTGGAAAATTGAAAACTGTTTTTTTTTGCTGTTCTGATGCTCCTGGTGATAATAAAATTGACTATTGAGATGGCAACGTTGTACGTTATCAGGTTAGGACGAGGTATAGTCAGGATAACAAGTTAGTGTAGGGGTATTGGGGGTGATAAAACCACATCAAGATATGAAAAACAGCCTTTTCCAGTGTAAAATCCTCATAAGACAACGTACTGTGTAAAGAGAAATAACATTCTCTTTAATAACTCGGTAAATACTTGTGCTGGATTGATGAGGGAGGGCTTGAAATTTTGGAATTCAACGGACAATAATTTAATATACGATGAATTTAATGTTACATTCGGGACATTTCTGACCCTTTTTGGGCCCAAAAACTTAAACTCTGAAAAATTAAAATCCCCAAAAAGTGGGTTAGAGTTGTCCGATTGTTTTGCCCAACGAATTTGTCCAACTGTTTAAAGAAGGGAAGGTTCCTGCCAAATTTCAAGTAAATCGGACAAAAATTGCAACCGCTAGAGTGAGAACACACAAATAAATATATATATATATATATACCGGGTGTCCCACGAAGAAGTTTAAACGTTTGATTTTATATTACGTGCCCATTCATGCACCGAACTTTTTTAAACTTTACACAGTTTACAAAGTAGGTTCTAAAAATATTCTGGAAAAATTTCAGCTCCCTAACCTTAATAGAAACAAAATGGCGGCATATTGAAAAATTTACCAATTTGCTTCCTATAAAAACTACTTTCATGATTTATTATCTGACTTGTTTACTACGTTGCGGTTCTAACGCTCATTGTTGAAGAACAGCTGTTTGATTGTAAAATGAGTCAGATCCTGATTGGCATACTCAAATCATTTTCTCAGACGAGTCCACTTTCTACCGCAATTGTGTTGTAAATAGGCATAATTGTAATTATTATAATACCGTCAATCCCCACATTCTTGAAGAGACTCCAATTAAATCAAAAGGAATTACTGTTTGGGCGAGTGTCAGTTGTAACGGCGTGTTATCTTACGACATTTAAGAAATACAATGACTGGGATTAGGTATGCACGAGTTTTAAATGAACAGGTCTTGCCCCATTTGACGGTACCAGAAATGAATCAAGCAATCTTTCAACAAGATGGTGCTCCACCTCATTTTGCAAATCCTGTCAAGCAATTACTAAATGGCAACCTTCATGGCCGTTGGATTGGTCGTGGAAGTGATTTTTTAGATTGGCCACCCCGATCACCTGATTTAACTGTTTGTGACTTTTTTTTATGGGATTATTTGAAGGAACAAGTTTATACCCATAGCTTCAATAATGATGAGGAACTAAAACGATCAATAGAAGAGGAACTTCTCCGGATACCGCGGAGTTTCTTTGTAAGAGCTTACGAATCATTTGTTACGCGCTGTTATCAGTGTGTTGCTGTGGATGGGTTACAGTTTGAATAATTGTGGACTTTAAGGTTTTCCATTAGGCTATGTTCTAGTTCTTTTATTTAAAAGTCATATTGCCCTAGAATGTAACAATAAAAATATTTTATAAAACCAAAAACATCTTTTTTAATGTTTTTAAAGTATCGTTTTTCAATATGCCGCCATTTTGTTTCTATTAAGGTTAGGGAGCTGAAATTTTTCCAGATTATTTTTAGAACCTACTTTGTAAACTGTGTAAAGTTTAAAAAGTTCGGTGCATGAATGGGCACGTAATATAAAATCAAACGTTTAAACCTCTTCGTGGGACACCCGGTATATAAAACACGTTTATAGCGACCCCCCCCAAACCTGCTCAGGGGGTCACGTTAGGAACTTCTATGGTGGTCCCGGGCTTAAGTTTCACCGTGCGGGTCATGCTAATAGTTAATTTTTCCATAGAAAATTCACTAATAATCAATTAATTTTATTGAAACGTCATTATTACCAACACCAAACTTATATGATGAGCATGTTATTGCCTAAAGCGGAAGGTTCAGCATCGCTAATATCGTTTGTTACGATATCGAAAAATGTCATCGACCGAATGTTTTTTCTATCGAATGAATTTATAATCGATGCTCACTGCTTGACGAATTGTAACTTTCAGGATGCTTGACATGCTACGGTAGGCCAGTTGACATGTTGTCAGATTCACGATCATGCGGTCTAGGGTTCAAAGTCTACTTTTGATGATTACATTTTGAACTCTAAAATTTGTGTTTAATTTGACTTTATTTTGTTTATACAAAACTATTGATTTGTAATTATGTTGCACAACGAATAACCACCATACGTCTTCACTATCCGGACTTAGTTTAGGTTAGGTTATCAGTGGCTTTCCTTTGGAAAGTGAACTATTAGCATGACTCGCACGGTGAAACTTAAGTCCGGGACCACCATAGAAGTTCCTAACGTGACCCACTGAACACGTTTTGGGGGGTCGTTCAAAATTGTATATATATATATATATATATATATATATATATATATATATACAATTTTGAACGACCCCCCAAAACGTGTTCAGGGGGTCACGTTTTAATGTTATTTGCAAATATATACATATATATATATATATATGTATTTGCACTCTAGCGGTCGCATTTTTGTCTAATTTACTTACAATTTGGTCGGAACATTCCTTTCTGTAATCAGTTGGACAAGTTCGTTGGGAAAAATAATCGGAAAACTCTAAACCCCTTTATTGGGATTAATCTTTCAAATTTCGAGTTTTTAGGCCCAAAAATGGTCAGAAAAGCCCATTATGTGAAATTAATGCATGTAAAAAGATGGATATTAGTGAGGCAAAAGTTTTAAGCCCTATCTCGTCATTCTAGCATACATATTTACCGAGTTATTAAAGAAAATGTGTATCGACGAAACACAGTACGTTGTCTTATGGGGGTTTTACACTATAAAAGCCATATCATATTCATAGCCATATTCATTTGTTAGAGTACTTTTATCATTCCCAACAACCTCACGTCTACTTTCAAGCCTGTCTGGACCTTCTCCTAACATTTTAATGCGAAAAATTGTATTCCCAGCTTTGCAGGCAAATGAAACCAGAAGATCCAAAAAATCACTGTTTTTAGATTTCAATAAAAATTGGAATAAATGTATGTTTTCACACTGATTTTGAGTTTTAAAAGTTTTTATGTGGAAATTCACTTCCCTCACGTCAGCGTGCTGCGTGCAAACTCGTTATAATTTTATCGTGAACTGTAGCAACACTTGTTTTTACACGTAAATCCTTTCGTAGAATTGAAGTTTAACATTGTATCCTCAACTATGTATTTATATTTAAATTATGTCTACTTAACTTTAAATTGACGTAAGTACTTTATTTTTCGTTTTTATACCACGAAAAATGTATTGCAGTCGGGAGTTCATCGATAAAACGAATTAGCAGCCGGTTGATAAAATGTTTCGATATTGAACCGATATTGGACCGCCTTTGTAGGCGATAATGTGCTCACCCTCTTATTTGTTGTTACATTTATAGATAGTAATGGTAATAATTTAAAATATATAAATAAAAAGAAAAACGATAATTCGCTCATTATTTTGTAATCATAATTAATTTCCATGTTTTTATGTTGTTGACCAGATATTTACTCATAAAACGAATATTTCACACTATATTAGTCATTGGTACCTTAATTATTAAATTATACCAACTAAAATTACATAAAATTCAGTAAAATATTTTAGATAGCCAACAACGTAATGAAAGAAATCGCCTTATCCAATCTTGTGTGCATCTGAACTTCATATCCATAGGTTTGGATACATTTTGTTTTATTGTTTCAAATATTTTAATCTAGGGCTATTAGGCCAGGGAAATTAGGATACAAAATATTATAAAAATGAAAAAATTGCAAATAGAAATATTTTTGATGGACAATTTTACCAGAGGTCCCCTCATTCATATACCAAGTCAGTAAGCTTTTTTCGCCATATTGGATTTTTCTTCGATTTTATATAGAAATGTATGTACTATTTATTTGCCCATAAATAGTACAGTTTTTATACAATTTCGATCAAATATCCACAGTATATAAGAAAAAGTAATTGATTTGACTAACAAGTATAAAACTTTAGGAATTATTACCATAAACACTAAAAATTGTAACTTTTTATTTTTAATCATTTATCTAAATATAACTTTTCCATTAGCTTAAAAAAACTACAAATTTTATTTTTTAAATCATCATTCTACGATGAGTGGTTTCCAGAGAAAAGTAAAAAAATAAATATTTAATAAATACGGAACGTTGTCTAAATTTTCTTTCCCCTACTAACCTGTTGAAAGTGACTTCAATTGCTTTATATGAGTGCCAAGGAGTTTTAATTCTAGGAAATAATTTAAATATTTGTTCAACTGACTTTGGCCTGAACATTTTTTTACTCCTCATCAGAATAACATTGGTATACAACTATAAGTGATCGAATATCGTTCTTATTAAACGTCGTAACCTTGTAAGCAACAAAATGCAAATTTTTCAGGAAGTGAAAAAACAAATAACTGGAAAAATAACAATTGAATATATGTTTATTTTGGTCACATATGTATTAAATAGTACAAGTGGTCATTAAATAAATATTACAATAATATCTCATATAGTAATTAAGTTATGACCAAATACGTGATTTTAGAATTGCAAAAATGTTGTAAACGACAGTAGTATACAACGTTTTTGCTACTTTTTAGGTTTAATGGCGGTTGCAAGGTTATTGGGTAAAAAGAGATAAGAGTTGTAATGTGTAGAAAATTGTATTATTAAGCTAAGAAATACTTAATTTTACATGTGCTAAAATGGAAAAGTCCAATATTTACCTTAAACTTACAATATAAAACCGGTTAGGCCCTATAATCAATAAAAATTATAGATTTACCTTGAAACTACATTTATTTGATGTCAAAAGTAAACTAAACAAAATACTTAATGTATAACATAAAATAAATAATATACATTTATTGTAAACATCACTAAGCCCTTTAATTATTAATATTAAGTTTTACCGTAAAACTGGTAATGTTTAGTTTTATGATAAACAAGAGTTTAGGGCACTTGGCGATTACATTACTGCATTACATTACTGCACGTACCTCACGTGGTGGCAGTTTTTGAGGTACAGGTTTTTTATTTGCACTGATGTAGGGTTCCCCAGCATCCCGTTTACTTTTCAAACATCACTGGACCAGTTTTGAATGTTAATTGAAAGTTTTTTACTGCGGTTAAACCGATTTATATCCGAGGGCGAAAGATTCGCCCGCGGTGGTGTTGCCATCTCAAACACATGCAACTTTACTGCTCGGAGAGACCAAAAACTCGTGGTTTTCCACCGGTCCTAGTGCTACCAACTCAAAATATATCAACAAATAAATACCCTGCACTAGTTTAAGATGTCGTTTCCAACCTTACTGCATAGAAATCTTGAGTATATAAAACTTTTCGCTTACAACGTTAATGGCGGGAGCCATTCAATTGATATTTATTTTACATATATATTACGAAATAATAAATCACAAGTTTGACATTTAACATTTTTATATTATACATTTCAAATTCAAATTTATAGAAATACAATAGAATGCTCCGACTATGTTTTACTCAGGGTTACATGATATATCATCAGGGGTAGTCTTTGGCACCTGAACGTTTAAATTGTTTAATTTTACTAGTATGAATTTCCATAGTAATAAATATTATAAAAATAAAAATGTGTAGCCTGAACAGAGTCGATTAATTCCTTCCTGTGTTTCGGTTTTTATGTTAGCGATTTCTGACCTAACTTCTTGCAATATTTTGTCGTGTTCCTGTTCGATTTATTTTTGAGTTTCATTACGTTTTTCATTATTCTCTATTAGTTTTTGATTAATTTGTTCAGTGTTTTCATTAGTTTGTTTTAGCATTTGTTCCTGTATTTGTTTTAAAAATACGAAAATCATTTCGTTTGTGTCGAGTGGTTGGTTATTCTCGATTGTGTTAGGGTTTTTGGGGAATTCACCGTGTTCTAAGTCCCTATTCGTCTCTTTGTTTAATTCGGGGTAAGTTTCCATATCAGTCTGTACATTCTCAGTCAGTATTTTAGAGTCGTCAAGGTTAGTTATTTTTGTATCCCTACTCTCTTATATTTGTTCGTCTAATGTTAATAGTTCATTAGTTATATTCCTATCTCCCGATTGTTCCCTTTTTTCCACGATTTTTTTCGGTTTTCCTCTTAAATTATATTTGCTGTTATTAGATTCCACCATAGTTACTCACTAAGATCAATTCACTTAACAAGTATATTCGTCGTATATTAAGTCTTAATATACACCGAGAGTCCCACGAAGAGGTCGCTATTTTTAATTAATATACCAATGTTGTGAGAATAAACCTTTTCCTTAAATAAGCCCCATAGGACATTGCGACAGAGTTGAGTTAATGAGGTTGATTGAAGAGGAACTGTTGTTGATACCTGTTTTCAAAAACGCTTTTGACTCATTTTTGTTTCTTTGCCATCAGTGCATAGCGATTAATGGACATAAGTTCTAATGAAGGGTTATGAATCAAATTAATTTCATATATGATTTACCACTTTCCTATCTCTTTAATTTCTCTAATTTTATTTAGTACTTAATAACATTGTAAAAAATCAAGAATTAATTTGGTTTAACAAGAAATGGTTTTGCAAATACAATTACTTTAACGAAAATGCACTATTATTTTGATGTTCCGTCATTTTGTTCTGATTAATTAGAATCAAATTAGACGCGGGAGGTTTTTTTTACATATGTATTTATTATAACTGTAGAGTTTCATGTTCGTAGCGTGTTCGATACGTCTGGTATATTAATAAAAAAATAGCGACCTCTTCGTGGGACACCCAGTATATTACCTTATATTCTAAGATTATAACACATATAAGATACATCAAATAAATAAATAATAACATTTCAATGTTCCAAAATTCAACTCTGATTGTATGACCCTTATTCTTTGAGATTGTCACAAAGTATATGTCTTTCGGCAAAGTCAGTGGTATTGGAAAATAAATAATTATCTCGGCTTCGCGTTGGGCGCCATTTATATGTGATCGAATATCGTTCTTATTACCTGATATTTATTTTATCTATATCTTGCAGGCAAAATTAACTTCTGATCAACAAAAGACATAATGAAGTAAGAAGGATAATTGCCGATGAATTAAGAAAAGTCAACTTAGAAGTCTACGAGGAAGTTAGCTGTACATCAGAAAACGGAAGCACCCGTAGAATTGACATTTTTGCAGTTGACAGAAATAACCGTAAAGGATGGATAATTGACCCCACAGTCAGGTTTGAAGCATCCGTATCACAACCAGGGGAAGTTCATAAAGAAAAAAGAAATATATATAAACCAATAATACCATTTTTTTCAAGAGAAGTATGGTATTAGAAACATTTCTGTAATCGGCCTATGTTTTGGATCAATAGGGACTCTGACAAAGGATTACTTACAATTTAAAATGGCATTAAAAATTTTCAAAGTGATTGATCAAATACATTTCCATCCTTAAGAATTCCGTCTCAATTTTAAGAAACCATTTGTACAACAAAAATTCATTATAAAATATTGATAAAATGAATTAAAATAAATATACATACCACATATATATGGTTGAAAGAAAATTTTCTAACAATAAAATACAAAAAAATTACAATCCTCATTACATTTCAAAATTCATTATATTTATTACGCATTGTCTTTGGGCAAACCATATATATATATGATAAGTGGAAGACTTTTGTTTTGTTGATAATCCCAGCTGATCATATGTTAGTTATTTATCCTTCACTGCTTATGTTAAATGCTTTGTTTATAAACATAGCAGAAGCTATCACAGCTTAGCATTGGGATTATTACACAACGTATTGCATTTTGCATCAGCAGGCTTTCTTTACTTTTCTCTAGAACTACTCAACATAAAATCATGATTAAATATACTAAACTGTTTGTATTTTTAAGCTCTAAAATATGAATGCAAGTTGGATCTTGAAATGTGGGTTATGGTTTCATGAGGTTCACTTTATGGTAATTGTCCTTGTTTATTCCAATTTTGAGCAAAATCGGTTGAAAGGTTAACTGTTTATGGCAGAAAATATTAAAAAATCACTTCCGCCATTTTCCAATACGGCGGCGAAAGCTCACCTGACCCGAAGTAGAAAACTTCGTATTTGAATCAAAAGACTTTAGTGCACATTTTCCAGCACAAATATTTTTGCTTGCAATTATTTAATTTTTAAATTTGTTCTGGCCTATATAGGAAAGTTTAGAAAATCATGTAAGTTTACAATCAAACAGGCACGAGCGTCATTCGAAGCGTTGAAAGGGTGTTGTTAGGTGTCAATAGCACGTAAATGAAGGGAGCTAGTCGCAGAATATTAATATTAACCAACACGGGCAGGTGGCGCTAGCATTGCCGCTGTCGGTCGGGGCTGAACCAGGCTGGACATAATTAAATCAGGACAATAAGGGAGGGCCCCTAATGGGGTCTGTCGATTAGCGGACCCTGCGCCCGGATTAATGATAACACTGGCCTGCTCTAAGCTTCAATTTATACGCGGAGGGAGAGATGACTGTTTACGGGTAAGAGAGAATAGTAAATGGAAATTTGGAACTGTATTGAAAAATGGGGGTTGCTAATTAATATATTGATAGAAAATAACAAATTAATTCTTTATGAAATGTTGGTTGTTTTTTTAAAACCAAAATTATTTGAGTTGAAAACAATTTTCTCCAAGTAGATAAGGATGCTTTTTAAACTAAAAACAAAGTATAATATTACAGTTTTCTTTACTCACAAAATCGCTTTTAAAACTAAATTTTAAAGATAAATAATTGTACTAGTAACTAAACCAGCTTTCATCAGTTTATTTTATCGAGAGCCTTTCTACAGATAGGTTGAATAGTATCGTAGTGTATAATGGCCAACATATTTTAAGAAGCAAATGGTAAACGGATTAAAGATAGTAAAGGTAAAATAAGGTTAATACATTTGGTTGATAATTTATGGAAATAAAAAAGTAAAATCAACTCGTAAACATAAAGCCTAAAAATTAAAGTGGATTTTCTAGTTTTCTAGTATCATACGTTTCTATAACTTAATGCTTCCCTATAAGAAACAATAATAACATATTTTAAAACTTCAGTTTGTCAATTACTGTGAAATAAACGGATGAGGAATGGCCGTTTATTTTATTGATGCCTTATTTTAACGTAATTGAAACCGAAACACAAAAGGACAAACTCCATTATAAACTCCATTAAACTCCATATTAACTCCATTATTTGTTGTATTTTTCAACTGGTAAAAGAATTGTAAAGATTCAGTGCTTAGTACTGCTATTACGTGCAAATGTGGAGAAATTAACTCAGTCTCTACAATATTTTCCCATGTACATCTTTAGTACATCTTTAATATTTTTCTCATCTTCTAAAACAACTCCGCTTTATTATAAGGTCGTTTTCGATATTTTTAATCGGTTGAGAACCACGCTTCAGGTATATCACACGCGTATTATTCATCAGAGGCAATGTCTGATGCAAATGAGCCAGTGATGTGGTAAAAGAATTTGCCACCCGTGAGGGGGAAACGCGTCGGGGAGAATCGGGGTGAGAAAGGTTATATTAGTCACCGGTATCCTGCAATTTAACATCCCTCACTCACTCTCCTTTTCAAGTAGTAGAGTTTTATAATACACCGTCCATTTAAAGAAAATATACAATATTCAAGTTGCACCATAATTAAGTTTAGTGCACCATATTTGCACCATTATTTAAAGAAATTACTGAGGAACAAAATCAGCTGACGTAGTTTTTAAATAAAATACAATGTTAACGGCTGTATGTGTTATTGAGTAGTCATTAATTTCCTCTTTAAAGTTACTTTCAATTTAAAGTTGAACATATTCTAAAATAAAACTTATAGAATACTTATAGAACACCCTTGGGAATATATTTTTATGTTAAAACTTAAATTTACGTTGTCACAATAACAAAAGTATGGCTTTAATACGCTAATTAAGTTTTTATAAACAGAACTTCTTAGTCATTTCTTACCAATTTTGACAATTAGACAGTGATACTAAAAATAATGTTCTTCTAGGTTCTTCATAGTTGTTTAACTCTCAATCCTTCCACTTTATAGATCACAATCCACAATATAATTTAATTATGAGACCTTAGTGGTAACATAATGATCACTTTGAACTAAGTTAAAACCAAATCAAGGTATCTTTATTTCACAGAATCAAACTAGTTACATTGTTATTTACGATACAAAGTTTATATTCTTATTTATACTTAATCTAATACAACGTAACAGCAACTAACCTAAATACATCCTAAGCGAAATTACTCTCACAATTAAGTAGCTTTCTTAAATGGCAATATACACAATAAATCCAGTTTATTTTATACATCTTATTTATTTATTATTATGTACAACATTATTTATATTATTAGTTCTATATTATTATAAAACACCTGAAATTAAATCACAATATTTATTTTGCTTACTGCTTGACTTGTAAGCCTTGTAAGTTTATAAAATTAATATATTTTGCTTGGTTTCGAGCAAGATGTCTACATTTTGATAACATTAGCTCTATAGTTTTATTATAACATTCGAATATGGGGTTTTAGTGATATTAATACCACTAAAACTAAATCCACTTTTACCACTAAAAGCTTTTTAGCGGATTATATTTTTAAAAAATATACATGTTGCAGAGGCCAAAATAGTTCCAAACTCGCCTAATTAGTTAATGTAAAATATGTCTAAACTCTACCGTTGCCATATAACGCAATTAGGTGCAACCACTTAGGCCTAGATAAAGAAATTTGGTGAGTTTTAAGAAATAAATATGTTTTCAGTGTAATAAAATAAAAGAATTTCTTTATTTACATAATACCCAAGACCAATAACAAAGCGCATACAATACTCATTATTTCTCAAAGTAAAAAAATTACACTATATAAAATTGGGTACTATTTAAATTCTTGACTAAGCTGGAACTCAGGCTCTGTGTGCAACTATTGATGTTAGTGGGCGAATCTACATGTAGAGGCCTCTGTTTGGAATAACTTTTGACAAGCCATTCGCTTAGTGCTTTCTTCAGTTCCTTTCGTGTCGCGCTCGCAGCTCTGCTGCAGGCTGTTGCAGACTTTCTGCCTATGTATGTTGGTTGTTTTCAGGTTTTGTTACGTGGTGTGTGGGATAGTGGACGAGGTAGAATTCTTTGTGTTGTAATGATTGTACGTGGTTGCTTCTCAGCAGGTATTCTCCTTAAACATACATTATTGTCTCCAGGATATATAGTGTGATGACAGTAGGTATTTTCAGTATCATGAAAGATTCCTTGTAGCTTTCAATGTGATTCAACCCAGCAGTATTCTTCTGAAGAACCAGTACTCGTTTAGATTTCCAACAGAGGTGCCACCCCAGGCAGTCAGCCCATAAGCGACTCGAATAATGAATAGTAAGTTGTTTAAGTGTCACTGATTGATATTATTTTCTTTATAGTTTACCCTTTAGTTGTTGGTAACGACTGTCAAGGTAAGGGCTCCTTGTTGACCTGCTGTCGAATATAATAAACAATAATTTTTCTCAACTTCAGTAATGCAATGCACTTCGTGAGCTGGCCGTTCAGGTCAGTCTAGCAAATAGGGACATATCGGTCATTGGCTGTGCCTTCACTCAGTACAACTCAGGTTATATCGTCTGCGTTCACGAGAGCTGAGAAACTTACGGGAAAACGTGGCAAAAATACAAACTACAGAAAATCTAGTATAAAACAATTTTAAGTATTTTGGTTATCACTGATGGATGGCCTTGAGAGTAAAAATGGTTTGTAGGTCAATCATTTTGGCGTTTGACCAGTTAAAAAAAATATCACTAAAATAAGGCTATACGAGATTGAATTTAGAGTTAAGACTTTTACTGACGGTTGGTCATTTTTTTATCGGTCTATGTTGGGTATATTTAAACTGAAAGTTTGTACTTCAGCAATTTAGTACAATGTATTTCAGTTATTTCTAAGGATTTGGAGCAAAACAAGGGTCAGTTAACACTGTCGCTGCCTTTGACGTGTTTAAAGATGAAAATCGCAAATGTTGACCCCGCAGCAAGAGTGTTAAGATGGAAATGTAAAATATAGTCTCAATTGAATTATATTCGGAAACTTTCATGATAAAACAAGATTGCAGACAAAAATAACATGTATAATCTATAACATTACATTATTACGAATATTATGGAAGCATCTCATTCCAAGTACAGTACATTTTCCTTAAATAGGTTGTTACACGGAAACCTGGCTAGGGTTAGGTGCGTAGCTGGGTCGTGGATTTACACAAGTTAGGCCAAAAGCAAAATACATTGAACTGTTCAGTCAAATTGAGGCGAAATAGGCTTGGCCGAGTAAACAAAACTGTACTAACATAATAGGCCACAGTCTTCTTAACAAAAAAAATCTCTACTCAAATAAATTGTTGAAGGGCGCCAGCAACTCAGGAAGGAGCTGCACTCCAAAACATATATTTCAACAACCTTACAATGCTTAAACAGTAGGCTGTCAATTAACCACACATTTCATGAGAACAAAATAAAACTCTTTTATTCAGCTAAAAATAAACATCACTCAGAATAATAATCAAAACTCAATATGAGTTTTAACAATTTACACTAAACAAGAAATAGGATACACCTTGATTTACTACATCTCAAATTTATAATTGAGGTCCTAAATTGATTTAAATGAGATTTTAGAATTTATTTCTATTTTTTGTTTGTTTACAAGATAAAAACCAATTTAAACTAAATATTCCTAAATTGACTATATTTGAAAGAGCTGAGAGGATGACGTTGAAGTTCCTTGAGTTGTAGACTAGAAGAAAAAGATGGTCATCAGGAACACACCACACAAAAGTTCCGTTGCCACTCGAACTGAGTTCAAGCCCGATAGTGAAGTTTAAATACAAAAGAGAAGTTTTGAACTCACGGTCCACCGTTGCAATACCATCGAGTTTGTAGGCAGGGGTCCATTCATACAGCAGTAGCTGGTCCTCAAGAGCGAGTCACATACGCCAGCCGCTCAAAGGTCCCTGCATCTCACGCCGGTGCTGGTACGATTGGTTTCAGCGCGACCCAGTGGTTCAGGAGTGTCAGGTCAGCAGATCGGGTGTTGCAGGTCAGTGCATCAGGCATGGCGGGTCCACAGCGGCAGTTCAGGAACGACAGGTCAGCCAAAGCGACGACCTATACAAGGTACATTCGAGAGATGATAGTCACTGATAATCAATAGCTCAAAACAAAATATTTCCAAAACAGGCTTTAAATTAATAAAATTCTAAAATCTCATTTCACACTGCAAATATTACTCAAAATTTATCCGAGCTCAAAATATTACCAAAATTGTGAACCAATTTAATCTTCAAAATTGCAGAAAACTTAAATTAAATAACTTCAAAGTTTTAAGACCTCAATCGTTTATCATAACATCTGTGTAATAAAACACATTAAATATAACATACTATTATTTTAACTAATCAGTCTGAACATTTTGGCCTACAAAATCATTTAATTTGACCTATTTATTCTCAGTGGCACAGGGCCCAGACAAACTTAACCTAACTTTTGCAATCACAGAACCAAATAAGTATGTAAACTCCCGTTACACAAAATAAATGATTTACCTAATAAATATAGCACCAAAATTGGCTCGTGATAATACATCTAAATACAAGAATATAATATTGACTACAAAATCACTATTCCTCATGTGGGAATGTCCATAGTTGCAGTTAGTACAATAAACAATGCACATCTTAATCTAAGCACTGCAATAGTGTCCATATTTCCGTTGTCTGAGATTACAGGTTAGGCCTAAACTTACTCATCAGCTTACATTTAAACTTTCAATACAAGAGCTGAAATAAACTTTTCAAAACATGATCTAAAGAATTTTTTTTTTTTTTTTTTAAAGGTCAGAAGAGCTTAAAGTCTACTAATCGACAAATGGTTTAAACAAATTCTAAAATCACAAAACTAGACCACAGGCTAGGACATGAAATCCCATGAGTATTAAATAGGCTCGATTTGTTAGGCTACAGCGGCAGTTTTTTTTTTTTTTTTTTTTAAATTCTTACAATTTTAAATTTTAAGAAAAATGTGTAAAACTACTAGGCTTATAGGCTCAGGTGACATAACCTACAAATGAACATACGTAAAGTAAAAATCTTCACGGTAAAGGCAATCTTTTGAGCAAGACGTTGCGACTAAACAAAATACTACTATATGACATAGCAAAACAGATTATTGCGCGTAAAAAATTACAACGTATCTTAAAAAAAACTTGGCTACTTAAGCACTACAAATTATGGATACAAAAAAAATCAGTCTTGAATCAGCCTTTTACGTTACAATATTTAGTTACAAGATCTCAAGGTAACTTTATTTAAATACCACAAGGAAATTTACTTTACACTAGAACCCAAAATGTAGGCCCAACCGGAAACATACAAAAGTACCTAAAATGTGAAAATCGCTGAGTAAAAGAGCAGCTGTAATGTAAATCAAAATTTGGTGGAGCATCAATCTTCTTATTTCATACATGATTAAAACTTTAAACTATTATTTCACAAAGAAATCTTTACTTTGCAGAAATTTGTCAACGTGGTTTTGGTGAACACAAGCCTATTCCTGACAACAATTTTTCTCTTGCAGTTTTGGTTAACTTTTCCATAATTTCCGACCATGATTTATATCTCAAAATGTTCAGTAGTTATTCCTAAATCTAAATCTGCAAGGATATCCTTCAAATAAGTCATTTACTCACCATATCCGTCGATTCTCATATCAGAGGTAAAACTTGTCGTGATTCTTGTAGAATAACCAATTGAGAAAAGGGCCGAGCCTTGCGTCGTTTCCCACACTATATACTCAAAGGCCGCCAAAATCACAGCAAACCTTATACGAATGTACACTATATCAAACACTTAAACATGTGTACTCGTAACACACTCCTCTGCCCCCATTAGAAAATGCTTGCATTTTCTTTACCATTTAATAAAAAGGTGACTTTAATCTTTCCAAGGCAAAATATCCTTTATATGCCAACGACCGCAGTGTTGTTGATTTTCATCCTCTAACTCATAAATACAATCAGATATCTTTTCCGATACAACTAAGGGTCCTAAGAACTTAGGGGCTAGTTTCTTAGTGAATTTTCTCGCTGCATTGGATAGAACGTAATTTCTTCTCTTTACCTTGTCTCCAACTTGAAACTTCACATCTCTACGCTTACGGTTGTAAAACATGGATCCCTTCACATAAGATTCATGCAATTTAGTCTTGGTATAATCCATGATTTCTGTGAGTCGCTCTCGTCTCTTTTTCAAGAAATTTTCCAGATTGTCACTCAAACAAAATTCCGTCACATTTTGAGATTGTTTTACTACATTGAAGGGAACCATTTTGTGGTTTAAAAACAACTGAGCCGCAGAATAGCCGGTGCTTTCATGCACTGCAGTACGCAATGCAAACTTGAGCTGTGGAAGGAATTTGTCCCAATGTGAATGTTTTTCACTGACGTAGGAGGCTATCATAGTCTTAATAGTGCGGTTGGCTCTCTCTACCGGATTTGCTTGAGGATGGTACGGCGTGGTAAACCATAGGTCAAAACTATACTGCTTGCTTAAGTCCACAAAGTCCTGACAGTCAAACTGTTTTCCTCGGTCACAAATTATGTGTTTTGGAACGCCATACTCCATAAAAACGTTCTCCTCAATATATCTAGTCACAACTGCACTCGTAGCCTGCCTGATAGGGAACAGACAGATCCACTTGCTAAATAAATCGGTTACCACCAACAAATACTTATTGTTTTTACTTGAAATGGGAAGTGGTCCCTGCAAATCTACACTTAAAGTTACCCAAGGAGCTTCTATTTTCCTGGCTTTCATCAGTCCCATAGGTTTACCCTGAGATACCTTGTGCAAAGCACATGTTTTACAGGCCGTCACATATTTAGACACATCAGACAAGACTTTGGGCCAGTAAAATCTTTCTGTGACACGCTTAAACGTCTTAAAAATACCTAAGTGCCCAGAACACGGTGCATCATGGTTTTCGTACATGACTTGTTTTCTCATTTCTTTAGGGATAACTATACGCCAGCCGTCATCGTCGGGATTTGGAGGTTGAACGAGGATTTTCTTATACAATCTTCCATCTTCTGTCTTGTACAACGGATACTTTTCTGGACTCTCCACAACATTCTTCATCATCTTCAAATACCATGGATCCTCAACGGCACCATCAAATAACAACGAAGCCACTTCAGGAACTGCTCTGGATAGGGCGTCGGGAACTTTGTTCATTGCGCCTTTCCGATGTATTATTTTGAAATCAAATTGCTGAAGTTGAACAGCCCATCTTGCCAATCGACCAGTCGGATCTTTCAAACTATTTAACCAAATTAACGAATGATGGTCAGTTATCACCGTAAAATGTAGGCCTTCAAGATAGGGTCGAAACCTCTGGATGCTCCATACTACAGCTAAACATTCCCGCTCTATAGCAGAATACGCTCTCTCCACCTTATTAAGCGATCTCGAAGCATAAGCGATGACTCTTTCACCTTCTTCATTCGACTGAGTGAGCACAGAAGCAATCCCGAATCCCGAGGCATCGGTCTGAAGGACAAACGGTGTTTTAAAATCTGGGCACGCCAGAACAGGAGCTTGCACTAAATCTTCCTTGAGTTCTCTGAGAGCGTTAGAACAGTCTTCGGTCCACTCCCACTTTTTGTTTTTTTTTGTAAGATCAGTCAGTGGAGCACTTTTATGAGAGAAGTTCGGAATAAACCTGCGGTACCATGAGGCTAAGCCAATGAATCGTCTAACCTCCTTTATATTTCTGGGTGTTGGGAACGACACAATACTTTTGACCTTCTCCGGGTCGACTCGAAGTCCGTGTTTATCAACCAAATAACCTAAATATCTCAACTCAGACTTACAGATTTCACACTTCTCGACGTTGACCGTTAATCCTGCTTCTTTAAGCCTGGCTACTACATTTCTCAAAAGTTGTATGTGGGAATCGAAATCTTTGGTCACTATCACAATATCATCTAGATAAACTAGAACGTTTGGCTCCAGCTCAGGACCAATAATGCGATCCATGAGTCTCTGAAAGGTGGCGCTAGAATTGTGTAGACCATAGGGCATACGCTTAAACTGAAATAAACCTCGCCCCGGCACTACAAAAGCACATTTTTCCTTACTGTTTTCTTCTAGTGGGATCTGCCAAAATGCGCTGCGCAGGTCAATGGATGAGATGAATCTTGCGTCTCGTAGCTTGTCCAAAGTGGCGGATATAAAAGGTAAAGGATAGCTGTCACGTTTAGTGACAGAATTCAATTTACGACTATCCAGACACAACCGGTACTTCCCATTCGGTTTTTTCACCAAAATGATAGGCGATGACCACGGTGACTTCGATTCCTCCACTACTCCAAGGCTCAGCATACGATCTAACTCATTGTACATCGCTTGGCGAACAGGAGGCGAGACAGGATAATGCCTTTGTTTTACAGGCAAAGCATCCCCGGTGTCTATTCGATGTTTGACTAAAGTAGTCGTACGAAGGTGTCCATTCTCATCGAGGTCGTCACTCTCTTCCAAACTTTTTAGCACATCTGAAATTTGTCGTTGTTGGTCTTCTGTTAGGCCCTTAAAATCTTCTACACTATGGACAACAGCACTGCTACGATCACTAAACTGCCAGCTCCCACGCAACATATCAGGCACTATGTCTAAAATTCTCCAAAAATCGATACCTAGAATAAGTCCTTGGTCTAGACTAGGAACTATCAAAGCAGGAACCAACTTAAACTTGTCCTCTAACTTGACGGGTAAGTCAACAACACCAACAACTCTATGAGGCGTACTATCTGCTGTGCGGACCGCATCGACTGAAAACGATTGCACCTTCAGGCCTATATCTGTAATAATTCCAATAGCTCTTTTGCCTATAAGTGTATGGGAAGCACCAGAATCCAAAAGTCCTCTAACAATGACCCCTAGGATGTCGACATCTAAGAATGGTCGGGAATCACACCTGTCAGATTTAAACTGATAAACATTTGTTTGTGAAATATTGCTAACATAAGAGCACCAAGCATGCCATTCCTCCTTAGACGTAAAATTATCGTGAGCCTTAAAATCAAAAGAGGTCAGTCGGCCCTCACTGCCCTCTAACTCCCATTTTTTGATCCACATCTGTCGCAGGTTCTGCTTACAGTGCCTTGTCGTCCGCATCTATAACAAAACAAGTTTCTCTTTGCCTCAGGACAGCTATTAAAATTGTGGCCATGGACATGGCAATTCCAACACTTCTTGACTGGAGGTCCAGATTCATCTCTGTTGCTGGAATCTTCACTCCGCTTCTGTACATTTTCTTTGACATTTTTCTCAGGCACGTTTATTGCATTTGCTCTTGGTTTTAGTCTGAATTCGCTTTTTCCAAGGTTACTGGGACTTCCACGATTCTGATTGAAACGAGTTTGATTAAACGCCAAGTCCGTTTCCATGACGACTTGAGGTTTTGGAGGTGGTCTCAATGAGTTCGAACATAATCTACCTAATTCTGCTTTTCTTGCCCATGTTCTGAGATCTTCAATCGATTGGGTTTCAACCATGCAGAGCTTGTCTTGTAGGTATGCGTTAACATTTTTCCGAATTAATTTCAACATGACTCTTTCATCTATGGGTGTTGAAAGTCTGGCAAAAAGATTGTCCATGACTGCCAGAAAAATGTCAATAGGCTCCGAGTCCCCTTGAGTGCGGTTCTCGATCTCTCGCTTCAATCGGTCGTCATAATCCTGTGTCTGAAAAACTTCTTTTAGCTCATCCTTAAGTTCTGTCCACGATTTAACTCGTCTCCTCACGGACCTATACCAAACCAAGGCCTGACCTTCAAACAGATCAACTGCCGACTTGTGAAGTTCAATTTCGTCTACACCACGAGCAATTCTGAGTTCCTCGACCCTCTCTAAAAATGCTGCTACACTTAAATCTCCAGAGTCGCCAGTAAATTTCAGGTTCCATTTCACAACAGGCATAGATTTATGTTTAAAAACAACTTTCTCATGACTTAGTGCTTTGGTATGGGTGTCTTCCTCTTCAAACCCAAGTGATCGCCCTAGAGTGTCCTTAGCTTGTGCGCCATCCTGCTTTTTGTCTGGTGGTGTAGGAGCTGTTATGTTAATTGCCGGTACTTCTTTCTCAGTCTTGTCACCTGGGGACTTATACGATCGTGCGTCTGAATCAGAATTGTCTGCTTCATAACCATGGGATGCTGTACTAGCAGTTTTGTTCTCCAATGTCTCTTGCAGATTTTGAACTTTGAGACTCAACTCATCTCTTAAGCTAAGTTGGTCAGTCGAGCCATTCTTCACTCTACTAAGAAGTCCAAGCACGTGGTAGATTCTGGTTTCAAGAGCCTTGTAGGTTCCACTTCGTTTGAGACCTGTAAACTCATTGACTTGGCCTTCTAAAACGTCAAACTTCTGACTGCAGTTAGACAAAACATCAGCAACCTTATCCTCTGCAACTTCTAACTCAACGACTGCCACACAACGACCTAAAGCATTGTGAAGCCTTTTTTTCAAATCTCTGATACTCCCCTCCTTAGACAAATTTCTAATAGTCAATTCGTACTCAAGTTCATCTTTCTTTAACTTACTCGCATCCATTGTGGTATTTAATTACAATAAACAGTGTATATATCAAAAAGAAACAGTGAACACTAAAACATCTAAATTGAAGCTTAATCTAACATCTGAAAATGGAACAAATACCTTACTTAACAATACAACCATGCCCCACGTTCAGGGCGCCAAAATGTGTGTTACACGGAAACCTGGCTAGGGTTAGGTGCGTAGCTGGGTCGTGGATTTACACAAGTTAGGCCAAAAGCAAAATACATTGAACTGTTCAGTCAAATTGAGGCGAAATAGGCTTGGCCGAGTAAACAAAACTGTACTAACATAATAGGCCACAGTCTTCTTAACAAAAAAAATCTCTACTCAAATAAATTGTTGAAGGGCGCCAGCAACTCAGGAAGGAGCTGCACTCCAAAACATATATTTCAACAACCTTACAATGCTTAAACAGTAGGCTGTCAATTAACCACACATTTCATGAGAACAAAATAAAACTCTTTTATTCAGCTAAAAATAAACATCACTCAGAATAATAATCAAAACTCAATATGAGTTTTAACAATTTACACTAAACAAGAAATAGGATACACCTTGATTTACTACATCTCAAATTTATAATTGAGGTCCTAAATTGATTTAAATGAGATTTTAGAATTTATTTCTATTTTTTGTTTGTTTACAAGATAAAAACCAATTTAAACTAAATATTCCTAAATTGACTATATTTGAAAGAGCTGAGAGGATGACGTTGAAGTTCCTTGAGTTGTAGACTAGAAGAAAAAGATGGTCATCAGGAACACACCACACAAAAGTTCCGTTGCCACTCGAACTGAGTTCAAGCCCGATAGTGAAGTTTAAATACAAAAGAGAAGTTTTGAACTCACGGTCCACCGTTGCAATACCATCGAGTTTGTAGGCAGGGGTCCATTCATACAGCAGTAGCTGGTCCTCAAGAGCGAGTCACATACGCCAGCCGCTCAAAGGTCCCTGCATCTCACGCCGGTGCTGGTACGATTGGTTTCAGCGCGACCCAGTGGTTCAGGAGTGTCAGGTCAGCAGATCGGGTGTTGCAGGTCAGTGCATCAGGCATGGCGGGTCCACAGCGGCAGTTCAGGAACGACAGGTCAGCCAAAGCGACGACCTATACAAGGTACATTCGAGAGATGATAGTCACTGATAATCAATAGCTCAAAACAAAATATTTCCAAAACAGGCTTTAAATTAATAAAATTCTAAAATCTCATTTCACACTGCAAATATTACTCAAAATTTATCCGAGCTCAAAATATTACCAAAATTGTGAACCAATTTAATCTTCAAAATTGCAGAAAACTTAAATTAAATAACTTCAAAGTTTTAAGACCTCAATCGTTTATCATAACATCTGTGTAATAAAACACATTAAATATAACATACTATTATTTTAACTAATCAGTCTGAACATTTTGGCCTACAAAATCATTTAATTTGACCTATTTATTCTCAGTGGCACAGGGCCCAGACAAACTTAACCTAACTTTTGCAATCACAGAACCAAATAAGTATGTAAACTCCCGTTACACAAAATAAATGATTTACCTAATAAATATAGCACCAAAATTGGCTCGTGATAATACATCTAAATACAAGAATATAATATTGACTACAAAATCACTATTCCTCATGTGGGAATGTCCATAGTTGCAGTTAGTACAATAAACAATGCACATCTTAATCTAAGCACTGCAATAGTGTCCATATTTCCGTTGTCTGAGATTACAGGTTAGGCCTAAACTTACTCATCAGCTTACATTTAAACTTTCAATACAAGAGCTGAAATAAACTTTTCAAAACATGATCTAAAGAATTTTTTTTTTTTTTTTTTAAAGGTCAGAAGAGCTTAAAGTCTACTAATCGACAAATGGTTTAAACAAATTCTAAAATCACAAAACTAGACCACAGGCTAGGACATGAAATCCCATGAGTATTAAATAGGCTCGATTTGTTAGGCTACAGCGGCAGTTTTTTTTTTTTTTTTTTTTAAATTCTTACAATTTTAAATTTTAAGAAAAATGTGTAAAACTACTAGGCTTATAGGCTCAGGTGACATAACCTACAAATGAACATACGTAAAGTAAAAATCTTCACGGTAAAGGCAATCTTTTGAGCAAGACGTTGCGACTAAACAAAATACTACTATATGACATAGCAAAACAGATTATTGCGCGTAAAAAATTACAACGTATCTTAAAAAAAACTTGGCTACTTAAGCACTACAAATTATGGATACAAAAAAAATCAGTCTTGAATCAGCCTTTTACGTTACAATATTTAGTTACAAGATCTCAAGGTAACTTTATTTAAATACCACAAGGAAATTTACTTTACACTAGAACCCAAAATGTAGGCCCAACCGGAAACATACAAAAGTACCTAAAATGTGAAAATCGCTGAGTAAAAGAGCAGCTGTAATGTAAATCAAAATTTGGTGGAGCATCAATCTTCTTATTTCATACATGATTAAAACTTTAAACTATTATTTCACAAAGAAATCTTTACTTTGCAGAAATTTGTCAACGTGGTTTTGGTGAACACAAGCCTATTCCTGACAACAATTTTTCTCTTGCAGTTTTGGTTAACTTTTCCATAATTTCCGACCATGATTTATATCTCAAAATGTTCAGTAGTTATTCCTAAATCTAAATCTGCAAGGATATCCTTCAAATAAGTCATTTACTCACCATATCCGTCGATTCTCATATCAGAGGTAAAACTTGTCGTGATTCTTGTAGAATAACCAATTGAGAAAAGGGCCGAGCCTTGCGTCGTTTCCCACACTATATACTCAAAGGCCGCCAAAATCACAGCAAACCTTATACGAATGTACACTATATCAAACACTTAAACATGTGTACTCGTAACAAGGTTAAAACACAGTCATAATAGAGGAGAATAATTTATATTAGCTTACTGTTAATTATTTAAATGAAATAGCGTTGAAGCTCAAACATCTCATTGTGACAATGGTCCCAATACCTTTTCAAAGCTAGTTAAAAGTTTGAATATTTCACACGTGAGGCTGCGGGAGAGACATGCGAGGAAGTCTCGTCCATTAGTCCTGCAATGTAATTATACGCGAGGTAGCGAGCACCCTCACCGTGCGATTACATTGTAGCCGAGGCTATCAGAACCTAATGGACCCGATAACTCCCTTAGCGGGGCTTTTAAGATAAAATGGCTCTCGGACGATATCGGGCGGTGTCGGCGACAGATACATTTACCTCTACTTTGCCTATTTGCACCGCGTGGCCTGTGTCTACTCCGGTGCGAGTAGCTTGGAAGTGAACACTATAAAGTGTCTTTCAACTGACAAAGAAAGAAAATCAATATTTGTAATATTATTACTTTATCACGTACGTTAAATGGATTTGTAAGTGAAATTGTACGGCGAAGAAGAATAGTTATTTAAGGTTACTCAATATTTAAAGTCCACATACGGATTGCTAACCAGGTAGAGCAATTTTTATGGGATGCAATTATTGTAATAAAGACAGAGGTGTTTGCATGCAAGGTAGTCTGGAGTCAAAAGGAGAAATTGATCGCTCGAAAACCTAAGAATTGAAGTTAAAAAATTTTAATCAACCAATCATGGAATCTCTAATTATCCAACAAGGTAATCGAGCCGACGATCAGTGCTAAAATATCATAAAATCTAATGTTATTCACCGCAATTCAATGAAATGCAGCTCCAGAACTGTCTAACAAAACTAGTTTTTAAGAAAATATATATATAATAAATTCTTATATCCTTAATAAGACATAATAATTCGTTTCCTAAAACACTAAAGAATTTGTATTCCTTTAAGGTGTGTGATTCCTTCGATGAATACGATAATTTATGGGCCATATACGTTGTACCCCTTAAACTGTCTTTCACACTGAAATTGGATACTTCCATTTTTCATTAAAATTTTAAATGTCTTATACTGTTTTATGTCTAGATTGTTTTTATATTTTTGATTGGGTCAGTTGAAACAATACTTGTTCTTGACACGTTATACAAAAATTGGAATAGAATAAGAAATATGTTTGTAAGTTTTTAAAAATAATGTTTCAAACATGCCCAACTACAATAGGACCCCTTTAATAAAATAAAAGCTAGAATCTAATGTTAACTAATGTTAGCAATCCTAATACTACTGTTGTTGATGTTAATGTTTTATTTTGATTTAAGTTTTAAACTAGAGTTAACTTTTTATATAAATGGAAGTTAATCATACACAAAGATATCTTATATCTTAATAAGTTCGTGTATAAATAAAATGCGTATGATCTTGTCCCTGCTTGTCTTATAACTGCTTGATAACATTATCACATAACAACATGACATGCTCATAACAACTTAATCACATTCATTTGACCTAGAAAAAAGGAACAATATAACTTCAGAAGTGAAACACCGAAATAGATTCAACCCGGGATTCCACTCTCTAAAATTAACTACCTTTGAGATTTCCCAGTCAGACGTTTTTTACAGACCCTACTCCCACCACTGGTTAACCTATTGTAAATAAAATATATTTTACAAAAGGTTTAAATCTGTTGCTCAAATCACCTGGCAGTTAATGACCCTTACCAACTGCTGCTGTTCACCTAAGATAATGCAACACGACAGTCCCCCGCACAGTAGATTAGCTACCGACTTGATTACGGTGGCCTGCCAACACTTGACCATTGTTGTAATTGATTGCCTCCGCCTTGTGATTTGATGTCTCGGATAGCTTCATCAGACCTCATCATTTCCCCCTGCTCCCTAATAAGCAGCTTATTCACCTTATATCATGCTTGATACTGGTAAGTAATAAGACGGTAAGTAAAGGTTTGATTAAGTCAAAATTCTGAATATGTAATATTAACTCTGTCTGGCGTTAGTTTTGGCAGATTTCAGAAATGTCTTAACAATTTTTAAAATACTTGTTTTAAGAATTAATAACCTGTACCCTCTTTAAATCATTAAAAAGTGAAGCGAAATTTAACAGTCAAGGTAAAAATTTCTACACCCATCTTCAAAATAAAAAATACTCCCATCGCAGCAAACTTTCGTACTCAGCAAATTTCCAATGGATATACATTTCTTAATAACACATTAAGCTACTTAACAGAATTCACAGGGAATATATTCAGAAATAAGCGATATTCAAAACAATAATTATTCCCCATAAGAATAACATTGGGGATGAGTAAGCAGGTTGGCTGCAACAAGGAACACATAATAATGGGCTTTTATGCAAATATCAATAGAACTCATCTAGGTTAAGACACATACCAAGTTTCATGCATATACAATCATAAATAAGCAATATATAATATTTTAATAATTCTCCATAAGAACATGGGAACCGAGTACCTAAGTTTCCTGCTACGGGAACCATAGGTGAAAAATTGTTTTTAGTGCAAACAAAAATAAAACGCAACCAGATTAAGCCATAAACCAAGTTTCGTCAGTTTATGTTGATAAATAAGCAAGATCTAAAAGTTGTCTTTTTCTCCATACGAATACATTAGACAACGCTTACGGTTACAGGTGTTTAGCGCTTTCAATATCCCAGTAACCAATTGAAGTATAGAAATTATAAAAATACTAAACCGTTTTTTTTTTTTTGAATTCAATGGTGACAGTTAGAATAAACAAAATTTAATTTAGGTGATTTAAATAAAAATTACATGTGAAAACCCCAAAAAAACATTTTTGGGTTACAAAACCCCCCAAAAATCCTCCCATTCCAGGCGCGATACGGTTAGTGCGATTCGTTTGGTTTTCAACTAATGTGTACCAAATTTCATTAAGGTCGTACAATTTTTACGAGAGTTATCGTGCTTACACATATATATATATATATATATATATACACATATATATATATATATATATACACACATATATATATATATATATATATATATATATATATATATATATATATATATATATATATATATAAATCTATATACCGGGTGTTTTAAAAAGAACTCCCTATTTTAGAGAACAATTTTAATAGTTAACATACAAAATCTTGCATTTATGAATACATAGAGTAAAAGAGAATATCTTTAAGTTTTGGTTTTATTTGGTTTTTATTTTGGTTTTATTTGGTTGTTCTACACAGATAAAGACGATTGTCCACTTTCTTGCCAGGTATTCAGCGACATTACAGGTGTGACTGACGCAACTGCTACGATGATCATCTGTCGTAAATGGTTAATGTCACTGATATTTTCAGCATATACCACATTCTTTAAATGTCCCCAAAAGAAAATGTACAGCGGGATTAAATCTGGGCTTCGAGGATGCCAGGACAAAGGATCATAGGAGCAGTTGCGTCAGTCACACCTGCAATGTTGGCGAATCCCTGGCGAGAAGTGGAAATCGCAGTAGAGAAACTAATAGTGCGCTCGTCGAAGTTTACTAGGACAAAACCAAAACTTAAATATATACATTCTCCTTCACACTATGTATTCATAAATGTGAGATTTTGTGTGTTATACCATTAAAATTGTTCTCGAAAATATCGAGTTCTTTTTCAAATACCCGGTAAATATATATATAACCTGCCTATTAGACATCATAACGCCAAACTTTGTAAAAATGTGTACAAAATCAAGAACTCAAGCTGCTTTAAGAACCATTGAAACTGCGAAGAAGATTTGGCTTAGAGAAGAAGTCAATTTTCTATATTCAAAATTTCATAGAGTGAATGATTCCAAACAATAGATATTTGAAGAAATCAAGTCAAAATATCACAATGAAAGTATCGAAATAATCGAACAAATGATATCACAATGGATAGAACCCATAATACGAAAAAAGAAAGACATGCATGAAAAGAAACTAGAGTAACTGTTTTTTTCCCAAAAACAAATGACCAAAAATAACAACAACTCATTTGAAAAAGACTTCAGTCCCGCTATACAAAATCTCAATTCTATTGATTTTACGAGTGAAGAGACAACGTTTCTGGGAAAATCAGTAAAATAGAACGTTAACCTTGACCATAAGACAGCTGTAATTGAAAAAGATTTAATACACATGGAATTGGCAATAAAGAAAACTAAGACCAACATCCAAGATCCAATAAGGTACACATGAATTAAATAGGTAAACTTAACTTCCATAAAGAGAGATACAATTAAGAAAGTAAATAAAGACATAAGAATTTTGAACTCTATTACGAATAAGTTAAAAGAGAACAATTCAATGATAACTAAGGCTGATAAAAGCAACGCAGGAGTTGTAATAAGTAAAGATGAATATAGCAACAAGGTTGAATCAGTAATAACAACTTTAAGATTTTAACTAAAGACCCTACTGACAATTTTGCTAAAATAATAAACCAAGCTATAACAAAATGCAAAAGTTTAACCCCAGAAATCAAGAAACAACTGAAAACAACTAATTCAAATAGTCCTGAGTTACGTGGTCAACCTAAAGCTCACAAATAAGATATTCCAATTGTTAATTACTTCCTGTTGTTAATTTTATTAATTCCCCAATATATAAGCAATCAATATATCTAAATAACAAAATAAATAATAGCACTAAGTGGGAAAGTGAATATAATATCAAAAACACATGCGATTTGGTGAGTAAAATAAAAAATATAGACATCCCACCAAATGCATTGCTTATATCTTTTAACGTGAATAACATGTACTCAAACATCCCCAACAACGAAACATTACCAATACTAAGAAGAGATTTAACCAATAGTAATATTATCACAACAAATTAAACAGAAGACGTTATGAAATTAACAGAAATAACATTAAAACAGAGCGATTATAGTTATAAAAATTCTTTCTATTTACAAGAAGATGATTTACCTTTGGGTTCTCCATTATCAGGACTCCTTGCTGATATTTTTATGCACAACATGGAAATATCAAAAATCATGAATGTTTCAAACCCACTTCGTGACAAATTAATATATTGGTATAGATACGTGGATGATGTTATATGTCTATTTGATGGCACTAAAGAAGAATCAAAAACCTTATTAACCTATATCAACTAAATACATAAGTCCATAAAATTTACAGAAGAAATAGACGAAAATGCCATAAACTTCTTGGAAATTTAGATATCAAACAATACGAACAAACATTCTTTCGATATAATATACAGAAAAACAACCACTACTGCGATAATAATCCCATCGAACTCTAACCATCTCTGGCACCAACAAATGGCTGTATTACATTCTTTGGTACATAGACTAGTAAACCTGCCACTAAATAGCTCAAATTTCAAAAAGGAAAAATAAAAATACAGTATTTAGCTACGAAAAATTTATATATGAAAAAGGCAACAGAGAGAATGATAAATTGGAATATAAGAAAACAAAAAAGAAACAATATGACAGCAACGAATGACACCAAATATATGTGCGTTCCATTTGATTAAAACATGGAAAAAGCGATACGACGTACTTTCAAAAACTCAAACTTGGAAATAAGTTATAAAACAAACAAATAATCCCTTTAACCTTATCAAATCTAAAGTAAAAAATATTCAAATATTCAAGAAGATCAATACAATAAGTCTGGCATATAAAGAATTACATGTAGCGAATATGATAGCTATTATATTATTGGCCAAACAAGACGAAACTTTAGAGTTTGATTTAAAGACAATTTACAAGCCCTGAAGTCGAGAAATAACACAACTATGAGATCCAATTATGCAGAACAAATAATGAATACACGACATAAATATAAAAACTTAGAGGAAAACTTATCAGTTTTGGAGTACAAAAAGAGGCAAAAACAACTTAACGTCAAAGAAGAGATGCATATATACTTAAATAATAAGTAATACACAAAATATTTTAAATACCATGCAAGTTAGACAACAACACCCTATCTTTGAAAAAAATTGAAATTAGAACTCAGAGAAAGTAACTTTACATAGTATATACAAATTAATATTTTATTTTACGCCCACCTTTATGTATGTACATAATTTTAGAATTAGTGATCATATATTATTTATTTTTAACATATGTTTGTAATTAATATAAAAGAAAATTTGTTGAGGTCATGTGACTCTGAAGATGGTTGAAACTAGTCAGTCCAAATAAAAATGTTTCAAAAAAAGGGTACTTATTAATAATGCTTTTAAAAATAATAATATTAGTAGCCCTAATATACAAGTCAAGTAAATATACATATATATACACAAGTAGGGGGCATTAGTATGTTCAAAACCAGCAAAGGCGCGGTGAGGATGCGAGGATGCAAGGTCACCCCCCCCCCCCCGATGACCATGACCTTGACACCCCCACCCGATGACCTTGACCTTGACCCCCTACCGTGACGTCATCCCCCCCGGTGACGTCATCCCCCCCCGTGACGTCATCCCCCCCCGTGACGTCATCCCCCCCGTCGTGAGGAAAAAACTTTCGAAAATTAATAACTAGCCTATTTATCCACCGATTCCCACGGGACTTTTTCCAGAGTGTAGGCCTATCCCAGAGGAAGCGAATGACGTAAGAACCCCATAGATCCGCCATTAAACAAGGCTGCTATTAATTTTTAACCGCGTTTTCCTTATGGGATCTCAGCTGTTTACCTACCGATTTTGACGAAACCTCACCACATGTCGGACGGCAGCCTAAGTAAACCATCCTTTAAAGAAAATTGAAAATCAACCGTTAAACGGGCCCGCTATTAATTTTTAAACGCGTTTTCCTTATGGACAAGTGAGGAGCCCCCCCCCCCCGGTCGTGAGGAAAAAACTTTCGAAAATTAATAACTAGCCTATTTACCCACCGATTCCCACGGGACTTTTTCCAGAGTGTAGGCCTTTCCCAGAGGAAGCGAATGACGTAAGAACCCCATAGATCCGCCATTAAACAAGGCCGCTATTAATTTATAACCACGTTTTCCTTATGGGATCTCAGCTGTTTACCGACCGATTTTGATGAAACCTCACCACATGTCGGGCGGCGGCCTAAGTAAACCATCCCTTAAAGAAAATTGAAAATCAACCGTTAAACGGGCCCGCTATTAATTTTTAAACGCGTTTTCCTTATGGGATCTCAGCTGTTTGCCGACCGAATTTGATGTGACTTCGTTACATGTTGTATGTCGGCTTGACTAATTGACCCCCCCCCTGAGCGGCTCCGCGGAGTCACGTGTTGAGGCGCGTGCTAGGGCCTACGTGACCGCCCGGGGCTGTTTACTCATCAGCGGCCTTCCAGACCTCTCACTCCTCCGACAAGTGCGTCGCATGAGGCCTCCTCCCGACTGGAGTGCTATTTATGAGCACATCCTCAAGGGTTTCGTCAGTTTGTCTTTGGAGCTCTTGCTGTGCGGACGAAGTATCGTTGTCTCTGCGATACACCTACACAACCTGCTGTTCATTACCTTTGGATTCCTGTAAAAGTTAACGTAAGTAACAACATATTTATTAATTAGCGTTTCTATTTTAATTATTCGTTATTTTTAATTTTCGTTACTATCGCGGTGATTACTTATGCGACTGTTACGACTTTCTCTTTGAATATCTTAAAATGTAAGTAACATGTAATTTACTTTTTCATCAGCAAGTTTACCAATGCTCTAAAATCTTATTAGCTAACATTAATAATTAATCTTTTACATATCCCAGTACACTGAGCCTTGTCGTTGTTTCTTTTTCCGATGGAGATGAGTGGAATTGTAATGACCTTGAAACAGTTGTGTTTTATAACGATTAAAATTAATGAATCAAACTTAAAAAGCAAAATAGATTCACTACCACTCTTTAAACAAAAAAAAAATGTTTAAGCGAAATGAAATTAGGTTTTGCTTTTCAATCAGATGGCTGTTCCTCGTATGTGTGAGGTCTGCGGTCGCGTCTTCGCGAACGCTGGAAACCTGGCTCGTCACGCTGCATCCGCCCACAACGACCGCCATTACGACTGCCATGTCTGCGGTAGACACTTCGGGCGAAGTGACAACCTGCAACGCCACCTCACCACAGTTCATCCTCCTACTCCTCACGACCAAGCACCAGGTACAGTTTTAGGTTAAATAAGAAACCGCCAGTAGATTTATTAAGTATGATTTCTTCTCCAGTATCCTCACCCATGACGTCACGGCGCGCCCGTGGACTTTGATAACTAATGACTTGTTTTTATGAGAGAGTAAACGGTCCTGATTGGGTAAACTGACAATTAAGACAAGAAAACAGACTCGAGAGGTAAACAAGAGGTTGCCAGCTCTCTGTATAGTTCCTCACCGCCACCTCCTCACCCTTGTATTTAACAGGCTTGGGTAACTGGCGATCGTGATGAGGAAACAGACTCTAGGGGAAAACAAGAGGTTGATAACTAATGACTTGTTTTTATGAGAGAGAGTAAACGGCCCTGACTGGGTAAATTGGCAATTAAGACGAGAAAACAGACTCGAGAGGTAAACAAGAGGTTGCCAGCCCTCTGTATAGTTCTTCACCGCCACCTCCTCACCCTTGTATTTAACAGGCTTGAGTAACTGGTGATCGAGATGAGGAAACAGACTCTAGGAGAAAACAAGAGGTTGCCAGCCTTCTGTATAGTTCCTCATCCTCATGTTTATAGGGTAACTAATAGGACTTGTTTTCCTGTTCGCAGGCCGTCCGTGCCCGTTGTGCGCTGTCGCCCTGGCGAGTCCCGAGGATCTGCGCCATCACATGGAAGCGGTCCACGGTGCGAGCCCGTCAGCTTCGACCTCCTCCTCTTCCTCCGCTGCAACGCCACCCGTCAGAGACCCACGGCCCGAGTGCGACGCGTGCGGGCGGCGATTCTCCCGCGAGGACCTGCTCCGGCGTCACGTGCAGTTGGTGCACGTCAACGAGGCCCGTTGCACCGAGTGCGGCGCCCTTTTCCGCAGGGCCGCGTACCTCCAGCGGCACATGGAGAGCGTCCACCGCGGTATGAGGTTCGCGTGCGCCTACTGCAACCGAGGCTTCACCCGGCGCTACAACCGGGACCAGCACGAGGCCCACAACTGCCCCGTCGTGAGGAACCTCGTTGTGGACGAGATGCCGCGCCTGCCCGTCCTGTCACCCGAGCCCCGGCCCAGTCGCGAGCCCCAGCCCGGACCAAGCACGGCACCCGACGGGATGGTGGGTGGTGGTGGTGGCGGCGACGGCGGATTGCCCACGTTCCGCACCGTCCAACGGGGGTTCCGCGGACGGCTCCTGACCTTCGGCCTGTCCCGGCCCATGGAGGACTTCTTGGCCGTGGAGGACGCGCTGGTGCTGCTGTTCGACAGCGTCCTGGAACTGCTGGCCGACGTCAGGACCCGACACCCGAACATCAAGGTCAACATGTTCCTGGAATGCGAATTCGCCAACGTCCATGGGGCCACCTGTCTGCGGGCCTTCAAGACGAAGAACGTGCCTCTCACCGCCGCGTCCAACTTGGATGACTTCCTGTCTGCGTCCTTCCACAAGCTGGAGGAAGAGAAGGAGCAGTGCCTGCTAGTGGGCAGCGGGTGGAGCTATCTCCGGATACGCGACCTGGAGATCCGCGTCAACCTCTACACTCCGTTGGGAGAACGCGGAGCCCGGTTCGTCCAGCTTCCCAGGACCATCTGCGGGACGCGCGCCGTTATCAACGTGCAAAACGTCGATGACATGTGCTTCGCGTACGCCGTCCTGGCCAAGTTCGTCGCGCAACACCCGGAGAGGCCCGCATCGTACACACCGGACGTCATGGCACGCTACGATTGGGTCGGCCTACGCTTCCCCGTGGCCGTGAAGGACATCAAAGTCTTCGAGAGGAGGAACCCCATCAGCGTCAACGTTTACGGGATCGAGCATGCCATGGTGGGGAGACGCCCCGACGGATCGCCAAAGTTCCAGGACCGCGTGTTCCCGCTGAAGATCTGCAAGCGGGAGTTGGAGGATCACCGGGACCTGCTGTACGTGACCACCGGCGGGGACAGTCACTACGCCTACATCACGAACGTCAGCAGGCTGGTGCGACCCCAGCTTACGTCCCACTGCGGCACTATCCACGTGTGTAAGCGATGCTTCGCTTACTTTGACAACCAGCCCAACAAGCTGCAACTGTCCGGTGCCGAGCGTCTGGAGGAGCACATGCGATACTGCACCGCCAAGGCCCCCCTCCGCTTGGACATGTCCCAGAAGCAGCGGATCCGCTTCGCCCACCCCGAGTACACTCGGCGCGAGCGCTTTTGCGTCTACGCGGACTTTGAGTGTGCTCTGCAGCCCGTCGCCGCCGACCCTGCGGAAGCGCCACCCGGCACGAGGCCCCTGCAACTGCACGTCCCATACGCCTTCGCCTACCAGATCGTGGACTCGCTCGGCCTGGAGGAGTTTGAGCCCCGTGTCTACTTCGGGGCCGACGCGTCCAAGGTCTTCATGGAGAGGCTCAAGATGGACGTGCTGGCGCTGTGGGATTTCCTGTTCAGCACGAGAGCTCTGCACCCTTCTCTGACCCGGCAGGAGATGGACGAGTACCTGGTGGCGACCCACTGCTATCTCTGCGGGAAGGAGTTCACGGACCAGGACGTCAAGGTGCGGGACCACAACCACGCTCCGCCCTACGAGTTCCGAGGAGCCGCCCACCGCTCGTGCAACCTCAGGTACCGGGAGCAGCGACACATCAACTGCTACTTCCACAACCTGTCCAACTACGACGCTCACTTCGTAGTGCGGGAGCTGGCCATCGATCCCGGTGATGTGGACGTGCTGGCGCACACCGAAGAGCGCTACATCGCCTTTACCAAGCGGTTTCACTTTGGTCAGCCCGGGGACAACCAACGACAGAGCAGTTTCGCGGTGCGGTTCCTCGACACGTACAGGTTCTTGTCTATGAGCCTGGCCAACCTGGCGGCGGGACTCCCCACGGACAGGATGCGCGAGACGAGGAAGCGCTTCCCCGACGACCGGCTGTTCGACCTGGTGCGAAGGAAGGGCGTGTTCCCCTACGACTTCGTGACGTCCTACGACACGCTGTACAGGACCAGGGAGCTGCCACCCAAGGAGGCGTTCAGGAACTCCATGACCCTGGAGGGCATCAAGGACGAGGAGTACGAGCACGCCCTCAACGTGTGGCGAGCCTTTGAGTGTCACAACCTCAAGGACTACGCCGACAAGTACCTGCGGTGCGACATCGCCCTGCTCACCGATGTCTTTGAGCAGTTCCGCGACACCTCGCTGACCGAGTACGGGCTGGACCCCGCCCACTACTACACCCTGCCGTCCTACGCCTGGGACGTGATGCTCAAGACCTGCGACGTGGAGCTGGACACGCTGCAGGACTTCGACATGTACCTGTTCGTGGAGCAGGGGATCCGGGGAGGGATCTCACAGGCCATCACCCGCTACGCCAAGGCCAACCACGACAGGTGCCCGGACTACCGCCCGGACGAGCCCAAGCGCTTCCTCCTGTACCTGGACGCCAACAACCTCTACGGCTGGGCCATGTCCCAGCGCCTGCCGACCGGAGACTTCCAGTGGCTCAGCCGTGAGGAAATACAGGCGTTGGACGTCGCGGCGCTGGACGCGGAGGCCGATCGAGGCTACATCTTGGAGGTTGACCTCCACTACCCCGCGCGCCTACACGACCTGCACAAGGACCTTCCCTACTGCTGCGAGACGAAGCGTCCGCCAACAGGGAAGTTCCCCAAACTGTTGACGACCCTGGACGACAAGATGCACTACATCTGTCACTACAGGGTCTTGCAGCAGGCGCTGCAAAACGGATTGGAGCTGGTCGCGGTGCATCGGGCGATCTCGTTTCACCAGTCGCGGTGGTTGGAACCGTACATCCTGATGAACACGGAGCTGCGGAAGAAGGCCAAAACGAAGTTTGAACAGGACTTCTTCAAGCTCATGAACAACGCGGTCTTTGGCAAGACCATCGAGAATGTACGGAAGCGCCTCAACGTGAAGCTGGTGTGCACCCCGGAGAAGTTTTCCAAGTACGTCACCAGATCCAACTTCCTGGACCGGACGTACTACACGGAGGACGTGGCCCTGGTGCATCTGTCCAAGGTCAACATTGTGTTGGACAAGCCCGTCTACGTAGGCATGTCAGTCCTGGAGCTGAGCAAGTGGCTCATGTACGAGTTCCTGCGCAAGATGAAGGAGCGCTACGGTGACCGCCTCACCGTGGACTACATGGACACGGACAGCTTCGTCTTTGACATCGTGTCCCAGGACATCTATGCCGAGATGAAGGAACACCTGGACGACTTTGACACCAGCGGCTATCCGAGGTCTCACCCCTGCTACAGCCCCGTCAACGCCAAGGTCATCGGAAAGTTTAAGGACGAGTGCAACGGCCTGTCCTTATACGAGTACCTCGGCCAGCGGTCCAAGCTGTACTTCATGGACATCGAGGACGCAGCGACAGGCGGCAGTAAGGCTCTCAAGCGAGCCGAGGGGGTTGCGAAGGGCGTTGTCAAGAACGTCCTCACCCCCGACGACTACAGAGAGTCTCTGTTTGACGGGGTCCAGAAACACACCACCAACGTCCGGTTCCAGTCCCACTTGCACCGGGTGTACACCGTGCAGGTGGACAAGCTGAGCCTCAGTCCAGCTGACGACAAGCGGTGCGTCCTCCCCGACGGCATCCACACTCTGCCGTGGGGACACAAGGACGTCCCGCCGCTACCGCCAGCCAGGAGGAGAGGAGAACATCCGCAGCGGATGGAAGTGGACGGCAAGGAGGAGGAGGAGGGACAGCGCCAGCCCGAGGACGAAGACGAGGAAGAAGAGGAATTCCCCGTCTAGTTGTATATATTAGTTATAAGAGAAAAAATTGTAAATAGTATTTGTAAGAAAATATAATAGCTTTATGTACAGCATGAACACGAGTTGTTTATTTCCTCCCTTTGCTCACTCAAAAGTCACAAGCCGTTAGGCTCGGAAAGGCGTTATGGGCCGTTTGGCCCGAGCCGTGCAGCTTAAAAAGCCCCCGCCAACCGGGAGCGGTTGGCGGCGCGTGTCGGGGACGACCCTGAAGGAGTTGCCCAGGAAGGAATTACTCAGCGGTCTGCTGATGTCCGAGGGGTCACCCTCGAATTGCTCAGCGGCTTGCTGATGTCCGAGGGGTCTCGTGGCGCGCCCTCTTTGGCGGCCTTCATTGCCGCTTGGTGGGGGCTCAGCCAGTGACACGCGCCGCTGGTATATAAACCTGAGGTCCAGCCCCGCTGCCTCAGTTTTGCTAATTTTTTTAAAATTTAGTAAGGAGAAAGGAGAAATGAAAACACAAGCTTTATCATCATGAGGCATGTATTGTACAGTAATAAGGTTACATACACATACTACAAAAAAACCTTACAAACTAGTTTTAAGCGAATATGGAGTGGAAGAGCCTGCTGACCAGAGCGTCGTTGGCGGCGGGAGCGGCAGGGTCGAAGAGCTGGACGTAGTCGTTGAGTGACGTGCGGAGAACAGCCCGGCAGTACAGGTAAGTGAGGCAGTAGTAACCGCAAACAGAGGTATCGTAGCCCTGGAGTCGATACCTGTTGTAGACGTAGCGGCGGTGATGAGGATTGCACCTCAGGAACCTTTGAAAGTCGGCCTGGTATGGCGGCCTTCCGTAGCTGTCCAGGTACTCGAGTCTGTCCTCTTCCGAGCAGTAAAACGCCACCCAGTGTTCGCCTCCCTCGGTGTGTGCTACCGTGTTGGACACGATGGCGGTGAGAGGCTTGACCGGCACGTCCGGTAGTTGGTCAGAGGCGTAGACCGCAACGTTCCTCAGTCCGGGGATCCTCACCAGGCATTCTCTGATCTGGACGGTATTCATCGTGGGCGGAAGCAGCACAGGCAGCTTGAGACGGACGGGTCTGGCCTGTCGTTAGCCACGAGCCAGTCCCGCAATACTATGCAGTTATGAGGGGCGCAACGGTTGTGGGAGCTCTTATGGTGGCGACAGCGTAGGGTCTGGTAGGCGGGCGGACCGTTGAGCGACCCACAGCCCAGTTCCTCCATGTCCTGAGCGGTGGTGGCGGCGGGCTCGGTTATGAGGTGGCGTTGTACAAAGTCCCTCTTCTGCGATCCTTTGACGTAGACCAAGGGGCGGTGGATGAGGCAGGAGCGCAGCTTGTCCAGCAGGGCGATGTACGCGATGTCTCCCTGGTCCCACTCCAAGCCGTGGCAGTGGCGAGTGACCCAGACGCTCTCGCGCTGTTTCTCGGGAGTCAGGAGGTCCTTACTGAAGGGTGGGCGGGCGATGTGATGTAGGAGCAGCATGCCGGTTGTCACGTCCACCACGCAAACCTCTTTCAGTAGAAAGTCATTATCACTGTCTTTAAAACACTGCATATCCATCACCACGCTTCCGTGATGACAGCGCGCTGGCGGTGGCTCGTTGTAGATTGGTGGCGGCACGTCCATCCCGTACGGCTGACAGAACTCGACTGAGTGCGCTGCTGTCGGGCGACCTTGGACTAGCGTGCATGCACACCATCACCTAACGGTCCGCACGGTGGCCTTGAGCGCGCGAAAACTCGTTTACCCGCCAAAGTCCACCATCACCTAACGCTCCGCACGGTGGCCTCGAGCGCGCGGCAACTCGTGTACCCGCCAAAGTCCACCATCACCTAACGGTCCTCACGGTGGCCTTGAGCGCAGCAACTCCTTTACCCACCAAAGTCCACAGTCACGTTGCGATGACGGTCCACCTCCACGACGTTGTCCAACTCGGCGTATACTATGCAGTTGACTGCCTCTTGTAGCGCTTTGGCGAAACCGATCTCCATGCGCAGGTTACCGTTGCGCACCAGGTTCCAGTGGCTGGATTGAGGGGCTGCCATATCGGGTGTCAGATCAAACGCCATCAGGCAGTATCCGTAGGCGTATACGTTGCGACTGATTTCGTTACCGCTGTCTGAGAAATTGATGCCAGTGCCGGTGTACAGCGTGTGGTAGGCGAGTACGTACAACTCCTGACCGAACGTGTAATCCGGTTGAAGCGGCTTACTTGGCACTTGCTCGCCGTCTATGTATAGCGCGAAGAAGTTCACATCGTAGTGGGTGAAGTTGAACGGGTTCTTCTTGTAGTCTCCGTTGAACGCCTGATTGCTGACCAGACCGACTATGATGCGTTTCGGCAGTTGACCCAGAAACACACTGTCCAGAGTCTTGTTGCTGATATCGGTGGGTAGCGTGAAGGATTTCACTTCCACGCGCGTAATGGGATATTTGGCTGTGCCCGACTCCAGCGTCCTGCTGTGAGCCAACAGCACGCTCGGGTTGATCTTACAGCGGCGCATAAACAGGTTGACTTCGGCGATGTCCACTTTGTAGTCTGTCACGGTTTTGGACATGATGGAGAATGAGTTCTTAGCCCTGATCAGGCGAAAGCGCATCTCCACGCCGTTTAACATGAACTTCCCCTGGTTGCACAGGTCGACGTGCAGATGTCCGACCATGTCCACGTAACGGCTGCCCTTGATAAACACCCTCCGGTTCTTGAGCCCAGAATTATCCTCCTCAGTATTTTCCATGGACCCAGCATAGTCCTCGTAGAACAACTCCGCGGAGAGGTGCGGTGTCTTGGCGTCACCGCCGTAGGACAACAGGTTCTCCAGGTAGGCGCGATAGGCGTACGTGTTGTTCTGAGGAGACACCAGTTTGTTGTTCAGGTACAGGTCCACTTGACTGAACAGCGAGTGCAGCCAGTTGTTAATCGGACCCACCTCTTTTATCGCTTGATCGCCCGTTACAGCGTCTCCGTTAGCCGATCTAATGGTAGCCTTCACATGCAGTAGCGTCTGTGACAGATCCGTGTACTCGTCCCCATGACCCGGAACTATGAATTCCACGGGCGAGTCGTCTGTCAGGGAGGAGATGGGCTTGTACTGCACCCATTTACCGCTCTCTATACTGGTTTGCGTGGGCGGCAGGGAGAACAGGTCCAACTCGGTCTTGACACACTCGCACGACTTTTGATGTATGAACGACATTATCCAAAAATGTCCTTCACGGTACTCTTGCTCTTCTTGCTTCTCCTCTTCTTAGCGACACGTTTTGCGGGCTTCCTTTTCCTCTTGAGCGCAGCGCTCTTCTTCCTCGCTCCGAGGAGTTTCGCTAGAGACTGAGGAGTGACCTGCTGTACACGCCTCCTCTTATAGGTACCACCACCGCTCAGCACGCGATCCAGTTTTTCATCAGCCCTGCGTTTCAGCGACCCGGTAAACTCTCTGAGCCGGGTGTTGGCCGCGACTCGGGGGTCGGCTGTGCCCGCCGCCACGTCACCCAAGAAGCCCACACCGGACCTCAGCACCTCCTTGCCCAGCGCCGATGCGCCAGATCTGATCAACGGGACCACTGTACGCATCAGCCCACCTAGGAAACTGCCGATGCCGTGACCGCGTTGGAAAGCGGCTCCTCTGAATACCGTGGACACTCCGTGCCCAGACTGCTGTTGGCGGTAGTACGCCAGATAGGGATCGTTTGGGTTCATTGCTGCTGCTGCTCTCTGCGCAGGTGAAGCTTCATGCACGTAGTCCCGAAGTGGAATGGCAGGTGACGCCCGACGCTGTCCCTTAAATCAATTTTCACACTATCGAAGGAGCTCTTCATCAGCGGCACGTAGTGAGGGTCGGTGTAGTGCACGGTGATACTCGCGCCGTAGATGTAGTTTTTTGCGTCGATGTTCACAATCTTTAACAAGGGCGCTACCGTGTCGCCTACTAGCTGGGGTTCCACCAGGTCACAATACACGTACATGTGCGAAGGGATCCCGGCCAGTAAGTTGGGCGGTCTTATAGCTTTTCTATGTTTGATCAAATCCACATTGTGCACATCGTATCCCAACTGTAACGCTAGGGTGGGGCTAAATTCCAGTTGCACCACAGTCTGGTCTATCGAGATCAATTCCACCTTCCCAATCTCTTTGTCGTACTCAAACTGGCATTGGTATAAGTCCAATTTTGGAATGGCGTTGATGGCGTTGACCAGTTCATCGATGTCTTTATAGTTTCCAGCTTCCACCTTTACAGCGGTCAGTTCAGGCTTGTCGGTGTCATCCTTAGTGTAGAGATATACGCGAGCGTCCTCCCCCACTGTGACAAACGAGCATGGGTAATGGACCTCGCCTAAAGCGACTTCCCATTCACCATTGCCACCCAATCGCATGACTGACGGTAGATGGGTGATGTAGTTAGCCACGGTGTTGTTCGGATAATAGTCCATTGAGCTGTTGCTGGGCAACGTCAGGTACAGCTGCCTGCGCTTTGTCGTCATAGCAGCTGTTGCACTTCAGATGCAGGTACCCACGAGTTGAAGTCCTCTCCGTAACCGACCCACTTGACCAAGTAGCGCTTACTGCGGCCTCGCCCTTTAGTGTCCAGTATTTTATCTATTTGGTACATACGGTCCAGGGCGACCGTTACCTTTTGCATCTCATGCTCGTAAAAGCGCCCTTCCAGCGGCGTCCCGTTCAGGTCACGCAGCACGTACAATGGCAGAGGATGCGACCCGTATACGTGGTCTACCACAAACAGCTCCTTACTCCAGTTGGTCTCATAACCTTTGGCGAACGTGCCCTTCTCCTTGGCTATGCGCACCGTGTCACCAGGCTCAAACCTGGGCTTGCGTCGCCGGATCGCCTTTCCATACATGTGAGGCCACACCTTATACACCGTTTTTCCATCGCCGCTGTCCGCGTCCACGGGTCGCAGACCACCACCCAGGCTCCTGTGCGGGCTGCGGTTGTAGGCATCCACAAGCCTGTCCAACACGTCGATGTAGCGATACGTGTTTTTGTAGGTTAGGTAGCGCCACATGCGGTTCTTGAGCGTGCGGTTGACTCGCTCCACCACCGCCGCCTTCACATCAGGGTTCTGCGTGGTGATGTACGTGACACCGTGACTCTTGAACACTCGCTTGGTAGCGGCCCCGGTGAACTCCGTCCCCTTGGCAGTCTGTAGACAGCGAGGAGTCACCTCGGAGAATATCCTCTCGAACGCTGCCGCCACCTCATGCCCGCTTTTCCACCTCAGTGGTACTGTGAACAGCCGCTTGCTGAACACGTCTATCACAGTCAGCAGGTAGTTGACTCCGTCGTTGTACCGGCTCAGGCCGCGCATGTCGTTCAGGTCCGCCTGCCACAGCTCCCAGGGCCCGAACACGACGTAGCGGTTGCGGGGAAACTTCTTGCGCGCGGGCTTGTGCAGCGTGTAGGTGTCCTGGGCGCGCAGCCAGTCGGCTACCCGGCGTTTCGGCAGGCGCGCGGCTCTGGTCAGAGCAGCCACCCCGCCGAGGGAACCGGGCTGGCTCGGGTCGTAGTACAGCTTCTCCATTACGGTGAGTACGGCTCCTAGTTGTCCAATGACGATTCCCGGTCGGGTTCCTCGGTTATTATCCTTCTCCTTGCCGCCGGAGGTCGCGGTCTCAGGCGGTTCAGTATCGGTGTCAACCTCGGTGACAGAGGTGTCGAGGAGGCCGTCGTGTCTCCCCAGGGGCTCGATGCCGAGTCCAGCCCAACGCCTAAGTAACGCAACGCCGTGGGATTGCTCACGTATTCTTTGGGCACGTTCATGTCCTTCAAGGCGACCATCACTTGATGCCAGCCGGTAGGCAATCGGTCCGCCCTTCGCGCTCTCACTATGCTGTGCGCGATGTCCACTATATTGGATCCGGGGATCTTCACCTTGTCCACGTACACCGTCCCACTGGCGTCCCAGGCGATGGGGCTGCCTTGCCGGGTCATGAATCGCAACAAGTTGCGCGCCACCGGCCTGTAGATTTTTGAGAACGATTCCACAATGTCCTCCTCCGCCGAGGCGCTAGACTCGCGCTTCATCTGACTCGGACCTCCTGCCGCTTCCTCCTCCTCCCTCTGCTCACCCTCGATGATTGACAGACCTATGGGTTGAAGTTTAGCCGCGGAAAAGTGCAGGAACCGCTGTAACACCTGCTGATATTGTTTCCATTTCTCCGTATCGTCCAGCCGCTTGTCGCTCAATATGCGATGCATCTCAGCGTCCAGGCTGGCTGGCTTATTGGCGCTACCTGCTCCTCCTCTTGGTCCCGGTCCTGGTCCCGGTCCTTCTCGCAATCTCTCGATGAGCTCCTGCGGTACAACCACCATTTTCCTAGCGTACTCCATGTCCGATTAGCTTCTGCGCTAGAACGGGCAGAACAGCGTTCAACAGCAGAGGTAGGAGGATCCCTCCGCCCCGTTGGACGAGGAAGTGTCGCTTCTTGGCCCAACCCTCGCCGCGTTTCACCAACCGTCTGAGCGCCTGTTTGTGTTTGCCTAATTTGCGTTTGAGGCAGGGAGAAAGCGGTACGTTTCCGCGTAGCACGTTATACGCGCACTCGCACAATGACTTGATGCGACTCTCGTCGCACGCTTTTAACAGGGCCTTGCGTTCTTTGGGCGTAGCGTGTATTAGGGCCCTCAGCAGCGCTGCGTCTTTCTTCACGCGGTGTGACATGATGACTGACACTGGCGTGCGCTCGGCCTATTTATCACTTCTTCTTGGGCAGATACTCGTAGTTCATCGGGTCGTCTGGGAAAATGGCTGAACGTACGCGCATCTCTTCAGGCGTGGACTGTTTCAAGTCTATGAGCAGGTAGGCGTGCGGATCACGCGTGGCGTCCGCGTAAGCCTCCTCCACGAATTTGGGGTTTTCCGGATATACTTGACGGGCCAGGTGTTTGATCTGAGCGCGGTCTCTGGGATTCTTGAAGCACACTATGTAATGAGCGTTCAGCGATATGTCGCGCTGGTCCCTGCCCTGGTGAAACAGGTTTTGCGTGATGAAGAACACGCTCATGTTGCGGTGGTGCGAGCCCTTGGTGAACAGGTCCGCCACGCCGGGACCAGCCTCGCGCATCATGTCATCGACGATGACCAGGGCGGGCTCGCTACCGTCGTAGTCGTCCAGGTCTGGCAGGCCGGCTACGTAGCGCACGGCAGAGTCCGCACGGCTCTTACCACCGCCGCCACCACTGCCATAGTGCCAAGTGATGCGGGCGAACCGCGTATCGCACATGCGGTCGGCGTGCTCTATAAAGCGAGCCAGGAAGTGCGACTTGCCGCTGCCCGATGGCCCGGCCACGATGGCGGTGAACGGGTGTTTCCACCTCAAGTCCATGGCGTCTACTGACTGCCATGCACCGCCACCTCGGCTCTTAAAACTAAATTCTTTTCTTGCTTTTTTTTATTTGATTTATTTTTATTTTTTTAATATTGAAGGGAAATAAGGGAATAGGAAATACCGTTTATTTAAACAAATTCCAGGAAAGGAAGTTTGCTGCCAGGAGGGCCGCTCCTCTTTACAAGGCTCGTCCTCGGCCCCACGCCAACGTTGTACTGGGAGATGGTGTTGTCGTCCAAGACCGTGAGGTACCGCCGAGACATGTAAATGCGGATCGGGTCGTCGCCGACAAGACCCTCCAAGATGGCCATCACCGCCTCGCCGTACGGTGTGTCCACTCGCTCAAACGAGCGAATGGGATACACCACGTTCTCCTGTAGGTCTACGATGCGAGTGTAACCCGCGGCCTTGCAGCTGTTGAGGGCTGTCCTGAGGTCCATCTTGTGGTCCATGTTGAGCATGGCGCAGCGGCTGGATGCAGAATGACCGGCTCTCGCCGCCGAGTCGCCTTTTATTAGCGGTGTCTACGTGCCGACTCGCGCGTATCAACAACATGTTGACATAGTTACTCGCTCAATTCCAGGAAGGGTGATGTAATGGAAAGCTTTACTGCGTAAACAAGTGGATTGTTCTAGAAGCGTCTCGGTTATCAACTGCTTAGTGGAAGTTTCCACGCTCAATTCCAGGAAGAGTGACGTAATGGAAAGCTTTACTGCGTAAACAAGTGGATTGTTCTAGAAGCATCTCGGTTGCTTAATGGAAGTTTCCACGCTCTCTCGTTTACTGGGTAGCGCGCCTGGAGTGTGCGCTCCTCTTGGTTTTCCCTGAGATGACGCAATCGGTCTTTCGCCAGGTAGGTAGAGGAGTAGCGGTCCTAGTGATCCCGTCGTATCGTGACTCTCCCGTCTCGCTATTTGCCAACCATAGTTTTTGCAATCTGGATAGCAGGTCCTCTAGACATATGGAGATTTCATCGTTTCGCTCCTCGTCCAAGTACAAGCCGCAACTGAACGTGGGGCGACCTCCTTTGAACACATTCATCTTCAACAGTACGTTACCGCTGTTGGTAGGGTTCTTCACGGTGTACTGATATCCGCCAGCGGACCAGCACAGTGTCGGGGAATCGATAAGCACTTCCTCCCTCTTTACAGTCCACCCATTGAGCTTTTTCTTCTTTGACGCACATCCCTGCTGTACTGGTGGTGCGTTGGCGTTCTCATCGTTCATTGCGTTCAGCTCCTCTAGGAAGGAGCGGATCGTTTGGTCCACTTCGGCTGCACTGACTCCGTTTCCGTTCATGGTGACGCCTCGAACAACACTGAGGTCGCGCGCGCGGCTCTGCCTCGGTTTTATTGCCGAGTCGCACGCTCCAGTGGACCTTCTAGAAGCTTCTGGAAACATGAAGCTCCTCACCTGCATGCTGAATCCGGTGGACCCTCACTCCACCCTTGGTAGTTTTATTGGGGTGGGATGGGAATAGGGTTATGGGTTGGGGTAGGACAGAGGGTTATGTGGTAAGACAGAGGGTCTTGAGTCTTTGGGTTGGGGTAACAGTAACCGGTTTGGGTTTAACCGGTTACTGTCCAGGCCTTCTATAGTTTTCCTGGACGTCCAACACCGCCATGCCGCCTTGGTTCAGAGTTAACTGCAGCACTTGCAGAACCTCGTCCCACTGCGCCGGGTCCCCCGGGTCGTAACGACGGGAGGACATCACGGGACTGGCTGGACTCCACCGCCCCGGCCTGAGGAAGACGTGGCCGCCTCTCCTCATCGCCTCCTCGACCCGAGTCCTTGTGGGAGTAACGTACTCCGGTCCGAGCAGGAGGTACCGGCTGATGTTGGGAACGTTGACAAAGACTTCCACAGTAAGGGCGTCCATTATGGAAGCGGCTCTGGTCAAGACTGACTCGAACACCGCTTTCACCCGCTGTTGTTGACACCTCTGCTTGTTGACTATGCAGAAGGTCGGGGGGGGGCTCCTCACTTGTCCATAAGGAAAACGCGTTTAAAAATTAATAGCGGGCCCGTTTAACGGTTGATTTTCAATTTTCTTTAAAGGATGGTTTACTTAGGCTGCCGTCCGACATGTGGTGAGGTTTCCTCAAAATCGGTAGGTAAAGTTTTTTCCTCACGACGGGGGGGGATGACGTCACGGGGGGGGATGACGTCACCGGGGGGGGATGACGTCACGGGGGGGGCGTCAAGGTCAAGGTCATCGGGGGGGGGGGGGTGACCTTGCATCCTCGCATCCTCACCGCGCCTTTGCTGGTTTTGAACATACTAATGCCCCCTACTTACACACACACACATATATACAAATTTGAATGAATGGTGTTTGTTGCATCTGGGGACCTCAAACGAAAGGTTATCAAGGTCTCGGGCTTAGGCCTCTCATGTCGACTACGGGAATAGCTTTTATCAATTTAAAGGAAATTCGCTAAAAGGGATAAATTCTCGATTTAGGCCAAACCATCAGAAATAGCGTTTAAATAAAACTTGACCCATCTAGATATTGACTAATTTTTTAAATTTTTTTATCGATTTAAATACAAAGTCGGTCTTTTGGCGTAGTGGATCGCCGTAATCCGAGGTTCGCCGGATTGGTCAAAACCGGCAATTGGTCAATTTTGTTCAGTGGTTCGATACTTTGCCCAGTTGTTATTTGTCATTGACCTGTTAATAATTGCTATTTGCCTTGTTGCTCGAATACGAGCAAGTTTGTATCCAATGGAAGGTTACTTCAGTTGTAAACAAACATAACAAAACATCTGATATTAAAACAGATGATAATAACGTACTTTCAATCAAAACGTAGTTTGAGACTTCTGCCGTCGGATAGCGCCACTGTTCCAAAAATTCAGCCCTTTACTGTATTTAATTGATGCTGTATTCTTAAATTATGAGACATATTGGCAAATCTACGTAAAAATACCTTTAATTTGGCGCCTCAAACGTTCAAATTCGTCCAGCCGTTATTGAATTATGATTGTGAAGAAAAAACCCTTTGCGTATTAATATATAGATGCCTTCTAAGACCAAGTTAACAGTAAGTAGTACCCAGTAAAGGGTGTGGACCGTTACCTATACAAACGAAAAATTTCAATATCGTTGAAATGCACAAATCAATGCAAAATTACCTTATACGATAAGAGGAATTTAATTTATTGATATACCAAACCTGTATCGTCCTATATTTTGGTGTTAAAGTGATTTCAAGAAAAGTGTTAAAGTGATTAAAGAAATTGGAAATGCTAGATTTAACTTTCTTAGGAATCGAGCCTAGTTTATTTTGGGGTGACCTTTTGCATACATTATTATGTATTAAAATTGACTCTTGTATTTATTATTTTATTGTATTCTAATTTAAAATTATCGTTTGTACCACAGCTCCAGAAACAAAATTCGGTGCATTTACTTTTTATTTTGAATTATTACATGATTCAATAAAGATATAAACCCAATTACATTAAGGGTGTTTGGCCGCTAGGCTAGTCTGGCGGTGAGGAGCAGTAGTTCTACAAGTCGCCACCGCGCGCCGCTAGGAAGACAACTCGGGCAGTGCTGTGAGTGTGTGTGATCTGGCTGGGGGGGGGAGAGAGGAGCGCGTTCTCCTCATTTCTCCCCCTCCCCCCACGCAGCACTGTCTTTCCGTCTACTCGCTTCTTCGTCGGTCCGAGGCACACGGTACACAGCCCCGGCCCCGGCCCACGGCTCGACTGGTACAGTAGTAAACAGTAGTAGTAGGGTTGGGTTGCTTACTATTTTCCACTGATGTGCCTTTCAATGTCGCCAACAACTAATCTTAAATATATTTTTATTTTGAGCGTTCGCTTTATAGTTTTGATGAGTACATTTCTTGTAGCCTGTACAGATTTTATCATAAAAAATGTTTGACAAGGTTGTGAGCACATTTAAATACAGTGGAACTCGGATCGTTCGAATCTCAAAGGACCGCAGTAATAAAATTCGAACTATCCAACAAATTGAATTTTAATTATAGAGTTTCGAATTATCCTATCTTTACTGTATTAAAAACAAATAACATTATTTATTATAATAACCATTAATTATAAATATAATACCCCCGTCGCAGCAAACCTGCGTACTCAGCGAATTTCCAATGCATACATATGTGTTTCACTACCACATAAAGCCACTTACCATGTTTCATAAAAATACATAAATAAATAATTGATCTATAACATTTTTTTATTCTCCATAAGAATAACATTAGGGCTGAGTACGCAGATTTGCTGCAACAAGGAACACAAAATATGTGTTTTTATGCAATTATCAACATAACTCAACCAGGTGAAGCTACATACTAAGTTTTATTAATTTATGCTCATAGTTAAGGGAGATAAAAAACTTTACTTATTCTCCATAAGAATAACATTAGGGCTGAGTATGCAGGTTTGCTGCTCCTGGGATAATCAACAAAAAATCAATTGTTTGTGCAAATATCAATATACCAGTACAGTACTACGAGAAGTCACATACCAAGTTTCATCAATATACATTCATAAATAATCGAGATATCAAATTTTATTTATTCTCCATAAGGATAACATTGGACAACGTACTGTGTTTAGCACTTTGAATATCTCTGCAACGGTTGGACGCAGAATCACAATTTAAACACCGAAATGATTGTTTTGTATAGCTGAATCGATTTGTAAAAGCAAATGTGAAGTTTACGTTAAAATGAACTGAGGAAAAGCCAAAAACCTTTTTCCCATAAGATTAACATGGGAGATTTTATGAGCACGTTTTTTGGATTTTCTCCGCAACCACTTAACTTAGGTTAATAATTCAAAATACTATATTATTTTTTTAAGCTCTATAAAATGCTCAAAACCAAAATTGAGTGTTTTAAAAATTTTAGGGTGAAAAGTGCAAAAAACTGATTTTTGGAAAATTTAAAACCCCCATAAACCCTCCTTCCCATGGTCCGATTTTTCTGGTTTTCGAACTTAAAGTAATGAATGTCACTTTTGCAAATTTCATCGAAATCGGACGTTTTTTACTCAAGTTATCGTGTTAACGGACACATATATAGATATATATATCAGGGTTGGTGAAAAGTCCCGGGACGGCTTAATACTTTTTTAACCTTTACAGATGGAGCTTTACAAGTTGGTACACTGTTACTGGGCATAAAACACTATTTTATTACAATTTCAATGAGCCGCTACCACCTCAGGGGGACGGCCCACAAGGAGTCGGAAGAAAATCTTAAATAGAAGCATAGGTTGATATGCACATCAAATTAAAGGTCTTTATTATTAGAATACAATGCCGCAAATCCGACTTTAAACGGACAACCGAGCCCAAAATGACAGCTATTAAAAGATGGCTGAAATTTGAAATGTTGATAAGTAGTTGTGTGTAATCTAATTTAACACATTTAAATTTTGCTTTAAAATGTAAAATTACATTAATGTAATACATTTCAATTTAATTTGCAAAAATTTACTCTCCTAGCTAATAAATTACTAAACCGATTCAAAACTTCAGCACATAAAAATTTCAAATTCAAGCCATCTTTGAATAGCTGCCATTTTGGGCTCGGTTGTCCGTTTAAAGTCGGATTTGTGGCATTGTATTCTACTAATAAAGACCTTTAATATGATGTGAATATCAACCTATGCTTCTATTTAAGATTTTCTTCCGACTCCTTGTGAGCCGTCCCCCTGAGGTGGTAGCGGCTCATTGAAATTTTAGTAAAATAGTGTTTTATGCCCAGTAACAGTGTACCAACTTGTATAGCTCCATCTGTAACGGTTAAAAAAATATTAAGCCGTCCCGGGACTTTTCACCAACCCTGTGTATATATATATATAAATTTGAACGAATAGTGTTTTTGACATCTGGGTATATCAAAACAAAAAGTTATTATGGTCTCGGGCTTAAGTCTTACCATGAGACCTACAGTAATAGCTTCTTCCCTATAAGGGAAATTCGCTAAAATGGTTTTTAATTTTATGAATTACAATTTTACAAATATATTTAATCATAATACATTGATCTTGTTAATTTCTACAAATACTGTATTAAATAAATGTATAGGGTGTCCCGGAACTATTCCATAAAATCTTTTTCCATAAATATACAATTGTGGAATATTTTACTCCAATCACCAACATACTAACCTTTGTTAGATGTATTTTTTACCGCTATTGTTGGAGTTTAGTATCCGTTTGTTGTTAAAGCTAAAGAAGAATTTGTTATTTATTGTTACAAAGTAAAATTCAGGCACGATCAGGGGCGGATCCAGGGAGTCACATTGGGTGGGGGAAATACCCATTTTTTTTTTGGGGGGGGGTATAGAATACCCCTCAGGGATGGGGGGTCCGGGAGTCCTCCCCGGAAATTTGATAAACATTCCATATCAATAATAATTTGATCGGCTGTAAAGAATAGCCGAACGCGCTTTATTGACCAACACTTGTGTTATCGGCCTAAAAAGACGACTGTCTTGAATTCATGGACCAAAATCGTGGTCGCCGCAATTCATGGTCGCCGTAACTTTTAAACCAAAAACGACAAGTACGCATAAACTTAGTTAATAGGCCAAAGAAAATCGCAATAGTTTTCACTATCGAACTTTTGCCCGAACAAGACATCGGATCGAGCAGGGAGCAGGGCACGAAGGTAGCTAAATTCATTTTACAGCATATTACCATTGACTATATACATGAGTCATAAATACGACCGCAAACTTTGTTATCGGCCGAAAATTGAGTACACACCGTATTTTATGCCGGAAATGTACTTATTCGCTCAAAAACGGCAATCGGACCACATTTTCCCAGCAAAAAATGAAGCCGGATTCCGTTTTATAGGCCCGAACGACTACCGGAACGTATATTTTACAAATACGATCGGCGATTCGACCCCGTACTATCACCAATGAACGCCTATTTTGACTATTTACTGATTTATAAAACATATACACTCAAATAAAAAATATACACTGCTTGGAAAATAATTGGATTTTATGGTTCTCTTTATTTATTTACAAAAAATTTAAAAAATTTTAAATTAGAATATTTAAAATTTAAAAAATTTTAAATTAAAATATAAAATTATTAGAATTATGTATTAAATTAAATATCAGAATTTACACTTCAGCTGAATACCTTATCTGGCTATAAATATTTGTGCCAAAGTTATGGGAGAGTGTTTAGGCCTACATTTTCTGGCTTTTTATGTCATATAATGTAATATGCATTAATTTTACATCCCGATCTCTTTTTACCGGTTTTGGGAGCCAAAAACACAACATTCGTAATTTTTATATCCTCCAAAAAAAGGAAGTTAGGGTCTTTCTGATTGCTTTGCAAAATGAACTTGTCCAACTGATTATAGAAAGGAATGTCTTCTCGAAATATGAAGTAAATCGTAAATTTACACTTTCCTATCACTTAGTTATATCAGTTATATACATCTTCAGAAGAAGCTGGATCCTTAGTTACATGGCAGGTATTCTATAACTTGTTTCACACAACAATGTTTTACTGGCAACTGATTTTCTATATCTTGTATGCCTATATTTCTTACAAGGCATTTATTGCTACGGTTGCAGTAATACCATAATACTCTGAAAACTGAAAAACGCGGACACGCGGTGCTCGTAGTGTGCGAGTGCCGAGATTCGTGGAAGGTGTAAATAAATACATTGCTGTCACAGTTCTTGTTTAGTTTGAATGACGAACATACAGAGCTACGCGGTGCGACTGTGTACAAGCGTAGCACCTACTGTTGCGTTTGTTTGAAAGACATTTTTGAACAAACCAAACGTCTGACTGAAAAATGTTTGAAGTAAAACATGTAGATCAACTAATTTGCTACAACTTTGCAGCTGGAAGTTTCTTTCTACCCTAAAAATTAAAAAAGTTTACGCTTTATTACTTTTTATAGTCCCGATTTTATACGTAACAGCCCCCTTTTATAATAAATAAGGAGGTTATAAAGCGGCTAACATAAATGTAAAAATAACGTTCAATAATAAAATTGAAACTAAACCAATATTTAAAATTTTAAAAACGTAATATTTTCTTGAACCTATGATTTTTCTTGAATTATAAATGGACCGCGCTCTAAATGAGCGAAAACTGCGCCACCGAGACCGTCTGAAGGCATAAGAAACTCAATCCCAGAGGTATATTACTGAGGTTACATTTAATTAATATCAAATGCCCCCGTCACAGCAAACCTGCGTACTCAGCAAATTTCCAATGCATAATATATGTCTTAATACCACATAAAGCCGCATACCAAATTTCATAAAAATATATTCACAAATATACATTTGTAATTATTTTCCATAAGAATAACATTGGGGATAAGTACGTAGGTTTGCTGAAACTAGGAACATAAACAATTGGTTTTTAAGCAAACATCAATATATCTCAACTAGGTGAGGGGGTATAAACCCCCCCCCCCCAAAATACCCCTTCGGATAGACCGATCTGGCTGGTTTTCGAACTTAAAGTCATAAATGTTACTTTACAAATTTATACCAAATTTCTTCAACAAAATCGGATTATTTTTACGAGAGTTATCGTGCTCACGGACACACACACACACACACACACACACACACACACACACATATATATATATATATATATATATACAGTTTCGAACGAATGGTATTTTTGGGGTCTAGGGACCTCAAAACGAAAAGTTATCATGGTCCCGGGCCTAGGTCTTACCATGCCGACTACGGTAATAGCTTCTTCCCTAGAGGGGAAATTCGCTAAAACAGGTGAATCTGTCAATTTGCGGCAGGGCCGCAGAATCCGTTTTACCGGAATTATACGCGCGAAAACGAAGAAGTGGTGGGAGTGCAGAGGAGAGAGACAGAAAGAGAGAGAGAGAGAGTAACACAGAAAGCGCGCGGAGTACGGTATGACCTTGAGCGGCGACGCACCTCGCCCCTCGACGCGTGCGGGCACTGTAGGTGATCACCTCTACACTTGCAGTGCAGCGTGCCGACCCTACATGGTGCTACTTTTACCAATAAGGAAACAGAACTGTTATACATAGAAAAGATTTAAAAACGCCTATACAATATCAGATAAAACCCACATCTATTAAAACAAAACTCGTTTTTTATTTTTTAAATCTTAATTTTAAAATAAGGTGTAAAACAAAAATATTCCCGTCGCAGCAAACCTGCGTACTCAGCGAATTTCCAATGCATAATATATGTCTTAATACCATATAAAGCCGCATACCAAGTTTCATAAAAATATATTCATATATAAGCGATATATACAATTTTAATTATTCTCCATAAGAATAGCATTGGTGATGAATACATAGGTTTGCTGAAACAAGGAAAGAATTGGTTTTTATGCAAATATAAATATAATTTAACTAGGTGAAGACACATACCAAGTTCAATCATAAGTAAGCACTATATAACATTTTAATTACTCTCCATAAGAATAACATGGGAGATGAGTAAGCAGGTTTGCTGCAACACGAAACTAAAAAAATGGTTTTTTATGCAAATATCAATATAACTCAACAAGGTGAAGCCACATACCAAGTTTTATTAATTTATGTTCATAATTAAGGGAGTCATTACATTTTACTTATTCTCCATAAGAATAACATGGGGGCTGAGTACGCAGGTTCGCTGCTACGGGGATAATCAACAAAAAATCAATTTTTTGTGCAAATATCAATATACCAGTACTACGTGACCACACGTGCCAAGTTTCATCAATATACATTCATTAATAATGGAGATATCAAATTTTATTTATTCTCCATAAGGATAACATTGGACAACGTACTGTGTTTAGCACTTTGAATATCTCTGCAACGGTTGGACGTAGAATCACAATTTAAACACCAAAATGATTGTTTTGTGGAGCTGAGTTGATTGGTAAAAGCAAATGTGAAGTTTACATTAAAATTAACTTAGGAAAAGCCAAAAACCTTTTTCCCATAAGATTAACATAGGAGATTTTATGAGCAGTTTTTTTTGGATTTTCTCCGCAACCACTTAACCTAGCTTAATAATTCAAAATACCATATTATTTGTTTTTTTAAGCTCTATAACATGGTCTAAACCAAAATTAAGTGTTTTAAAAATTTTAGGGTAAAAAATGCAAAAAACATTTTTTGGAAAATTTAAAACCCCCATAAACCCCCCTTCCCATGGCCCGATTTTTCTGGTTTTCGAACTTAAAGTCATAAATGTCACTTTACACATTTGAGCCAAATTTCATCGAAATCGGACGTTTTTTACTCAAGTTATCGCATTCACGGACACATATATAGATATATATATATATATATATATATATATATATATATATATACATATATATAAATTTGAACGAATAGTGTTTTAGTCATCTGGGGACCTAAAAAAAATAATTTGTCATGGTCTCGGGCTTAAATCTTACCATGAGACCTACGGTAATAGCTTCTTCCCTATAGGGGAAATTCGCTAAAAATTAAAAATTGTTTTTCAGATTTTTATTATTTTTATTTTAACGCATAAAGGAAGCAATCAGAAATTAAAAAATGTATTTTTATTTAAAAAAAATATCAACGGGTTGCTTTGCTTATTGGTAACAAAACACCCAAAAATCGCCCCTTTAGTCCCTTGTAATATACCCCTGAATTTTTATAAAATTTTTTAAACTTCATTTTCGTGTTTAGTACATTGTAACAAACACATTTATACATAAAAATCTGAAATTTATTTTTTGACCAAACACCCTTAAGGCAATGAATTAAAATGTCCTTTCTTGAATTGAGTGTTGCAAATCCAAGTCCTTACGCAAAATATGGCATATTGCAAACTGGTAATAGACCGAAAAACACAAACTTAAATTTAAAACATAAACACAATATAATTTATTTTCTTTGTGAACACAAAGATAACTAAAATAAGAATAAATTAAGCGAGTAAGAAGGATTATAATGATACCCTCTAAAATAAAGTAGAAACAATGAAATAATTTAATGTTTATAACTGACATTGATTAACACCTTAACAACATAACTCCGCTGTAGTTTTACTAATAATAAACACAATTAACAGCATCATACATGATCCTTTAGTAAAACAAAACCATTATTACTAAGCAAATAGACGAGAAATAAACATGTCTCTATCACCCCCACCCAAAATCATTATGTTATATGGTTTCATCAAATAACAGTCCAAGGTATTAAAGTATTTATTTTAAAAGTTATATGAATAAATACGAAATTCGATATTCATTTTTAAGAAAAACGGCGATTCGTATATTTGGCAGAGGAAAAGCGTCTGTGGGAACTAAATATATGCTATTTCGGGAAACAGGGCAGCCTTAAATAAAGGATGGGTGATCTTCGCCTTTGAATGTCAGACTAAACGGTTACTTTGAACTAAAGATTGTATAAGATGCAACTCAAATATACCACGGCGATTAGGATTTATATTAATAATTTTAAAGACGAACTTAACCTTAGCCAAAGAGGTATTACTCTCCCTATTAGAGAAAATATGTTATACAGTTCTCGTGTGTTATAACAGCCCCAGTGAAAAGCAGCGTGTAAAGTATTTAGTATTACAATCAGAAATTTACAAATAAAGGAAATAAAAGGTGATGAAAGGTCATACTCAAATTTTATCAGATGCTTTGACCTCCGAGAAGCCATTATAAAGTTTTACAAAAAGGGAAAACTTGATCCGTACATTTATTTTAATTATATTATTTTCTGACCTTTCAGTAATTTCAAGTTCGTTTTATAACTAATGATACGACTTTATTTATATTTAAGGAAACTTTTGCTAGTTTCTGTATAAGCTGCAGAAAAGTTTATCCTTCATACTCTCCAAGTCACAGTTCCAATTTTCGATATATTCTTGCTTATTTTGTATTAGAAGTTTCACATTCAGGTGTCCGAGATTAAAATAGTTCTCCCACCTGTGCGCGACTTCTCAGAAACTCTTCAACATTCAATTGCCCTTCAAGTATTCTAGTCTTTTGTGAGTCGAATATCGGAACTGTCGATATTTTACAGCAGGTGCAAAGTTGAAGTAAAGTGTATAACGTTCCATTTATAAACTTTTAATTCAGGTTTTTCTGAAGTAAAAACAGTTCTTTAGATTCGAAATACAAACTTATAATGTGTTGTACGTTTATTTTATAAAATGTTACCTTGCAGTTTTAATAATACGTGTATCTGGATTTTAATAGATTCAACCTATATCTATAAATACGAAAACTCGATCATCCCCAAGGCCAAACCTCTAAACTTACAACCACAAAATTTGGCACACATACTCTTCGCATAACGTAGGTGGTTTAGTGGTTACTAAGAAAGGTTTTTAAGAAATCCCCAAAGTGTTCCACCCCACGGGAAGTCAAAGTTCCAAACAAGTGTTATTCTCGTGGACATTCACTGTTTATTGAGCTGATGACAATTCAAACAACTGATCATGATACGAAGTAGTTCCAAGGGTTAACCACAGAATGCAGCACACACCACACACCAGGTTTTATTCGAGGGTGAAATTGGGTACTATGGCAACTAGTATACCGTGTGACAACAAATATTGTTTGTACTTTTACATTCATATGTAAGACTTGCTTTCAGTAAAACCCCTATAACGCTGACTTAATTTAAAATTATCATTAGTTTCAGACAACGATGACTGTAAATAAGCTTTACAATCGCTTTAAAGAAATAAAAAGATTATGACCTTGGAGGTTTTCGAAAACGTTAAATTGTTAAAGATTCTAGAGAGGGGACGAGACTTGCTTCTCAACTAAACGCTAACCATCTACCCAATGATCAAAAAAATACCTGTACTCTAGGCTCATGAAATAATAGGTTAGTTAAAAATGTGGTCTACCTAACTTACTATTGGGTCGTGGCGCTTGTACATTTGGATGTATTATTTTTTTAGATAGCAAATAACATTTAAAGTGTTATAAATAATAACTCTATACATGCAAGGGAATTGGATATTTTTATCAGGATTTTAGGAATTCATTAAATATTTATTTTTCCTTACTTAATATGTTAGGAAGTCACATGCACAGAGAATTACGATCAGGCCTATCTTTTTAATCATCGACGAGCTCCACCAAAATAGTCAGCACAAATACGTCTTTGAAAGTTAATTATCAAATTAAAATTCGAAATTAACAACTAGTAATTTAGTCTTAGGTAACGGAGATCGAAAACATACTACCTTAATTCTAAACATCTATCTTAGAAATCGACAAACCTCATTCATAAGCAATTTAAAAAGTCACCAACGAAATACTTCAAAAACACAACTGAATTATTATCCAATACGATATAGAGTGGTGCTTGCTGTCGAACCTATGACCAAGCCCGACCAAGGGGCACCCATCTAGGGGTCACAAACCAGCCGCTGATGAAGTAATAGCCCCAGATGTCCTCTTCATTGTTATTAGTGTTTCTCCTCATGTCGTGCCCACTGGCCGTCTAGCCACCTTCACCTCTGTGCGTGAACACACTATAGTCCATGTGTCGTGAACTGTGTTTATTGTCTCTTTTCAATAGGCCTACCATTTTAACTATGTACTTCGTTACATTTTACACTGTAGGGTATGTGTCGTGAACTGTGTGTAATGTATCTTTTCAATGCCGTTCGAGTGATGTACACCTTTAGATTTTGGTCGTGGTTTGTGTCCGGTGATTCATTGTAGTTGATAGTGATTCGTGCACGGGTGGTCTGAGTTTGAGTTTGGTATAGAGTGAATAAAAAGTGTTTTTGGTGAGATAAAAATCACTGTTGAAGATTTATTATGAAAATATCGGTCCATCTGCAAAGGTAATCCAGGCAATATTCGTGGGTCGCATTATAGGAAAAGTGAACTACAAATAGGTAAAGTACAAATAAAGTAATACGAGTGAGTCTGGACTATGCACTATTGAAGAAGTTCAGTTAGTGATTTGAACTTGGTAGCCAAATTTCTGTTTGTAATCACACATTTGTAATATGCAGTTGAACTGCATTCCCAACAACACTTAATATTTTTCTTAAAATTTCACTGGCGTGAGACGATTCAATTATGAAATTATTAATTTTCTACAGGATTCCACAATAAAACGGTGGGTAAGTTGGGCCCTGAAGCTCATTACATTAGTGTAGTGTACTTAATTAACGTAGGGATAATGCCAATAAAAACTGCATTAAAGTTTAGTTTAGCTTAGTTAGTTATAAGTTGATTTTAGTTCCTTCAAAAGTAATCTTTGCAGATAAGGTATACAAACAAGGGAAACATGTTTAAATGTTTAATATTCATACGTTTAAACTCTGCGTGGTCCATTCACAAATCATAGGTGTCGAAGTGTGTCTTTTCTTATCTGTTGTTGAACAAATTATTGTGCTGAAAAAAACAAAACAAAAAAAATAGAACAACTCTGTATAATAATCCAATCTTATAATGTCAAGGCGAATTCCCTTAGCCAAATAACATGACTGATATATTTTTTTTTTTATTAGACTACCATTATCACTTAACCCATTAAGAACCATTTTATTTTAGTAGGGATGAATTAATTTTTGGGTAAAATAAAATAGCAGTGGTGGTTGACCTGTAATGTTGACGGAATCTTCATCAAAGATGTATTTCACACGTACCCACGATGTTCTCAGCGATGATTTTAGTAATAGTAGAACATTTATTTTGAATTAGTTTGCATTTTTCTGAATTTGATTTTTCCATACCGGTGAATGTTCACTATTTACTAATTTAACGATTCAAATTTATATAGCCTAATGAAAGTTATAATCTATTCAGCCTATAAGTTATATCTATTCAAAGTTATAATAAGTTTGATTTCAGTAAAGATGTCTGTTTGCAATGCCTTTTCTTCCAGCCTTTTACCGTTTTGTTTTCTTGTCGAATTTAAAAAAGGAATAATACTAGAAATTAGGATGTTTTTGACTAAGAATAATATATTTACCTTTAATTTGCATATATAGTATAGTTAAAAAATATAGGCCTATATACTTTCATATTCATTACATTTTAAACAACTATTTGGGTGAACACATTTTTACAATAATTTAAAATTGTTTTTAAAGTATTTTTCTATTAAGACGAAAACATATATTTTTAACGGTGTTTAAAAAATTTTTATCTTAGTAACCAAATATATTTAAAGATTTGTTTGGATATATACAGCTTGTTTGTGTTTTATAACAATATAAAGGCATAAGAAGTAAGTGTTATACTGTGTTAGATATTTGTGAGATACGTGTTAACATTTTAATTTCTTTCAGGTAAGGAATGACTTTTATTCAAGATAATTACTGCTAAAAATGGTGAGTTATAATTTTGTTACTTGTTTACTCACTTAGAAATATCTAACAAGTACACATAGGACACTATTAATTTTCTCTATTCACAAAGTAAATGCCTGTTAAACTTTAAACTTTAAATGCACAACTATTGTTCGTTAAGAAAATATTTTTCAACAAATCTTGACAACATTCACAATACACAAGAGAAGGTTAACAAATATAACTCGTATTCATATGCTAGAGCAAATATCAGACTTGTAGAAAAACTGGAAGTACACAAACTGCAGCATAAATAAACTCTGAAGTAAATTTGGAAAGGCGGAACGCTGTGCAAATAGAGTGTTAGCGTCAGGCGTGGCGTGAAGGGTCGTATTTTGAAATATTACATGTAGGCGAAGTGACGAATGTTTACTTTCAAACATTTTGTTACGTTCCATGTTCCTACCATGCAATTCCCTCTTTTAAAATAGGCGATTGAAAAGTCAGCTATAATAAATGTTTTCTCCTTAAAAATATATAGTTAAGGCAAATTCATGCAAAATCATATAGAGTCTTCTTGAAAGCCATTCTGTATTGAGGCTATCGACAAGTGATAGATGTTTAACAGTTTATTAAAGCGTTTCTCAATGTTGACTGAGTTTACATGAGGTTATATGTAGTTTTTGCGTTTAAGATACTACTTTACTTTCATCAAAACTAACCGAAACTTTAAACTACTATTTATTTGAGTTGAAATTATATGTAGTATTGAAAAGTATTGAAGCTAGGTATAATAATACCCATCACCAAAATGTATTTTAACTAGAAAATATTAAGATAAATGTATTTCTTATTTACAGTAATAGAATATTGTGAAAATTTAAATTACATTCTTATCAGCTCCAATATGTTCAAACTATTAAGTAAAATATGTTGTCTATTAACAAAAACATGGGATGTATATTTTATTATGGTGTTACAATAGTTAGGGGAATAATCTGGTAAGGAAATTTAGATGTTCATTGAAGTGTTTTCCTTATTTAATTACAAAATAGTAATCCAAGAAATTCACCGAGGTTTTAAGTTACTAATAGCGGAAAAAGTTAATATTATTTTCTAACGGATTTGGAAACTTAATTCGCTGAATATTTAGTTGATGATCCTATAGATTTTGAAAGTGTATTTGTAGGTTAGGAAACATTTTTAGATAAATACTAGTCCAATTTCAGCTACTTTCCTCTTTTAAAACCAGCTACTAATGTTCTAAAATGGACGCTACATCATAACATACAATGTCAGTATCAGTTGACTATCACTTTTAATCTACCGGTGAGTTTTAACCAATAAAGGTTTTTAAGCTGAAGATCTTAACGCATAATTTGAGGTATATACAATTTCTGGAGTTGATTTCGTTTACAACTCCAGTAACATAGGAACGGGAGCATCTTTGAAAAATATCCATGATATTTCAGTACACAGGAAGATAATAACTGTTTATGAGCAGAGAAGTATGCACGTTTAATCTACCTGACTTAAACATTTCCTTTCTAGTTGGAAGCAAAATAACAGCTGCCGGATGATTATTGACGTAAAATAATTACTGCCCCTCTCCTTGAATAAATCTCTTGACAGTATAAATACTTTGCCTTTAAATTCAAGCTAGACTGATTTAAAAAAATGTAATATACATTAACTAACCAATAATTTAAACAGAACACTTCCCGTTTTTGCCCAAGGTTATCGTTCTCTGAAATGTCTGATTAAATAAAACTGTCCCTTTCGTTTTTTAAAAGTATAAAATAAAAATACTTATAAAGATTGATTTACGTCACCAATAACTTCATCAATGTTGCATGACCAAGCTGCAATGTCTTCTTTATTGACGCTCCGTCTCTCCCTAGCGTACTCTGTTAGAATAAACATGCATTTAATTTAATGTTTTTGGGTTGCAATATACATTTTCTGTACCCAACACAAATTAGTGCCAAACAAAATGTAAAAGGGGATTAGGTCTTTAAGTAAGTCTCTCGTTCAGCCATGCTTAACATTTAACCACCAAATGTCAATTTAGTTATAATAGTATTTTTAAAGTTATTCGGGCACCATCCACCTTTAGGTTTAAATTGCGTTGTACTCTTAACAGAGCCTAATGTGAGTCCTCTTGCCAATTAAGAATAAATAAAAACAACACACCACGAACACGTACATGGACACACAAAAAACAATGCCACATTTATTGCGACGTCTCGAGAAACTCAAAATACCCCCGTCACAGCAAACCTGCATACTCAGCGAATTTCCAACGAATATATAATATAACACATTAAAACGCTTAACAGGATTCATAAGAAATATATTCATCAACAAGCGATATTTAAAATATTAATTATCCTCCATAATAATAACATTGGGGATGGGACGCAGGTTTGCTGCAACAAGAAACACAAAGTAATGGGTTTTTATCCAAATGTCAATATAACTCATCTTAGTGAAGTCGCATACCTTTGCTGCTACAGGAACCATAGGCAAAAAATTATTTTGTTGTGCAAACAACAATAAACCACAACCAGATGAAGCCATACACCAAATTTCGTCAATTTATGTTCATAAATAAGCGAGATATAACATTTATCTTTTTCTCCATATGAATAACTTTAGACAATGTACTGTGTTTAGCACTTTCAATATCTCACACACAGACACACAGACACACACACACACACACACACACACACACACACACACACACACACACACACACACACACACACACACACACACACACACACACACACACACACACACACACACACACACACACACACACACACACACACACACACACACGCACACGCACGCACGCACGCACGCACGCACGCACGCACGCACACACACACGCATATGGTACAAATGTGCAAAGTACCATTTATTTAAACGGGTTCGAAACCCAGACGAATCGCACTATCCGAAAGGGAGTTTTTGGAGGGTTTAGTACCCCAAAAACTTTTTTTGGGTTTCCACATGTAATTTTTATTTAAATCAAATTTTAATTTTCACCATTGAATTCAGCATGAAAAACAAACAATTTGGTATTTTGAACATTGTTCTTTGTCAATTGGTTACTGGGATATTGAAAGTGCTAAACACAGCACGTTGTCTAATTTTATTGTTATGGATAAAAAGAAAAATGTTATATCTCGCTTATTTATGAACATAAACTAACGAAATTTGGTATATGGCTTCATCTGGCTGTGGTTTGTTGTTGTTTGAAAAACAAAGAAATTTTTCACCTATGGTTCCCGTAGCAGGGAACCAAGGTACTCGGTCCCCATGTTATTCTTATGGAAAATAATTAAAATGTTATATATCGCTTATTTATGAATGTATATGGATGAATCTTGATATGTGACTTCACTTAGATGAGTTCTATTGATATTTGCATAGAAACCCATTATTTTGTGTTCCTTGTTGCAGCAAACCTGCGTAATCACCCCCAATGTATAATTAATACATTATGGAGAATAATTAATATTTTAAATGACGCTTGTTTGTGAATATATTTCTTATGAATCCTGTTAAGTGGCTTAATGTGTTATATTATACATTCATTGGAAATTCGCTGAGTATGCAGGTTTGCTGCGACGGGGGTATTTTATTTTCTCGACATTAGTTTCTCGAAACATCGTGATTTAATGTGGCGATTTTGTGTGTTTATGTAAGTGTACGTGTACGTGTTCGTGTTGTGTTTTTAAATGTAATTGTAATTGAAAGAGATCTCCCATCAGTCTCAGCTAGAAAACTACGTCATATAATCCTGAAGATGTGTGGTGCCCCCCAAAAAATAAAAATACAGTTATATAAAAAAATACCCCACCAAAAACATGTATTCTAAAGAAAGTAAATTTAGTTGTTATGAATATGACTTTTCATCACATTGTTCGTTTTATAAATATTCTAATTGCTTATATGGGTGGACCATTTATTTAGATTATTATACAAGCTTAATTTGAATATAGAACTCTTTAACATTAATTTCACCACATAATTTATAATTTGATATTTATCATAGTTGTATACGTAAGACCAATACTGAATAAACTAAAAAATGAATTTTATATTGGAATTTGTAATTAAGTTCTTTCTATGCTGCACGAAATCTAGACCACGAGAGATTGAGGAATTCCCAAATTTTCCATGCCGCCAAAAGATAATAGGGTTAGATGAGTGTAGGTTGGTGACTTGTCCGCCAGGAGCGCCGGGGCGCTTGGTGTGCCAGGTGGCCGACAGAGCGTGTGGGTGTTGTTGTCGCCGCAGTATCGATTGTCGTCGCTGTAGGGTTAGGTCCGGCCCTCAGGAAGCTCTCTTATCATAACTGTCCACCGGGCTTAACGCCACTTATCTAATGACTTGAGAGAACTGCCTCCAATCAGATACTCCCCTTCCAATTTACTCGAAACGATGAAATCTAAAGCGCTTTCAATTTTAACTCGGGCGCTGAAATTGACGTCCCCACTTACCTTAATTCATTAGTCCTTTGGGAGCCAGATGGGGGTGACAGATATCCGGGATGTATTTTCCTTTTGTCCCAGAGATGAAAGTTTATCAAATTATGCAGTAAAGGTGTTCAAAACTACGAGATTTGTTGTCAAGTCATTTACTTTTATATTTATCTACGTTGTAGATATGTTTGACATCTTTTATTGTAAATAAAGTTCTCCGTTTATTTGAAATTTCAACGACTTTAATTTAAATGTTTTCGCAAGATTAATGTAAAGGGTATTTGTAGAAGACACTATTTAATATTATTATTTATAAATTAAAACCAGGTTTACATACCTTTTCCGTCTAAACAGTTCAAAATTGACCCTGTCTCCTATTATGACGTCATGTTTCGGAACTTAAAACAGGCGAATTGATCACGGACGTTTTTGTGTGACCAGAAGATGGAATTTTCAATTCCGAAACATGTCGTCATAATAGGTGACAGGATTAATTTTGAACTGTTTGGACGGAAAAGGTATGTAAACCTGGTTTCAATATCTAACCAACGGTTCAGGAGGCATTTTCAAAATGAATACTATTTATTGTTTGTCCCACTTACAATGTAAAAGCAATGTAATTCATAAAACACCTTCCTGATTAATATTTTCATACATTATTTTACAAAAGGTATACAATGAAATGCCACATTAGATAAACTTGTCATCGTAGCTAATTAAAATATGATAACAAAATTAGGATGATCAATATTTATTTCTTAATAAGCTCATATAGCAAAAATGTTTCTGATATTTCTATTCATAATCTGCATTCGTCCTTTTATCTCAGAATAAATTATTACCAATAGCGAGCCTGAAATATCAACTACATACAGGCCTATCGTTGATAGATGGTTGATATACTATTCCGCTTTTATCATCTCCACACAAGCGATCCTTTTCCCAATTACTGCCAACCAGTGTGGTCAGATTCCCCCCTCCACCATCCCCTCCAGCGGCGATGCGGCTAGACACAGCTGGGAGCCGTCACGTGCCGCGGGATGGAGTTGTCAACAGAAATCTTATCATCATCTGATCACCGAGACGCTCGTGCCCAGTCAAGGGTTGCGAGGGAGGGTTCGTTAGTCGTGCCGTCGGCGCTGCGGCTTAAAATGTCCCCAGATAAAATTTCATTACCGTCAGAATTCGTAAAAGCCTTTCAAAACCAACTGTTATTGGCGCGTCTGTGAGCGAAGTTCTTTCTGCGGCCGTTATTTGACTTTATTGGCCGCCTTTATCATGACTCCGGAATCGGTATGGTAGTTTTATAACCGGGTCGGGTTATCGGAGTCGCAGCAGTAATCGTTACTTATACTTATGATGTTTAAAGCCCGGAACGAACTGCCTTGAAGTTTTCGATAAGAGTTCTTGTAATCTAAACAGACACCAGCTTTAAAAAGTTAAACTTTTAACTTTAAGTTTGCCTTTCTACCTTGCATGTTGAGCTTATAACTTACAAATGAGTTAACAAGTTTAATAAGACAATTATTTATTGATTAAGGCCAGTTCTTTGTAAACGAATGTTGAACTGATAGTAGGCTATAAATTCAATAATAGTTTAATCATATTAAGAGAATTCTTACTTTCTAGAAATAGACGAGAAATAATTTTGTTCACAACAAGTCCCGCGTTTATATTTCTGCTTCATTACAGCCCCACTCTCTTCTTCTGCCACGTATAATGTCCCTGGAGCAGTAGCATTGCGGACTCACACACACGCCCACGCCCACACGTTTGCAATGAAGGGTTCAGAGGGAGGGGGTCGCCTCCGCTATATTAGCTGCGGAGTCCCCACTACGCTTGTTTTACCAATATCAACACACCTACCCTCCAAATACAACACATTTTTTCATTTACAACCCCCTTGCTACATTTAACCGCTACCCTTCATTTCATTTGTAGTTCATTTCATTCCGTCCCGTTGTCACGCGGAACAAATGTTTGCACATGAAACGCCACTGTTATTGCCCGAAGGCACGACTCGGGCTCCAATGTTTTTGCGTTATAAATAAGGGTCTTTCGACATCAAACTTTTCCTTTTGGCAATAAACCATATTGATTGATGCGGAATATGAATATGTACCACTTGACGTTGTATCTTGTGTAAAACGTCCGATTGTTGGTCTTTTATGGGTACTTGTTTTCCTAATATATTGTTTAGGGACAATAAGTATAATATATTCTTCATAAATATATTATAGTTTGAACATATTAAATATGCGGTACCCGGTACATGTTTTAGTTACAAGTCTTTGGTAGTTCCTGGTGAAAAATGTTCTAATAATTTATGTAAAAACTAATTGTTTATCTGATTACTAAAAATTGTTTATAGAAATGTATTTATTTAAAAAACAATTGTTTTAAACGTAAAATAATGTTATGTTTACAAGTATATTTTACTGAAGATTTTGCGATATATATTTTTACAACACAAGGGAAAAAATATTTTAACAGTTTACATATGTTTGTGTATGTTATATGGTTGCCTAACTCTGTCATAACTGTCTTAAAACGTTGAATAATACCAAACTGCTAGTCGCGTAACCATTCCCCTAACTTGAGAGTGCATCTACACCAAGGTTGGAACGGGTTCGGATAGTACAGGGGTCGGTAACCTGGCTGGTAGTCTCAGGAAAATCTCAATCTAGTCAGCTTACTAAATCGTTACGTTCCGCCAATCATCATGAACTTTTTAAACCTTCATGTTTTTGTAAAAAGGTCATAGGGATAACATTAAGGAATACTTATTTAAAACTAATGTTCAAGGAACTTTAAAATTAATGTTCAACAGTGTTCTTAACCAGGATTAAAATAATACCAAATAATCGCGTTATGATTTATTATTTGGTTTATAACGTTTACAGTCCAATTCAAAACAATCAACCATACAACACCTAACAACCGTCACGTTTTATATTGCTACATTTCATTGCGCTTAAAACATATTTATAGAATTCAAGTTGAATGTTACAAGAAAAATGATAATTAAAAAATTGTACTTTTTTATTGATTTAAGCTACTTCATATTGATTTATGCTGCTTTATATTGATTTATGTTGCTTCATTGATGCTTCTTTACAAATATTTACATGATTTTTTTTTGCTTATTGTTTTGATAGTTTTTTCTTATCAACAACACAGGTAAACTATTCGTAACCCGTTTGGCCAAGGTGCTTACGTTGGAAAGCTGACTAAAGATTCAAGTGAACAAGGAACCGCCTTGATTTCTTGATGACTATTATTTAAAAATTTTTATACTCGCTATTCCTTTATAAAATTACAATCCTCTTATTTCACGTTTCTACTATTGCCTCAGACAGAATTAAAAATGATTATAATATTATTATATTGCACATAAACTGGTTCATGAGCAATAAAACATATCATGACATTTTAAACATCGTCTGCAATACTTTTGTTTTAGATATTTTCTTTTTACACAACAAGTTAGCTTTAATTACATACACTACTGGTATAATTTTGTTTTCCTCAAGTCCATGTCACTCGAATGGCAATAAAAGGCGGTTGTCTCAAAGAACCCCAATGCGCTCAGGAGGAAACGTGGCGAGTTTTCCGAAGCGTAATGTAATTTGCACTTTTAATTCACTTCTTTAAACAGTTTGATTACAATTTACACGCGGATCGGAAGAAGTTTTAAATAAATATTTCTGGTTTTCGGAAAAACAATCAAATCAGCCGTAAATTACATCGTCTCGGGTGTTGGAAAACCAGTGGAGGGGGATATAAACAGGCCGAGTAAATAATTGAGGGGTGGGGTGGGAAGATTGGATTTCCTTAAGTGGAAAATGCAACCGGAGCGGCCGATGCGTCGTCTGGCCCATCCGTCTTAATTAATCTTGGATTTGGCAACTTAAAAATGGCTGCGGAATGTCGATTGGGTGCGATGTCGGGGGCGGGGGTAGTCTGATGACACATGTTTTGTTGGCAATAGATAGCGCTATAGATCAAGTGAGTCACCGGGGATTAGGCTGGTTAATATTGCAGCTCCCCGGGCTAATATTGGCGACAGGCTGGACCCCCCCAACCAAACCCCTCGCCATCGCCGCCGACACACTTGCTCGATAACCGATCATGTGTTAAATAACAGCTGATCATAATCCGACACAAGGAACCATCCGGCAGTTTCTTGTGGGGTGGTTTTTGTCAGTAGGTCTTTTACCAGAGTTACTTAAAAAAGGAGAAACTAAAATACTCTTAAAAATCACAGTTACAACCTTACTAGTTTAAAATTAAGGACATTTTAAAAACAACTGTTGTGATATCAAGCGTTTATTTGTTAAAAATAACAATAAAATAGATCGAGAATGATTATTCTGATGTTTACTTGAAGTGACATCATCGCAGTACCTGTATTCTGTAAAATCGAAATAGTTTGATCCTGCATCTTATATTTTTAGCTCTATTTACCAAAATACCACTTGACCTGGATTTTCATAACGCTGGACGACCGAATTTCTCATATCTGCTCTATTTAGTTTTCTTGGTAAACAAATCCATAAGATCCCTATTCCTGAATTTAATAAATAACTTGTTGAAGTGTAATAATTTAATTAAACTACTTCCAGTCATGCTACTTACTCACGTTAGCTTGAGTCTGAAATTATGTGTATTATAAAGTGCACTTGGAAATTACCTATGTACTTCTTATTTTGCTTTTATGACCTAATTATTGTGTTGTTCCCTAAAGTTACGTAAAGTAATATTATTCCATGTTTTTTTTACTTTTAAAACTTGCAATGCTTTTGGAAATAAAGAACTTAATTGATCATACACAAAACGTACGTTTTTACCTCAAAATATCATTGGTTTCAATTAAAATAAGTAGTTCAAAATCGTTAAATTTATTATGCCAGGAGGAATGCTACATATTATGGATTAACAAACATTTACTTTTATTTTGATAAAAAAATGGATTCTTTTCAAAGTAATACTCATAAAATACGGAACGTATTATTCGAACACGTCATTATATTTGTTTTGGTTAACTTGTGTTCAGAATTTGAAAAACTCAGATCAGCCGTGTTGATGTTATTCCAAAATACACCACAAAAGTTAACACAATCAATAACAGCTTACAATACGAACTACCCAATGTAAAATAATTCTCTTTATTCGTATAGTTTCATCATAAATCGTTTGTAATACAGGTACTGTTTCAATGGATTAGCTACCGGCATATCAAATACATAATTATTTTTGCATTAGTATTACGTAATATATTGAACGTTGGATTTTTTTCTAAATTCTTAATACCAAAGTTAATTTTCACTGTATTATTATTTTCATAGTAACTGTTTATTTGTAACCTTTATATTAATAATACTCTACGTATTTTATACTTTTTTAAATTACTGTTTCACTTATGATTGGTGTTTTTTTAATGAATATATGCAAAGTGCATAATCAGTCTCCTCACGCAGCCAGACCAGAATTCGTTTAGGTACACAGGTTCGTGTGGCCCATATGGGACTCTTTGTTGTTTCTTATGTAAAGATACTATTTGAATATAAATAATAAAGAATTATTTGATTTTGTTTTCATTTGATGAACATTATTACCAATATTACAATACACACTCGGCCATGTTGGCTAACAAACAAAAAATTCATAAATAAACTTCCTAAATGTTACCAAGCGATCGTGTATTGTTGTATTGGTACGGTATTCGGAAATAAGATGTATTGCGAACTACACAAACTGAGTTTTATAAATATTTGTGTGTTACTGTAAGTTCGTCAATATCTACACATGTTTCAGGATTATCCTACAGATCCCATATTGCCGGCGGCCTGGAGGGGCTTCCGGTGATTGATCGGTAAGCTCTCAGGCCGTCTGTCAACCCGCATAAGGCTCAACATGGCACGGTTTTGGGTTTTGGGCGACTCTGGCCCACTTCCTCCTCACAGAAGGCACGTTAGATATGTTTTGGGTTGTGGAAATTTAATACTTCGTAAAAGCGTTGGATTAAACAATAATATCGAAACCTTTCGCGTTTCTACTTGCTTTCCTCAGAAGTCACATGTTAACTTTCAAATCCGATCCCTCCTCAACGGTTTATCCGATATAATCGATTTATGGCTCATTTTAAAAAGCATAATAATATTTAGTGATTACTGTGAACAAACCTTCAATATCGTAAATAATAACTGTTCAAAATAATTCGTTCAAAATAATTCAAAATACTTAATATTTACGATTTTGTATGGGAAAACAATTTGCGATATCAAAATTTTGATCACTGAAATCGCTAGGTTACTTTTTGTTCTTTAAAATGAACAGTAATCAACGATTTCGGATAATCCATTGCAGAGAGAAGGACTTTGAAAGATAAAATGGGTATTATTGGAAAAACAGTGAGGAGCACAGAGAATATAATTAAAACTAATATATTTCAAAATAAATAGAATTAGTTACAATTTTTGTTTATCAGGATGAAACCTCTAATAGGAGTAAAATGTTACTATTATAAATCGAGATTTAAACTGAACTATGTTTAAATAAAAAATATATATACCACTGTACAGTGTAAAATTTACTTGTAAGAATGGTCTTTGAAATCTAGATATCCGACATTGTGCATACAAAAAATGAGTAGAGGTATACCCTTTTTTACTACATATGAACATAAACATTAATTTAAAACAAGTTTGACTTCACCGAATAACTATTTTGTTCATTGCTGGTATTTATGTGCCGATACAAAAAAACTGAGTGAGTTAGTTAAAACGAACCGCCTTTATTTGGCTTCTTACTGCATATGGTTACCTGTCCCAAAGCAAGAAATAAACTAATGAAACAGCAACACGTTCAGAGTGATACACAGTTCAGTTAAATGTGATTTCAAACTCATGCCACTACTTTGTTCGGAACTTTTTGCATTACAATATGAAAAACATATTTTAGACGCTATAACCTTATACAACAAAAGTAACAACCTAAAATTTATCTCTCGATCCTCGATGCAGATTTTGTGTGGTGTTTAGATGACGGCAAATTGAAACCGTATCAAACTAATTTCGTTCTGTTCGCAATACTCGACTAATCCTGGAGCGAACTCGACACACTGGCAAAATCCACACAACTTTATTAATCTAAAACAAGGGCTGATGAATATAGGTTTTAAACATCACCAAAATTATACCACTTTCCCTCCGGGCTTGAATTAAAAGTGCTTTTATATTTAAATGTAATATTGTTGGTGTTTCAAAACTTATTGTTTCCTTATGGACAACTCTCTTGTGTTGTAACAAATATACAAATACAATGGTTCTATGCTAAGTCATAATACTCAAAATAGTTGTATCAACATACCTTTATGCTGTTTAAACTTTTTCAAGTATAGTAGATTGGCTTGGGGTTTACCGCTCTGAAAAAAGATAATATAAACAGAATTGAAATGTTAACTGTACTTTTAGCGAATTTCTCCTATAGGGAAGAAGCTATTACCGTAGTGGGCATGGTAAGACCTAGGCCCGGGTCCATGATAACTTTTTGTTTTGGGGTCCCCAGATGTCAAAAACACCATTCGTTCAAAACTGTATATGTATTTATATATGTCCGTGGGTGCGATAACTCTCGTAAAAATGGTCCGATTTTGATGAAATTTGGTCCGATTTTGATGTAAGGCATCATTTATGACTTAAGTTCAAAAACCAGCCAGATCGCTCAATCCAAAGGGGTATTTTTGGGGGGGGGGGTTTGTACCCAAAAAATGACTTTTTGAGTTTTAGCGAATTTCCCCTATAGGGAAGAAGCTATTACCGTAGGTTTCATGGTAAGACATTCGTTCAATTTGTTATATATGTGTATATAAATATACAAATATATATATACAAATATGTATATATATATGTGTGTGTGTATGTGTGTGTGTGTGTGTGTGTGTGTGTGTGTGTGTGTGTGTGTGTGTGTGTGTGTGTGTGTGTGTGTGTGTGTGTGTGTGTGTGTGGGTGTGCATGTGTGTGTGTGTGTGTGTGTGTGTGTGTGTGTGTGTGTCCCTAAGCACGATACCTCTAGTAAAAAAGATCCGATCTTAATGAAATTTGGTACAAATATGTAAAGTACCATTGATTTGAACGAGTTCGAAAACCAGACAAATCGTACCATCCTAAGGGGGGTTTTTGGGGGGTTTTGTACCCCTAAAATGGGTTTTTTAAATTCAGCTTATGAAAACAAACAATTTGGTACTGAGATATTGAAAGTGCTAAACACAGTACGTTGCCCAATGTTATTCTTATGGAGAAAAATAAAAATTGTATATCTCGGTAATTTATGAACATAAACTGACGAAACTTGGTATATCGCTTCATCTGGTTGTGTTGGTACAACAAATCAATTTTTCGCCTATGGTTCCCGTAGCAGCAAACCTAGGTACTCGGTCCCCATGTTATTCTTATGGGGAATAATTAAAATGTGATATATCGCTTATTTATGCATGAATACGGATGAAACTTGTATGTGACTGCACTTAGATGAGCTCTATTAACATTTGCATATAAACCCATTATTTTGTGTTCCTTGTTGCAGAAAACCTGCGTACCCATCCTCAGTGTTATTCTTATGGAGAATAATGAATATTTAAATAACGCTTATTTATGAATATATTTCTTATGAATCCTGGTAAGATGCTTAATGTGTTATTAAGACATATTTAATCATTGGAAATTCGCTGAGTACGCAGGTTTGCTGCGACGGGGTATTTTACATATAGTATTTTAGTAAATCCAATTTTAGTTTTCACCAATATATTCAGCTTAAAACAATAATTTGGTGTTTTGATTATTGTTACGTCAATTGGTTATAGAGATATTGAAAGTGCTAAACACAGTATGTTGTCCAATGTTATCCATTTGGAGAATAAGAAAATTGTATCTTTCTTATTTATCAAGTTATCCTGACGAAACTTGGTATATTGCATCATAGCGTTGTGGTCTATTGATATTTGCACGAAAAACTATTTCTTTGCCGATAGTTCCCGTAGCAGCAAACCTGCGAACTCAGCTCCATGTTATTCTTATAGAGAATAAGTAAAATGTTATCTCCCTTAATTACGAACATAAATTAATAAAATTTGGTATATGGCTTCACCTAGTAGAGTTATACACAATTTTTTATAAAAACCCATTTTTTGTGTACCTTGTTTCAGCACACCTGCATCCTGAGACGCCATGTTATTCAATCATAAATTATTTATTTATGAATGTATATTGATGAAACTTGGTATGTGGCTTTAAGTGGTATTAAGATATATATATGTGTGTGTGTGTGTGTGTGTGTGTGTGTGTGTGTGTGTGTGTGTTTGTGTGTGCATTGGTGATTCGCTGAGTGCGCGGGTTTGCTGCTACGGGGGTATTTATATTCTTTTATATTAAAACACAAAATTAAAAATCTTCCGAAAGAACGTGTGAGACTTCCACTGGTCCGATTTACACGTGAGTGGTGTATAATTAAAGGAAATAACCCCTATATTTGCACATTTGACCTTAAATGGTGGTATCTGGACGAAAACTATTTAAACAAAGATTAATAGTTTACTTATGGCAATTTAACATGGGGTAAAATTTCAACTTTGCACCTTATTCCGGAAGAACGTGTGAGACTTCCGATAGATTTTCCGACACAATAGATTCAATAGATTTAGATTCCGAAAGACACTATACCAATTAACACGTGGGTGGTGTCAAATGAAAGGAAATAATTCCAATATTTGCAAATTTTACCTTAAATGTTGGTATCTGGTCGATAACTATTTAAAAAACGTAATTAAAAGTTTTCTTATGGCAATTTAACATCGGGTAAAATTTCAACATTGCACCTCTTTGATTAGTTCATTTGAGGTTTCCACTGAGCCGTTTTCACGCGGTTTGTTTTAAATGAAAGACCAGTCTCTTTATATTTGCACAATCTACTTACATATTTGAAATAATTTAATTTATAATATAAAAAAGGAACTTTTTAAAACCTATTTTATCACTATTTTAAGTTTCTTTGACCAGCTGATTATTAAAACACGTATATTGTGTATCTAAGAACAGACAAAAAGGAATCAGCTGACTTAGAGAAAAACCATAGTATCTTTCAACGATGCATCGCATATATTGCAATTACCGAAGTCGATTCAGGCTAACTCGAAGAAGAATATAATATTTAATCTCATATGTTGCTATTATTACGGTATCAATTAACAGTTAACACAATTATATATATTAAAACACAAAAATTTAAATTACAAATTTTTCGGAATAACGTGTGAGACTTCCACTGGACAGATTTATATGTAGGTGGTGTAAAATTAAAGGGAATAACCCCAATATTTGCACATTTTACCTTAAAATTAGGCATTTGGTAAATAACTATTTAAAAAATGATATGAAAAGTTGTCTTATGGCAATTTAACATTGGGTAGCATTTCTACTTTGATTAGTTCATTTTAGGTTTACACTGAACCGTTTTACACCTTTTTTGTTTTAAATGAAAGATCAGTCTCTCTTTTTTACACAATCTATTTACATTTTTGAGATAATTAAATTTATAAAATAAAAATTAACTTTGTAAAACCTATTTTATTACTATTTTAGGTTTCTCTAACCAGCTGATTATTAAAACACATTTATTGTGTATCTAGGAACAGGCAAAATAGATATAGGTTGTAACAAAAGGAATTAGCAGGCTTAGAGAAAAGCATTAGTAGCTTAGTAGTATCTTACAAAGATGCATCGCATATATTGCAATTACTGAAGTCGTTTCAGGCTCACCCAAAGAAGATAATATTTGTTCTCATTAGTTGTGATTACGATATTAATCTACACAATGTACAATGTATACATAACCCAAGTAGTTACATCTTATAATATTCGTTTTTAGTTGCGCCTCTTGAGCTCAGAGTAAAAAAAAGTTGTTGTTTTCATTATTTATCCGTGGCCCGTGGTTATGTACTGCCATCCGTCATGAAAACAAAATCCAATAATTGGCAAAAGTTTTAGAACAGCTGACTGCATTTTAATATGTCCGTAAACGCACTCAAACGATCTAACAACCGTCATTACGTCAAATATTTGTTAAAAGTCAGTGCTGCAATATCTGAGGATAATCGTGAACTACCCTAGGAGTTTATTTGTAAACATGTTTAATGAGTTTACTAAATAAAATAGCTAAATTTAAAAATGACAACTAGCAAATATAACAGCTCAAATTCGAGCAAATATTTTTCATTTTTGGAATATCCAGCTCATATAGCGTTTTATTAGTTTACATTGAGATGACATTCCAAAAGCTATCTTAAAACAGCTGTTCTTGCTTCTCTACCGTGTTTTGTCAGTATAAATAGCTGCTGTTAACTGTGCAGTTTAATTAATTTATACTGGTGGCTTGCAGGGGCTATAACCACTAACATATGGTTTTTGTGTAAGTGGATAATCACAGCTGATCATTAGTTCATTTTGCTTATTAATAAAAACACTGTAGTGATATTTCCATAAGAAAATCATTTACCTTTGAAGTCTAGTGGGGCGTAGACCGTCACGTAATTTTTGGCATTTCTGATATTTTTCCCACCGTCCTTGGCCCTCAAGCTTTAAAATGAATCGTCATAACCTAACTTAACTTTTCCTAGCTCGAGTTATTTCGTGGGGACCGATTCGCTTACGGAATTAAATATATAGATTCTTTCATAAGATTACAATAAAATGTAAAATTTAAAACCCCAGGGAGCAAAGCCCTGAAGGTGGACGTTTTCCAGAACCCCGAAAGACACATCTAGACCCAATAGCTTTTAAATATAACTTAAACCATTATTTAAGACCTAACGGTTTAGCCGATAGCCCGTTTACAAAAGTCACCTTTTTTAAATACAGATAATGATGATGGTGATTTAAAACATTGTTATAAGACGCCTTTTTTAGGTTATGCAGATTATTTCTTCCATTCTGTTTTTTATTTAATACAAAATTTACAAATATTATAGAGTTAAGGAGAGAAGTTGTAAGTCACATTGTGCTGATTTAGAAAAACTACAAATATTTCATTTTTGGTGACTTTTCTGTAGGGCACCATCGAATACTTAACCTTAATATTGCATCCGTGGAATTTCGACGGCCACCAACTAGTTTACATTATTTTATAATCTAGTCTCAATATTGATCATTCAGAATTTATTGCTATTCGTATTAAATATGTTATTTTAAGTTTCGTAGATATCCTCTAATAACGTAAACTTTCTATTTCTGGGTACTCAGTTGTTCCGGAACCTCATAAACGTTATATTGTTTATATTTCCTTGTAAAAATGACATATTGTTTGGTAAATGTATTTTACTGTCTAAAACTAGTTTTGGTGTTAGTCATCTTAAACTTTGAAGTAGTCAAATCGTGAAACTACTACTTTTTCCAATGTATATAATGCAATAGTAGCATAAATTAAATAAGTAATTGTTTTTGTATTTTAATAAATTGTTTGCCTACTATTAAGTTATGTTTTTCAAAGGCTCAGGCGGTAGGCGCAAGTCAGCGTACGGTCGTCTAGACACTGAAACGCCCACTTGTATTGATTTCCTACTTTATTGGAAGCAGATCTTAAGGAGTTTTTCGCTAAATGATTTTTTCAAGATGTGTGAAACATACAGGTGAATGACCCTTTAAACTGCCTTATTTTATTACCAATTTATTTATTATTACTACTGCCTGCCAAAAATGTGCCTGACGAATACATTTGTGCTTTTACTAAAAAAATCTTCGTTTCTCAGCTGGTGTGACAAGTAAATAATAGAAATGACATACTGTATTGTAAATTAATTTAATTTCTCAGTTTAATTTTTGAAACCTTTAGTGTTTTTACTAGGGGGCGAGCTCAGTGGTGCTAGTTTACAATAACAAAAGTTAAAGAAGTGACGTAACTATACGTAGAGGGATATTCTTCAGCTACAAAATACATAATTGCAATAAGTGTTCTTTATAATTGTGTTACTAGGAATATTTAACAAAGTTTTTAAATTTGTTTTTAATAGACAAGGCAATGGACTACAGACAATCTTCATTTGAGACATATTATTTGATTACAATCATGTCAACAAATTTTCTTGTCACAATTTCCTTTTGCTGCAAAAAGAATACAAAGACAAATCAACATCCCTAGACTTTAATAAAAAAAATAATACAATTGAACAAATCTCAAAACAGCCTGTTATGCTACGCTCAAGAATTCTTGCACAGAGTAAAAAGGAGTTTATAAATTTGAATCCAAGCATTTAAATTTATGAACGAGTTTGTTAATTTATACATATTAAAGTATATAAAATACAAAAATGCTGTTAGAACTGTTTCAAATCAAAGTTGCATTTGCAAAATGGTAGAAATTTGCTCTTGAATAAGTGTAAAAGGGTATATTTTTACCAGTATATTACCGATATTTCTCCGATTCGAACTTAAAAATTTTTATCGAGTGTTATTTTTGTATGAATGAAATTTATATTATGTACATAAAAGGAATGCTTGACCTAGAATTTCAACGATCTGTCAAAGCAGGTTCAACATAGAGTATTTTAGCAGTACGTATGGAACAAAACACAGTAATATTGCATTATTTTTGTTGTAGCATAGAAATATTTTACATTTCTTATAATACTTGGTTAATATTACGAGCATAATCATATACAACTCCTGTTTGCAATATTTAAATGCTATTATGTGAAATGAATCCCATGGACCACGTTTTAGCTTTTATTATCACAATCATATTAGATTGACATATTATTTTCGCCGTTTCTTCCAGACATAAAACACCAGGAGTCACCAATTTTGTTCACACGTTAGGAGATTTCACAATATAAACACAAAACAATACAATGGTTGTAGAAACGCTTGTTATGATGCGCTCTGAACCGAAATAGTAGGTATATTTCATCACTGATACCAAAAGTGGGCTTTCCTGGTACCTTGTTTTCCGGAAATTCGATCGAGTAATTGCAATGACACATTTTTTATCAGGTTTGCTTTGTAATATTTTTCAAAAGATAATTTTTATTGCTTTTAAGTTTGGCTGTAACAAGAATTATAAGAAAAGGTGATTTTGAATGCCTACTAAGCATTTCCGTTTTCTGATTTTGAATGGAAAACTACGATTGATATAAGAAAACATAGACCCATTAAACCCCTTAAACTGTATTTTTTATTACCTACTTATTTATTATTAACATTGTTTTCCAAAATGGTGCCTGACGAATAAATTTGTCCTTTACTAAACAATGATCTTCGTTGCTCAGTGACAGCTGGTGTGACAAATCAATATTAGAAATGACATATTGTAAATTAATTTAATTTCTCAGTTAAATTTTTAAAACATTTAGTGTTTTTTTACTAGGGGGCAAATTCAGTGGTACTAGTTTACTGGTTTTTATACTTAATACAACGAGTTTAAATATGTCTAGAGGTCTCGTCTGGGGTAAAAAACACATGTTGACCACAATTGTTCTCAGTTCTAAGCAATAAAAACTGTCATATAGCTCGTGAAGAGAGGATTTTATTGGTTACGATGTTGTTTCCTATGGGAGTAGAGTTGAAAAAGGGGTGACCATGTAGATATATTTAACATCGTTATAAGCAACAGGCTATACTATCGCTACTAACTGGTGTCATAATGCATAACTAATCCAGTGATTTTTACACTTTGTTGTTAAGTAATTTATCTTAGCTGTTTCTTTTTTTGTTGCTTACGATCTATTATGTATTTATATGGTTAAGGTTTATATTGCATATTATAAAGAATATACTTTGTTACACTTTGTTTTTTTTTTATTTGTACGCATAATTACCACAAAGTTACCTAAACCATCTTCAACTTGTAAAATCGTCATTAAAAATTATTTAAATTGGTGTAAACCGTTGAATGCAAATAACAAAATTATTACAGTGCATACCAAGCATATAATAATAATAATAATATGTTATTATTAGTGTCTTCTGCTGTTTGTCTGGATTTTGAGTGGATCCACAACTTATATCGAAAATAGCTATTTTTCGTACAGTATGATGGAAACTAGTGCCCGAGTTTTAAATGTAATTCATTGCAGTGAAATATAAAATTGTACGATAACAAAATTATTCTAAATAAAAAAAAAATTGTGATAAAAACATTTTGCAAGCTATTTAAAGTTTAGTAATTAGTAGTTTAGCTACTTCATATTAATATAATGTTTATTATACCATAACGAGAGTGTATTATTTGAATTTCTATCTTCAATTTGTTTAAACCACAGTTTATAGTAACGTTTTCACTATTTTTGGAAGGTTGTATGTCTTTTAGTTTAACAGCTGTACCGTTTCCTACCCTAGCGATGTTTTCTGCATAAGCCTTTTGGCTGAACAACTATTTCTTACTAGACGGGTGTTCCTCTTCAAATAGTTTTAGCGAATTTCCCCTATAGGGAAGAAGCTATTACCGTAGGTCTCATGGTAAGACTTAAGCCCGAGACCATGATAACTTTTGTTTTAAGGTCCCCAGATGCCAAAAACACTATTCGTTCAAATTTATATATATGCATATATATATATATATATATATATATATATATATGTGTGTGTGTGTGTGTGTGTGTATGTGTGTGTCCGCTAACACGATAACTTGAGTAAAAAACGTCCGATTTTGATGAAATTTGGCTCAAATGTGTTAAATGACACAAATGACATAAATTGATAAAACTTGGTATGTAGCTTCACTTGGTTGAGTTATATTGATAATTATATATAAACCCATTTTTTTGTTCCTTGTTGCAGCAAACCTGCTTTCTCAGCCCCCATGTTATTCTTATGGAGAATAACTAGAATGTTATATAGCGCTTATTTATGATTGAATTTTGATGAAACTTGGTATGTGGCTTCGCCTAGTTAAATTCTATTTATATTTGCAAAAAAAAACAATTGTTTGTGTTCCTTGTTTCAGCAAACCTACTTACTCATTACCAATGTTATTCTTATGGTGAATAATTAAAATCGCTTATATGTGAATATATTTTTATGAAACTTGGTATGCAGGTTTATGTGGTATTAAGATATATATTAGGCATTGGAAATTCGCTGAGTACGCAGGTTTGCTGCGACGGGGGTATTTTAAGTTTTATTAGCAAAATAGTCCAATAGAGTCGTTAATGGTACTATTTTAAAAATATATAATAATTCGTATTTACAAAATAAAACCTAAATATTTAACAATGATTGCCTCCTTCATTGGAACATGTATGTTAGTCACAACCAACTCTTGAATTCATAATATAGCTTTTGAACTTGATATACTCTTATGCACATATTACGTAACACACATAAAGGGGTGGAGGGGGTATGGTCTAGCGTTAAGTTGCGTTATGTAGGGGAGGGGGGTTTGGATCAATGTTACGTAACTCACACATATTAACCATAAGAGCTGGCGCACTTCCGCATCTATTGATACTGTTATAAATCTTTAAAAATTAGAAAATAATCAAATTTAATATCTAAATCAAGGTTACAGTTAGTTATATAAAAATACACTCCCGTCATCCTATTAAAATAACAGTTAAAATAAAAATAAATACAACGTGTATTGATTAAGTTATGTATTGCTTTACACCTATGTGTTTTTTAGAGTGTAAACTCATGACTTGATACAGTATTGTGCAATGCCACCCACATCTTTAGTTTCTTAATCTATTTTGTATTTGCACTAGTTATAAATTAAATTTGTTATTTTTTAGTTTATTTTTTTGTTTATATTATTAGAAACAGTCTTGTTGGTTTGTATACATTTTACTTTGAAATAAGTTATTAAATATTTTGTTAAAAGAAAGTAATTTAAAGTTTAATGATTCATTGAAATCCATATTCTAAATTGCTAATACGATTATGTTTAAGAGGTTTAAGCCCTTTTAAAGCCTACTACGATAGAGTTACGTAACAAATTGGAGTGGTGGGGGGGGGTATGGTCAAGCGTTATAGTATGTTATATGGGGGGGGTGTGAAATGACGAAAAAATACGTTACGTAATATGTGTATGACCCCTTAAAAAGTTAATTGTAGTATTTATGTAAATTTTATTTCCATACTAAGAAACCGCAATAAACGTTAGCAACCAATCCCATAAGATTTATAATTTTAGTTTAAACTACTATAAGGGTTACCAATTTATTTTAAATTTAGTTTTTTTTTTATTTTTAATAGGAAAATATGAAAATTATAACATTTTGTAATTTAAAGATAAATATTCTCCAAAAAAATGCAGTGCAAAGAAAACCAAAAATTGGCTTTTTATATGGGCTATGTAAAGGGGAAAGAGTAAAGAGTGAACAGCTGGAGAGCCGTCTAGACATTACGTTGTCCCCGCTATCGATTTCCACAGGGTCGATGAACATTCCTGCCTACGTCCCGTTAAAATATCCTCCACTGAGATGGGGCGGCCTTGGATTAATCGGTAAAAAATATTTTCATTTCATGGATGACGAAACTTTACTCTGTGTTTGACAGAGTAAAATCTGGGGGCCTTATGCAACGCTTCATGCTCCGTTGAAATGCGATTTTACGGAAGGTTCTTTAAATAGCATCACGTTTAAACCGACTCTGCGAGAAGTGTTTAAATTTACAGCGCGTAAAAGCGTTTTACGCTAATTATAAATAATTTGAGGGAGTAAACGCATTTGATTACACTGTTGAAAACGGAGAGTTTTAATCTGTAGTTTTGTATGTACAAATTGTATATTGTAATACGAGCAATAACTGTGTGGTTATGTGTTCGTTTGTTTGTTTGCAAAATTTATCTTGGAATGTAGTAGTAGGGATTTGCTTAAACATTGGAACTAAGGGACTTTCGACCTAAAAAGCCGAATGGTAAAAACCTCAACCCCAGGAAAATTTATATTAAAAAAACTCATTGAAAAGTTAGGCATTGTAACATTTGGTTTATGGAGTTTACAAAACAATCTTAATAGCTGTGAAAAAATAACCACTGATCTGTCAAAGTAGCACTTACAAAGTATTAATAAGTCATTACTAAAAAAAAGTTACTAGACCATTAAATAAATTGTGCATATAGAAATATTTTTCACCCATAAAACTAATCAAATATCACCAAACATGGCTCGTTCTCCCCATTTTAGCGAATTTCCCCTATAGGGAAGAAGCTATTACCGTAGTCGGCATGGTAAGACCTAGGCCCGGGACCATGATAACTTTTCGTTTTGAGGTCCCCAGACCCCAAAAACACCATTCGTTCGAAACTGTCTCTCTCTCTCTCTCTCTCTCTCTCTCTCTCTCTCTCTCTCTCTTGTTTGATTTGATGTCCATCAAATCAAACAATAGGACAAGTCAAAAGTCTGCGTTTGCTGACCATATACTAACAACTGATCATAATTACAAAAATATTGAGGAAAATATGACAGTTCTTGACATCCAAAATAAAGGGTACGAATGGATATCAAAGAAGAGTTTTATATATATCAAAATTATCAAATTGACAAAAATAACATTTTAAACTCGATGCAAGTCCAGACAAAAAACCCAATTTTCGACCAAATAATACACATTAGAAGTGCTCCTAACAATCTGCACTGATAAAAATTCATTATATGATTTATAATCACATGTGAAAATCTTTATTCTTGTTGATAAGGATTGTTTTAAAGGTTAGGTATTATAACTAACACTGTGAGCATGGCCTAAGAGCTGAAACACGTGTAAGTGTAATTAAAATGATTTTACCAGTGTACTCAAGTTCATTTACTTTTTGTTTATTATATTTATCAGTAGCCCTAATCTGTGAATTTAATGTTTTGATATATATATATATATATATATATGTGTGTGTGTGTGTGTGTGTGTGTGTGTGTGTGTGTGTGTGTGTCCGTGGGTGCGATAACTCTCGTAAAAAAGGTCCGATTTTGATGAAATTTGGTATAAGCTTGTAAAGGAACATTTATGACTTTAAGTTCGAAAACCAGCCATATCGCTCTAACTTAAGGGGTATTTTTCGGGGGTTTTGTACCCAAATTTTTTTTTTTAATTTGTACATATAATTTTTGAAATAATAAAATTTTAGTTTCCACCATTAGATTCAGCTTAAAAAAACACATAATTTGGTATTTTGATCATTCCTCTACGTCAATTGGTTACAGAGATATTGAAAGTACTAAACACAGTACGTTGTCTAATGTTATTCTTATGGAGGAAAAGAAAATGTTTATATCTCGCTTAATTGTGAACGTATATTGACGAAACTTGGTATACAGCTTCATCTCGTTGTGGTCTATTGATATGTGCTCCAAAAAATGTTGTGCCAAAGGCTCCCGTAGCAGCAAACCTGCGTACTCAGCCCCCGTGTTATTCCTATGGAGAATAATTAAATGCTCTGTCTCCCTTAATTATGAACATTAATGAAAAACAACTGGTATAAGACTTCACCTAGTTGAGTTATATTGATATTAGCATAAAAACACATTTTTTGTGTTCCTTGTTGCAGCAAACCTGCGTACTCATTTCCAATGTTATTCTTATGGAGAATAATTAAAATTTGATGTATCACTTATTTGTGAATATATTTTTATGAATCTTGGTATGCGGCTTTATGTAGTATTGAGACATATATTTTGCATTGGAAATTCGCTGAGTACGCAGGTTTGCTTCGACGGGGGTATTATAATGTGTAAATGTTGTCGCACAAAAAACAGTGACACTGCCTTGTTTATGGTAAAACTCTAAACAAAATATTATAAAAAGTCCAAAATCGTACAAGAAAACCTACTATATTTTTTACGGTTCTTAAACCTTAAAATAATATATTTGAAAAAGTACTTGATTGTTCGTTTTGCGATAAAGAAGCAATTTTAGCGAATTTCCCCTATAGGGAAGAAGCTATTACCGTAGGTCTCATGGTAAGATTTAAGCCCGAGACCATGACAAATTTTTTTAGGTCCCCAGATGACTAAAACACTATTCGTTCAAATTATATATATATATATATATATATATATATATATATATATATATATATATATGTGTGTGTGTGTGTGTGTCCGTGATTGCGATAACTTGAGTAAAAAACGTCCGATTTCGATGAAATTTGGCTCAAATGTGTAAAGTGACATTTATGACTTTAAGTTCGAAAACCAGAAAAATCGGGCCATGGGAAGGGGGGTTTATGGGGGTTTTAAATTTTCAAAAAATCAGTTTTTTGCATTTTTTTCCTTAAAATGTTTAAAACACTTAATTTTGGTGTAGACCATGTTATAGAGCTTAAAAAAATAATATGGTATTATGAATTATTAAGCTAGGTTAAGTGGTTGCGGAGAAAATCCAAAAAAACCTGCTCATAAAATCTCCTATGTTAATCTTATGGGAAAAAGGTTTTTGGCTTTTCCTAAGTTAATTTTAACGTAAACTTCACATTTGATTTTACCAATCAACTCAGCTTCACAAAACAATCATTTTGGTGTTTAAATTGTGATTCCACGTCCAACCGTTGCAGAGATATTCAAAGTGCTAAACACAGTACGTTGTCCAATGTTATCCTTATGGAGAATAAATAAAATTTGATATCTCCATTATTAATGAATGTATATTGATGAAAATTGGCACGTGGGGTCACGTAGTACTGGTATATTGATATTAGCACAAACAATTGATTTTTTGTTGATTATCCCCGTAGCAGCGAACCTGCGTACTCAGCCCCCATGTTATTCTTATGGAGAATAAGTAAAATGTAATGACTCCCTTAATTATGAACATAAATTAATAAAACTTGGTATGTGGCTTCACCTTGTTGAGTTATATTGATATTTGCATAAAAACCCATTTTTTTAGTTTCTTGTTGCAGCAAACCTGCTTACTCATCTCCCATGTTATTCTTATGGAAAATAATTAAAATGTTATATAGTGCTTACTTATGATTGAATATTGATTAAACTTGGTATGTGGCTTCACCTAGTTAAATAATACTTATATTTGCATAAAAATCAATTGTTTGTGTTCCTTGTTTCAGCAAACCTATGTACTCATCACCAATGCTATTCTTATGGAGAATAATTAAAATTGTATATCGCTTATATATGAATATATTTTTATGAAACTTGGTATGCGGCTTTATATGGTATTAAGACATATATTATGCATTGGAAATTCGCTGAGTACGCAGGATTGCTGCGACGGGGGTATTTGGTTTTACACTAAACCTTTTTACACCCAAAGCAATCGTAATCTCATCCGCTGCTTCCTCACCATCAACGATAATACGTTAAAGTACGCCGGTACCAAAACTTTTCATCAGTTTGGAAACAGAACCTAAGTCAGTGTCAACAGTGCAGGACCGTTATTGCAGTCCAAGCCCTTTGCTATGTTAATACTTGTTTATTTAGGTTATGGCGCCGCTGCCGTCCGTGTAATTGCGTGTAATCAAATACGGTGATATTACACCGGCTACAGGCTTAAACTTGAGCTCCTCTGTGTGCTTTGGGGTGAAAACTTTCTAAATACGCCATGTTTTAAAAACAGTTTAGTACCGATTTTTCGATAAGTAGTACGCGATTCAATGGGCATATGTTTTTAATAGCTACGAAGACTTCTCTTAGTGTGAAAAACATTCGAAAGATGATTAATTTGTTGCATTAATATGTTTCCCTTTAATGAAAACATTTCTCTCACACTCATTCATATTTCTCCTACCAGTAAGGTCATTTGTCTTATTCGTTTTCGTCTCACTACTTCTTGTAATGAGCATTATTTTCGAAATACTGTAAATAGGAGTTTCTTAAAGTTTAACCGCGCTAGTGGTTAATTAATAAGCCGTCCGCTAAAAGTGAGTTAAAATGTTGATGCTTTTATAAATTGGAATACATTTCCTCAATGTTAACGTTCAGTTCTTAAAAAAATTTTCGGTTAACACTCAATTAACATTTATCATTAATGAGTAGTTTATTATTCTAATTGTATATTGTTTTCTTGAGATTATCAGCAAAATGTTTACATAAAAAGAGCTTGTTTTGTCCGTCTTAAGCGTATTTGTCTAAACAGTACTCCGTTCATTCTAGCTCCCTGATCCATGGGACGCTGCGAGCACGATACTCGTGATCGAGTGTTTAGGTAAACAGTTGGTACGTAATCCCTACCATATAAATGTAAGTCATATTACTATCGTCTAACACTCATCTCTATACAATAATACTATAACGTATAATTCAATCATTTTACAATACTCCAAGGTGTAATATTCCAATTATTTTGACGGGTAAAATAGAGTTGCATACAATTCAAAAACTTATATAATATTGTGTGTCTGTGGGATTTATTTTGCCAGGTGTAGGACTTATCTCATATTTTTATTTTTCTTACTTGTTTTATTTTTACTTGCGTTTTTATTATTAAGGATCATGGTTGCCTTCACGATAATAAATCCTCAAAACAAACTTTTTAAGTAAAAACGATCTAAGTTATTTAACTTTCCTAAAACACCTCGGATAATAATTTAAATAATTTTGTAGTAAACATTCAGAACATGTATAAAATTCCAGCCTGATGGCTTACCAACCGAAACTTAGATTTAGTTTAAAATCTAAGATGGAGTAGCTATATTAATAAAATAGGGATTTATATTAAATAATAAGGTGAGTTTTGAAATAAAACTAAATAAAACACAATAAATAGATTATTCCACATATTAATAGAATAATTGTGTTGAACTACTTGATTAAAATAAATTAAATACAAATTTAAAATCACTACATAACCAAATAATTATTAATGTGACATTATATTTATGTAATTAGGAGTGTTGACAAAAATCTGATCTAATAATTTAGTCTCCAAGCTATCTCCTAGGATCTATATTAATATGAATATATCAACATTCCGTTATAATGAAATCAGAGAGAGATTAAAAACGCTCGTTCTGTTAATGAGAGTTATAAAACAACACACATATTTACAACATCCCTATACGTATTGAGTCTTATTCCACCAGTAAGCATTTTTCTAGAGAACACGTAAAATCAGATCCAACAAATGAACAGAAGAATAAACAGAGACCGGAGTGGTTGGACCCTGCGGCTTGACCAACTCCAACAACAACCGCTGGCCGTCGAGCTGGAACTAACTGCTGGAGTTCCGGTGGTGGCATTCACTCTGGAACTAAGTCATTTAAAACCAATGTATTTTGCCATACATGTCTAATAAATGCTAAAAGCTAATGGTGTCTAGGTTTCGCTTCGAGAATTTGATTCATGGTGAAAATACTAATAGGTTTCCACAATCAACATATTCTCAAAAATACGTTACATAAATCACGTAATTATTAATTTTAAAATTAAAAGAACTATTTAAAAATCATCTTCATAAATTCGGGTATTAAAAAATCATAATCAAAGCTATTTAATATTCTCACAAATATGTTACATCAAATACGTAATCATTGTCTCATTCATCCATACATGTCTTATGAATGATAAATACCCCCTCCCATCAAACCTGCATACTCAGCGAATTTCCAATCGGGATATCAATGTCTGAATACTTCATAAAGCCCCTTACCAAGTTTCATAAACATATATTCACAAATAAGCAATATATACAATTTTAATTATTCTCGATAAGAATAACATTGGAGCTGTGTACGCAGGTTTGCTGCATCAAGGAACACAAAAAATTGGGTTTTTATCCTAATATAACTCAAATCAAATCAAATGTAACTCAACTAGGTGAAGTCATATACCAGTTTTTATTCATTATGTTTATAATTAAGGGAACTATAGCATTTAGTAATTATTCATAAGAATAACACGGGGTTGAGTATGCAGGTTTGCCTTTGGCAAACAATTATTGTTTTGTCAAATATCAACAGACCACAACCAGATGAAGCCGTATACCAAGTTTTGTCGGTATACGTTCATAAATAGGCGAGATATAAAATTTGTCTTTTCCTCCATAAGAATAACATTAGACAACGTACTGTGTTTAGCACTTTCAATATCTCGGGAACCAATTGACGTAGAGGAATGATCAAAATACCAAATAGTGTGTTTTTTAAGCTGAATTCAATGGTAAAAACTAAAATTTGACAATTCCAAAAATTATACGTAAAAAATTCTAAAAACCCATTTTTGGGGTACAAACCCCCCCCAAAATACCCTTTCGGATAGAGCGATCTGGCTGGTTTTCGAACTAAAAGTCATAAATGTTGCTTTACACGTTTATGCCAAATTTCATCAAAATCTGATAGTTTTTACGAGAGTTATCGTGCTCACGGTCACACACACACACACACACACACATACACACACACACACACACACACACACACACAAACACACACACACACACACACACACACACACACACATACACACATATATATATATATATATACATATATATATATATATATATATATATATATATATATATATATATAGTTTCGAACTAATGGTGTTTTTGGGGTCTGGGGACCTCAAAACGAAACGTTATCATGGACCCGGGCCTAGGTCTTACCATGCCGACTACGGTAATAGCTTCTTCCCTATAGGGGAAATTCGCTAAAAGCGAAACTATCTTAGTGTCCTGGTTTTTAAAAGGAAAATGTTTGAAGGCTCACCTTGAAAATTTAATTCAGGATGAAAATACTAATATGTTTTCAAAATCGAAATATTCTCAGAAGTACGCAACAGAAACTACGTAATTAATTAGTAATTATAAATTTCACCATTGCAAGTAAAATTAAACAAATCATCTCTCAATTTTTGGCATTAAAATGGTAATTATAGTTTAGTCATACATTGTTTTGAAATGGAGTGCAGTCTTTATATTCAGGATAGTTCCATTTTTCCTTGTTGTTGTTTTTTTCCTTGTTGTTCCTTGCAGGGAAAATCCGGCGCCCCGTATTGATCGTGTTAAATAATCATTATCAAAGCAATTTCATATTTTCTACATAAAATACGTAATCACTGTCTCATGTCATCTATACTTGTCTTATAAATGATAAAAAGCTAAAAATAGGTAGCTAAAAAGCTATATTGGTGTCTTGGTTTATAAAATGAAAATTTTTGAAGGTTCACCTTGAGAATTTAATTCAGGATGAAAATACTAATATGTTTTCAAAATCAACATATTCTCAGAAATATGGAACAGAAACTACGTAATTAATTAGTAACTGTAAATTCACCATTGCAAGTAAAATCAAACAAATCATTTCTACAATTGTTGGTAATAGAATCATAGTTATAGCTACATACATTGTTTTGAAATGGATTGCAGTCTTTATCACATTACTAACATGCATTGATAAATATTTGTGCATACGTTTCTTAAAACTATTTTTAATTATAAAAACACCTTAAATAGTATAGTTTTTCTCTCAGTTTGGTTTCCTAGGTCAAATTAATTTAATCCTCTTACTACCTTTTGAGCATTCCTGACGTAATTATCTTTTGTATCAGGAGCGTCAAAATATATTAACTGTATATTTAGTTTTATGATTTCAACCGAAGACAAACTTCTTATATTAGCCTACATTACAATTTTCACACCTTTTTAGATATTCAGATATCTTTATGGTATTTATTCTTGTGGTTCTGTAATAAATAGAGAATATTTCTTGAGTAATATGCCAAACTTATTTTATTTGGTGGTGGTTTATTGGTTAGATAGCAGCTGGAAATTGTTTAAGATTATTTTTTTTTTTACACAATAATTAAAAAGCTGGTTGTGGAAAGCTAAATAAACACCATGTTACTAAGTCACAAGAATGGTTTTTACCATTAGATAAATAAATTAAATGATTCCTTATTTGTAGGCCTTATAAACAGTCCTTTTAAATTGTGATTTAATCAGTTGACCTGTACAAGTGATGGAAATAGAAATCTACTGGAGTTTATTTAGGTAAATATACCTAAAGTTAAGTGTAAGTATAAAAACATATACGTATTTTACTTATAAAAAAAATTAGTTTAGTCTTTTGTTCTTTTCCTAGGGTAACAAAGATCCATAAGTTTGTTAGTGCATATTTTAACCATTTTTAATCTAAATTCTCGTTAACATATGCATTTAATCCTCGTTAATGTTTCATTTTTAACATTTATCTGTAGCCTATGTTAAAAAAAATTATATTTTTAAACGTCTTTCTGACACAAACATTAGGACAATAACTAAAACCTGAAGTTTAGGCGTGATTTAACGAGCTTAACTCAATCAAGTTTAATTTTTCTTTACCACCCAGGTCAGCAAGCTGGTGGCCTTTTTTTTTGCTTGTTCGAGGCTTTTATATGTGTTAAAACTTACCAATCAGTATGATTCTTAGTTCATGACCTCAGTGTTTGATTTGTTTTGTGGAGAGTAAGTTATCTGACCTCTATAAATTGGTTTTGGCTGCGAGGGCGGTGTTGAACTTATGCCCTACGGTCAATCAGCTGATATTGACATTCATTTGGTCTCCGTGTAATAATCTTATTGGTGTTACAGTAGTGTAACTAATAGCTTAATCATGGTGTATTTAAATATTTTCACATAAGATCATTATTCAATTTCAAAAAAGCATTATAGTATAATTATTAGTTTGTATAGATGTAGAACTTAATAATATAGCTTATTACATCTTATTTACATCTCTATAACCGTGAGCTATCAATAAAAGTTCATATACGTGTTAAAAAAGGTCAGTTTTTTTAAATATAAACTAACATTAACTAAAATGATTCAAGTTATAAAAACGTGTCAGCTAAAGTCAATGTCCATTGTGGTATATTATACCAATTTGGCAGAAATGTTATATGTTGTTGATTTTACAAATCGACTTTAATTTTGTGAATAAAAAACTGGTATGGAAATTATTTAAACTTGAAATTATTTAATACAAACTTAAAATTACCTTTATTTTTATAGAGTTTAGAGTTTGTTAATAGTAATGCAAGAATATGTTTTTTTTAACTCAATTACATGTTAGAGATTAAACTATAAATTTAAAAACTTCAGTCTGATGAATTAAAGTTTTACTTCATCCTCCTAGTTAGAGTCATTGGTAAAAAAGGATTGTCATATAAATAGTTTTTCCGCAGTACACACTAGAAAGCTTCTCTTTGAGACGATGAAAATGGAAGGTCACTGAAGTTGATTATATGTAATTACAGAGACAGAAGCGGCACCATAACTAAACAAACGCATATTAACATAGCAGAGGCTAGGGCGGCAATAACGTGCTATACTGTTGACACCGTTTCGTATTCTCTACGCGACAGTCTTAGACGGTGTAATTTTAATAATTTACTAGTATTTTTAAAGTTATAGAGCAAGTTGATCTTCACTTCAATATGCATAGTTCCGTTCTATTTATTATTTACCAATTAATAAGGATTTTGACTAGTGATCGATGCCATTACGATGGAATTTCGAATCTGGCATTGATAAAGGAACTGATATTGAACTTAAGCGCTACCACAGTTACGTACAAGCCATAAACGGGGTCGCATAAGTTAAACTTATCAATTTCGTCCTACAAATTTCCAGAATAGAGACCAAAGAAAATAAATATTCCTAATAGAATATTATTTTCTGTACTATTCTATTTTAGTTTTGAAATTAATATGACATGTTATTGTCCCTTTAAGTAATTACACACAGTTCAATTGCACTAAGCCTTTATTATCATTTGCTAGCGGGGTTATTTGTTTAAGGCACGCTAAACTGCTGTGACATTCTTCTCCACAATTGATGTTAATATTTAATTTCATAAATATTAATATTATATATAATTTGTTTAAAGTAACTTCAGTCGACCAGTTCCTTCAAGTCGAATTATGCAACCTAGGTTTCAGTGCATAATTGCATCTTAATGCTTCGGTACGAAATCAGTCCATAAAGTTTGAAGGTAGTGAAATAATGCACTGAAAACTAAGTCTTATACGACTTAAAAAAAACTAGTGGCAATTTAGACCACTTGTTTGCATACCAGTTCTGGAGCAATATTTCATATTTAACGTCTCAAAACTATAAATATGAATTTATAACTGATAAAAACTAATGCAGTTTCAGGCTATTTACCTGAAAGTTTATCTATGAGTTTATCAAACTATCCATACTACTATGGGTAAAACATATCCATAACCCTGATAAACGTAATCCAGCTTAAGTTTTCTTAAAGGTTGAAATTATCAAATTCCCTTTATTTAGTGGAAGTGTGGCGAAGCCCTTAATTCCTAAGAATTTGATTTATGGCTTTAAACCTTCCTGAATGGTTTTAAATGGATCAACCAAATGACCATGCCAAGTTTCATTAACTTTAGTCTAGGAGTCCGTAGGGAACGTATAAACATGCATACATAAATTCATTAATTTTAAAAGAATATACAAATTTTGTGTAGAACTTTTTGTACAGAATATACAAAAATATATATATATATATATATATATATATTTGTATACTTAAAGTAAAAACCATAACACAAGTAATATGAATATTTCAGAAGCCATTTGCACCGCACAACACAATAATTGTAATATGGTTATTCCCGCTAACTCAGTGTAATGTCGTTTCTACTCAAAACGGCCAGATGATAGAGTAGAACATTTCAGTTAGGGCTTTCTCTCAACTTATAATGGACACGAACCGTATCATCAGAATTATTCATTCGTCTTATATTTAATTTTTGTATCCCTACAATTCTCTTTGAACTACATTTTTTGACTAGGCTATTTTAACTATTTTAACGAACGTTATTTTACCAATTCATAATTCCAGTTAATATATTTCTCTGAACCATAAGTATATTAAATTAGCATCAAGGGGCAGAAACAAGGGGCGATTATGAGTATTGACAATTTCTCATAACTCAAAATTAAAACTCAAATTCAAAACTTAAATTTATATATCTTTACAAAAGATTTAACAGGGAAAAACTTCAAATCATGGATTCAAAACTTGTCTCTATCATCAAACAACTTCGAAGAGTGTTTATTATAGTCAAATATATTTGTCAAAGGAATGAGTTAGTTAACAACACCTTACCTAAAATAAGAAAACCTTATTTACATTTAAGGGTATTAAAATATAACATGTAATGTATACTTGTTCCAATGAAATGTTTCGAACATTTCAACGTAAATCCTAAGATGTCTGCACTATCAAAACTATACGAATGAATGATGACATTAGTTATATTTATAATGTTTATATTTCCTATTATATATTTACAAATTCAAGAAAATATAACAATAATTAGTATTGTAAAAATGTTACTAAGGAGTAAAGGAGTAAACCTGTATGACCAAACTTACATTGTACAGGACTATATCAATAATGTAATATCCGTAGTAAGTATCACCTTCATAAGCATTTGCAAAATTATGTTTCACAGTTTGGTAAATAAAAAAACTCTGTTTTTTCTATTTTATAATAACTTAACTACCTCAAGAAGTTTCCATGTCGCTGACACGCACCTGTTATCAACTAAGGGTGTATCCGGTGTCCACATATCGGAAGGGCGTGTGCTGCCGTACGTCACTCGTGTATCAACCCCTGAGGCGTATAACGTCAGTGCATTAGGTAATAGACTTACCTTCTGTGAACAGTGTGGGGGGTCGTACAAGTAATGATAATATTAGAAAAAGCTACAATCCTATCCCTAAGGTAATTAATACCATTTAATTAGTTTTTAACAAATAAAATAAGCAAATTTTCAAAACAATGTTAATGAAACTATTAATCTTGTAGTGTTTAAATAACTAAAATAACTTATACAAAAATATTTGCAATGCTAATATTAAAATATAATATTTATAATGAATGTGTATTTAAAATAAAACTCACCTACATTCTACCTATAACCATGTATACGTCTTTAGTTAGCAAAACAAGTGTTGCGTTTAGTTTAAAATCCTTACACTAAGTTATATGCACTAATATGAAATAGAAAATTGTACCAACATTTGTAAGAAATCTTTTTGTGACGATTATTTTAAGGGACAAATATTTAATTTAAGTTATTATTAATAAAAAACCAAGAGCCCTATTCTACTGTTACAAAATATACTAAACAATGAGCGTTGAGCTGACTTCACAAGCTACAGAATTATAGAATACGCATACGCACATTGCTGGCAAACGAACAGAAGAACAAACAGGGAATGGCCTGCGGCCTCGCAACTCAAACACGGACCACGGCCGTGGAAATGATACTGCGTCCAACTATTCTTTGGATTCTCGCTAAAACTATGCCGACCAAAATAATTGTGTTCATTATAACCGTCACAGCTTCCAATGATTTATTTATAACTTAATATTTTAACATGAGTTTGATATATGAATCGTTAACATATCAAAATAAAAGAATACTGTATATCCTCACTGGGATAAAGATTGTAACGTACTTGTGATGCGTTACCGTAATTATATTTCGCAGAACTCAACTGTCGCGATATTTCCAAGTTAATCTTGTTGTGTAGCTACTTTACTATTTTATATGGGATTTGAATTATTCGTTACGATTTTAAAATAGTCTTACATGCAGATAATAAAACTAAAGCATTAAAATTGCATTGATTAAAATGTAGTAAACTAGAACTAACATTTTATTGATCTCTTTAAATTTGAATTCCTATTTAGGATTTAAGTATTGTTAAATGTTTTTTTCGGCACCCGGGAAAAAACATACATATTAAATTGAGTTTAATCAACCAATATTATTTATTGTTGTTTTTGTGTGGGTTTCAGTAAATTTCAATGTCGTATAAGTAATCAAATTGTATCCAATGTTACTCGTGTCTAGCCTGTCTAAGTAATAAAACAAACACAATCCTATTCAGCTACAATAATCGCAGTCCTCACAATGGAACCAAAACGTTGAAGCTTTATTTTATCGGACAGGTAACACGTGTCTGGATCGTTAGAACTAATCTGAGATTATCAACGTTGTATACGATCACAACGAGGATGTATCACTGTGTCAGATTTACTATCGATATTGTTGCGTGACTTGCTGAGAAATGTTGTACATATTTATATTCATTAGCTAGACTCAAACGCTTTACAAGAGGGCGATCAATTACTTTTTTCATAACAATACTTATAACAAATATATTTAACCTATTGCATAAACAAAATAATGATAAAAACTTGGATTCTTATCCCTAGTAGAGGTTTGGGATGACTTTAACTAGGGATTTACACTCTTTAGCAAATATTTAAACGTACCTTAATATATATTTTTACAGTTCTATATATAGCCTGGTAAGGAAACAGGTACACCCTTCTATTCAATTCGACACCAAATACATGAGTTTACATCAGTTGTTTACTTTTTCTTCTTGTTTAGTCTGTGTTTTTGCTTAGTTATTACTTTTCCACGTGTTTTGCCTGCTTTTTGCTTAGTTGGTGAATCTTTAACTGTTTATGTTTGTTAAAAATAGTATGTAGTAGTGGTTGTATGTCTGTAGTTTGGATACCCAGCATACTAGAGTGTTATCCGTAATAGAATGTTGTACCTTATTACTGTTTATCTTTAGTTAATTTGATCATGTACGAAAATACAAACATGGCTGAGAGCACAAATGCCTTATCTTATTTTAAAATATTTTATTTACATGTTATTTTCCTAACTTATTACACTTAAGTGCATATTCTATATGTTTTAGAAAGCCGAAACGCTCCGATCTTAATTATTTGTAATTAAAGCTATTATTAACTTTAATAAAAAACTAGTTAAAATATATACCTGTTATGAGTAGTTTCATTATAAAACTGATTTATGTTTGTCTATAAAACAGCAACCATTTGATTCGCAGGAACCATATATATAGGTATATAGGTTACGTTTTAAAGCAAGGATTTTGTTTTAAATTGTTAGGCCTGCGGCCTCTTATGTATTTATTCTGTTTCATTTGGAGAAAAACAGTTATTGTTTATTTCTTAAATTTTGTTTTATTTATAAATTTAAAAAGAAACATATCGCTATATTTTTTTCCGTATAGGTAACTTATGCAATACAAATACGATTTTCTTATCGATTAGCTTTTGTAAAAAAAGCTTGTTATGTTATTGTGGATTCTACAGTTTTCACAATGTGTCAAGAAATATTTTAAATCACGAAAATCCAAAATGGTTCATGTTTCAAATAAATACATAAAAAGGTAAAGTAATGTGTATCTTTTAAAGTTAACATTTAGCTTAAATACTATTTAGTCATAGTTTTAACTTCTAAGAAGATATTTTAATATAAAACACTATGTTCTAAATACTGTCATCTTAAGGTTTTCTTGGATTAAAAATAAGTAGCCTATTTATTAAGCCAGAACGTATGAACTGTTTCATGCCCAAGAATGTATTTTCCTGGAATAAAATTGTATTTGTATATACTAATGTTTTTCTGTAAAACTTGGTATTCATCCAGAAAGGGTAAAATTACTTCCACAACAATATGTCTCACCTTATGTAGTACTATTTAAATTAAGATTTGTATTTTCATTAAATATAAAACAACCAAAATCAATCCTCCTTAAATGAAAGTAACTCTAAGATGGATAAAATTTCAAGTTTAAAGCGCAAGTATAGGAATCACTCTCTTCTAGAGAGTGGTTGTAAAATAAGACATGAATTTAATATAATTGGCCAGAAATATACGAGTCGAGCAACAGGTGTCGTAGGGCATCAGCCAATGTGTGTTGAGTGGTAAAGCAATATTTTACTTATTCGACTTTCTATATTGCAGAAAATGGTCAAAACTATCAAACTATATTTTATTGTTAGCCCTAGAAGTATATACACATAAAATGATACTTGTCTACTGGCTACTTTATCACACACAAGAACTGTAATTATTGCAATTAAAGGATTAATTACTTTACATATTTAGATAAAAGTATTTTTTATATTTGTTTTAGATATTATACATTTACCAATTATTATTTCATTTTACTTTATATGTAAAGCGTGTGTTGAATGTTTTGTATAACTGTGTTATGTTGAACTATTTTAATTTTTAAACGATATTTATAATGAATTACTGACGTTTTTTACTTTAAAGTAAAAATTCTAAGATTCCGAAACATGTCGTCAAAATAGGTGACAGGATTGATTGGACGGAAAAGGTATGTAAAACTGGTTTTTATGTCTAAACATCAGTTCTAGGGGTATTAATAATACTATATTAATAATAAAACTAATAAATTATAGTTTAAGTTTATACTTTATTAAAGTAGATTTACTAACCCTAAGACGGATTACAGTATACCTCCCAATAGGTAAAGTAGTCGTATATATTATAAATTCTAAAATCACTGGAATAATTTCTGGGTAATTAAGCTGAAAGACATAAAATAATCATTAAGTGTGTTATACAAAGTTGAAACGGATAAACTTCATCGTAACTGCCATTGTCACGAGTTTTATAAATTCTGGAAGGCAAAAGTGAAAGTTGATTTGTTGCTCCTACTGTCAAAATCTCTTTGTGCCCTTTTGAAAATTTAAATATTTTAAAAGCTTTGTTCCATTAGGCCCTGTAATATCCGGGATATGGGTGGATACGAGCAACTGAGAGATAACAGTCCACGTCCCTGATGGCAGCTGGACTGGCTGGTTTGCAGTTCAACACCATTTGAAAATTTATGTACAATATTTTTTGTGCAACCAAATAAAATTAGTACTTTAGTTTTTTGTCATTGTAAGCAAATTAAATTTCTAGATTCTATTTATAACCATTTCAGGTTATGATTCCATATATTGTTTTGCGAATGTCTATGAGGTGTTGGCTTTACTGCCGGATAGGTAATACAAGTGGATGGACTTGTTTGAACAAATTTAACTATGTGTTATACGTGAAATATTTAACTAATTCGTAATCTTACGGTGGTATTGATTTTATTTTAATCACTTAATCACTGTCCAACGCACCAATTGCGAATTTTAAGGAAACTATGAGTGTATAATGTGTGAGATGCCTTTTGTAGCTTGTTACTGTCTGAGACCGACTCATTCTTTAGCCAGGATCGTTAAATTAACAGCCTAGTGCCCAATAGCAGCTAGATCCAGTATCGAACCTCCATCATATCTTTTCAGGATTTGGTTCAGTATCGATCTGAAAAACTTCATATCATGCTAAACACGCTAACACGCTAAACACATTTTCGATCTCCTTGTTATACCATACAAAACTATTTTTACAAACTTTTCACTAAGCAGTATTAATCAAATAATATATTTATTTTATAAGACCACGATTGAAATCTTTAATTCGCCCGGTTTAGTAAACAAATGGTAATTGGGCGTTCCTTACTCGCTTGCGCGCACTGCCTTGGTTAGGTTAGTGATGGTTGCAGGTGTATAAAATAAACCGCCATTACAAATATTAGGCGCTTTAACTATCAAGCTAAACTAGGTCTTATGTAGTTCTGTAATAGCTTAAATAGTATAAGATTAAGTCTTTACTTTTTAGATCAGAAAAAAATTCAATATACAGTGTTTATGCCCGCTATTGGGATCTTGAAAACGGTTATAGATACAAGTTATGTTAAATTAGCAAAGTCTTACAGTACGTTATAGTATGAAGAGAATGTGGAATATATGTCTGTGTATGTACCTTTTTACCTTGATAAACAAGTGAATTCAATAAATTATAGTTTGAAAGGTTACACGAAATCCATTATTAATCAAAATCAATTGTAAAGCAGTTGTTATATTTTTCAACTGTTTGTATGAGGTAAATTTAATCTCCTATAAATTAACACCAAAAGTGGTAAAAATATTGTATGATTTCCTATAGCGGTTTCTTCTAAATATCTTAAATACATTTTATAAGTAATCCGCAGTTAATTCCCTTCGTATATTCTTAGACTCTCGGCCGTACAGGCGCCGCCGGCCCCGGCGCCACTTTCTGTACACAGCAGCGGTACGTGGCGGGCTGCTCCTTATCAGTCGGCCATCAATACAGCAACAGCCAGTCGTGATACTTTCTTCAGTATATACATTCCTCATTCTATCTCAAACTTATTTCCTGGATTCCTTAAAACTCGGTGGTAAAAAACTAATCAAGAATTACAGAATAAATAATAATTTTATGAAGCATTCATATACCTCGACACTGTTGGCAAATGATGCTAAGAAATATGAAGTCAAGCGAAATGTGATTCCTAGTTTACATTACTTTAGTTGTACACAAGGCCAACTAATTTCCATTCATTATAATCATCATAGCATTTTATTTACCGCAAGTTGGCTGCGAAGAGCTACGGAATGTTTTCTAACATAGATTTTGCAGATACAACTAAATGTTAAACAAATTTGAAATCGATTTTCAACCATAACGCAGTTAAGTATTATGTCTTAACATAGTTCTGTATGTTGTAATCCTTAAAACTTTGGCAAACCCGATTGAATTGTCTTTATACAACGATAATAGCAAAAATAGTAGAGTGAATTTAAACGAATGCTTAAGAACAGGAAATCTTTGTTTTAGCGAATTTTCCCTATAGGAAAGAAGCTATTACCGTAGGTCTCATGGTAAGAATTAAGTCCGAGACCATGATGACTTTTTTTAAGGTCCCCAGATGCCAAAAACACCATTCGTTCAAATTTGAATACATATATATTTCTTGCGGTATGTATATGTGTGCCTGTAAGTACGATAACTCTAGTAAAAAAGGTGTGATCTTAATGCAATTTTGTATAAATGAGTAAAATACCGTTCATTTGAACGAGTTCGAAAACCAAAAGCATCCAAAGTTTTTTTTTGTTGGGTGTTTGGTGTTTTCACATCTAATTTATATTTAAATCAAATTTTAGTTTGCTCCATTGAATTTAGCTTGAAAAACAAATAATTTGGTATTTTTTCCATTGCTCTACGTTAATTGGATACTGAGATATTGAAGTGCTAAACACAGTACGTTGTCTAATGTTATGCTTACAATGGAGAAAAAGAAAAATTGTATATCTTACTTAATTATGAACGTATACTGACAAAACTTGGTTTACGGCTTCATCTGGTTGTGGTCTATTTATATTTGCCCGAAAAAAACAAGTTTTGCTCAAAGTTCCCGTTGCAGCAAACCTCGGTACTCGGTCTCCACGTTATTCTTATGGAGAATAATTAAAATTTTGTATATCGCTTATTTATGAACGTATATGGATGAAATTTGGTATGCTACTTTACCTAGATGAATTATATTAATATTTGTATAAAAACCCATTATTTTGTGTTCATTGTTGCAGCAAACCTGCGTACTCACCCCAATGTTATTCTTATGGAGAATAATTAATATTTTAAATATCGCTTATTTTGTGAATATATTTCTTATAAATCCTGGTAAGTGGCTTAATGTGTTATTAAAACGTATAAATTGATTGAAAATTCACTGACTACGTAGGTTTGCTTCAACGGGGGTATTTTATTACCTAAAATGCTAAGCTACATAAATCCTTCCACCCATTTTTTTGTATTGTACTCGTTATTTAAAGTTACTGTGTATAACCATACAAACAAGAGCTGTGCATCTCTTTACAGTTTTCCTGGGAATGCATCTAAAGTTGAGTATTATAGATATTAAACTTTGCTCTCTGCTTTGCACACAATATAACAGATTGTAACGTTTAAACTTGGTTATTATCAACGTACAAATGAATTTGGGCGTCAGATAATTAGCTTATGAAAGTTATTTGCCAGCGTGTGCGTTTGATCTAATAGCAAAGTTACTCCATAGTGAGATTTAACCAGTTTACCACGTGGACCGACGGCGACCACGCCCCTTCGCATGGTCTCTATATCACAACGAGATTAAAGGGGAGTTGGCAGAGGATAATAATATTGGAGTAACTATATTGAACTTTTATGTTTGTTAATGGAAGTCACATGGCTGGTTTAAATTATAATTCTGTTACACACGTGTTTGTTGTTTCCATTGCCTACGTAGTTAGACTGGCGTTGTGAGACTTAATGTGGTTAAAATCGGCAATATAACATATTGTATTCGTTGCGTAGGCTATCTTTTAAAAATACTTAAAACATAATCTAAATTATTTTGTGAGACTATGATTATCAGTTACAGGGAAACAATAAATCGTAACTTTCTTAAGAGAGGGAGTTAATGCAGGGGTGGGGGTTAAAAAATACGTATATTTATAGTTCAAAGGATATGCCGTAGATACCGCTGTTCCCAGAACTCTCATCTCAAGTTTCCTTAATTCATTCTTCTTTCTCTCTCCAGGTAGGTCCACCTCATGCAAGTTAATCATGGACGTTCTAAAACATTAGATTTCTTCAAATCAGTGCGATCTCAACAATCAATTGTTTTGTATGCCACAGTCAGACGCTACGGTTCCGTGTGTTTATATCAAACTGAAACAAATTTAGTTTTATTAAATTGTCTGGATTTCATAAAATGATAATTCTTAGAGTGTTTTTTATGTGAAATGTGAGGATCTCCAGATGTTTATATACAATATAATTTTTAATTTAATTTAAATATATTTTTACAGTAATACACTTTGTTTAAATAACATTGTGACAAACTAACGTTGCAAGAAAAACAAACAAGAATGGAATAATTAGTTTAGATCGGTTCCCTATTGACCTCTCAAAATTTGAAATTAATTTAGCCTTCTGTACTTGGGTTTTATTTGAACATAATAACTGAAATATTTGTGTAAATGAAAGTTAAAAGCTGTGAGTTTTAATTTTATTTATTCAAATTATGCAAATTATGAATTAAATTTGAGTTTTAATGCTTTTTTATGCAAGAGGAAGCTATTTAGAATTGTCGTAAAGTAATGTTTTAGAATCAAATTATTAATAATCTGATTTGGTTTTCTTCAACGCCCAAGAGAGATAACATATTTGAATTTTCAATCGATAATAACAACTATTTAGCTTTTTTTAAATCCGTGTGGTTTGGGATATAACCCAAATACATACTTTATATTTGATGGTTGATTGTTATTTGCTGCTCTTGTTGGTGCTATTTATCCCAGTAGCTTTAATGTAATTGCACACATGACTACGAAACACAGTTTCCACTAATAGTGTTCTGGTATTAAGTTCTTAATGTGTTTTGTGAAAAGCTCTTTGTCAGAATACATTGTGTTACACGGTTTAGACCTGCAATTTGAACTAAGAAGAATTTATTACAACTGTCGAAATGTGTTTAATAAAATAATGCTTACAGTAAACCTCGAATTATCTGGAACCGAATCATCCGGATCCCGGATTAACTGGACGAAGTTTCCCGAAATAGAAATGTAAATTACAGTCAATCGCAATTTTTCTCCCGCGCTGGCACCGTCTAAGCCTCAGATGCAACCGCATCATAATAATGTACTAACGAGGTTAATTATATCTAGAGGTATCGTGTTTTTTTTCGTTGGAGGTTCAGGCCGAAGCCCTACGTACCCTTGCTGCTGAGGAGCTCGCTCGCTTCCCCTCTCTAGGCCGCGTTAGCGTGTCATATTACGCTAGGGCGGTCCAGTCGCTGGGGACTGCTTGTCCCGGCACAGGCTGGCTGGCAGCCTGCGGGCGCTCAACGCCGCTGGTCGACCAGCCCGCGGATAAGGCCGGTAAGGACCGTGATCTGGGCGCAGACCTGGCCCAGGGCGACGAAGATATCCTCCCGTTCGATGGTCGCTGGAGCTGCTGTGGCGGCTGGGGCCGGCTGCTCGGTGTCGTTGTGGGCTCGGCGGCTGGGGCTGGCTGCTTGGTCGCTGGTGCTGGCTCGGGTGCTGGGGACTTAACTGGGCCTTAACTGTTGTTAGTTGAGCTCTCAATTCCCCCCCAACCGCATATATAGTATAAGTAATGGATAAAGAATCGTCAACAATTTGATTAAAATTTTTTTAAGTAATTGCAATTGTCAGAAATAATTGTGTTGGTGCTCCCTAAACCCAAAAAGTGGTTTTGAAGTTATGTATGACTTTCTATCTGTATGGTTTTGTACAGATTATACAGACCTAGAGACCACACCAATGTGCCAATTTTGACAAAACCTTTTATAGTTATAAACTAAAAACTATAAAAAATTAAGAAAAATACAATCTTTACAAAAACGGCTATAACATTTGATGTTATTTGCTTGAGGATTAGTATAGTACTTTAGTCATCTTATAAAATGCACCAACCCGCATTTCTGGAAAATGTTGATTGCCTTAACTTGGGCTTAAATCGAGGAAGGAAGTTTTCTGCTACCGTTAAACAAATCACTATACAGTCTAGTTATATCGGTAAACACAAAAAGTGTTTATACAAAACTACAGCACTGTTACCATCTGTATATGTGATATATAGGAATCCCTAAACTACAAACCCAATGTCTGATATTTCCTGAGAACCAGCAGTTCACACAGAACCCCCAGGTGTGGCAAATACCGAACTCTTTATTGCCTCTTCGGCTTCGACCTAACTAAACACCGCATTCGCCACAGAACTCTTACTGCTAGTTTTTCATATAGCGGACGACTATTTTTAAAAGCTAGCTTCTTCATTCCCTGATACCACTTGGAGAGGATGTGAGTATCCTTCTTCCGTTGGGGAGCAGATCACCCTGCTCGCGACCATGTGACCTTAGCATATTTTTCTCTCTTACCACTATATGTATAGATCTGCAATTTCTAACACGTATTTACAATTCCCTAAAGCACTCTCATATTTTTTTCTTGATTGGCTTGTAAAAATAAAACATTTTCTTAACAACTTGAATGGTTAAATACTTGACAACTCTTTCCAAGAATGTATATAAGGTATAAAAACAACAATTTCCGAAGGCGAAAGTATTAGGTTGACAAGCACCTCTGAATCCGTAAATCTAGTGCGAAATGAGCATGTTCTTGTAGGGTATTGTTTCACGGCCTGTTTCCTTGAACTGAACAACCTACCGACTCTGGAGGTCACTTGACTGCCCAGCTGTCTAGGGCAATAACGTATAGAGTTTAGTTTTTCGTGGATTTCAGTGTAACTTAATCGAAATGGTTTATTCTTAAATCACTAAAATAAATCAACATCAAATATGAAATATAATCCTCTTCCATTGTTACCTAACAATAACATTGGTTATGTTGAAATAAGATAGGTACATTCAAATTAATTATGTGTCATCAAAATTAATTAATTAGTCACATATATCTTATTATTAAATACATTTTATTTTCAATTTTAACGCTGACATTTTATCATTATAGCTAAGTTTTTTATTACTTTGAGAACCGACAACAAAAGATAAAAAAAAAACGAAAAGCAAAATTCTTTGATAACTGTTGTGGTAATAGCTTGTAACTGTTATAGAAGATGTTTAATACAATATGGCTGGACTTTTAAACTAGAGATATTTTCCAAGTCGATTTCTTGTGAAATAAAAAATCATGTGAACAATAAAAAATTTAGTTACGAATAGTTAAGTTTTAAAAGATATATACGCGATTCCAGTATAAAAATTTGTATTAAACACATAGTCAGTGAATTTTTTACATATAATATATAAACAAATTTATGAATAAAATCCAACAATATTATATTTTTAAAACATATTAAAGCCACTCAAAAAAACAAAAACTTTTTATAAATGAATGTCAAAATACAAAAAGTAAAACTGTAATATATTTTCATTTACAGTTGAATGTCAACATCAATCTACGTGTTTTAAAATATTTATAGTTTAAAAGCTTTGTGCCACCAGCTTTAATTGAGGTCCAAAATATGAATGAATGAATATGCAAGAGGACGACTACCAAGAGTTGACCTGTCGTAGTGTAAACGACGACTGACTGGCTATGGCTAGTTTAAATGGATAACAACTTCGCTTTTTGAAAAGATTGTAAACATAATTGCAATTTCACCTCCATAACTTGTTACATTGGCTGTTGTGAATCGCTTATATATTCTTTTTCTTTTTTCTGTGAAGTTGCCTCAAGGATTTTATTTAAACTATTATTTACCTGTTTAAAACGACTTAAACTTTTAAAAATAGTAGATTTGTTTATAGTTTAAAATTATAATATACGGTTTATTTACAGTATAAAAAAGAATCACAATCAAACCATACAAACATACGTAATATCAAATGTATCAACTGTGTTTTATTGAAAAGTATATTATAAATCAAATACGAAACTTAAAATTCTAATGTTGATTTGTCAGCCGGATTTTGTGTTAACTCGTAAGTCCCGACAATCCGGCTTGAGACGTTAATTTCTATAGCAAAATCTTAAGATTTACAAATTTCTTAACCTAGTTAATAATATAGAGCAGTATACACATGGATAGAACCAAACGTGATCTCACCAAGAAATAACTTTGATATGTGTAGTGGCAACTGACTATAAACCAGTGATTTTAATTTAAAACAAATCATATGTTTTATTATTTCCAATGTTATTGTTTTGTTTACAAAAGATTGAAACTGGGATTGATGTGCAAAATACAACATTTATTTCCTGAATAGCTTTTCTTCTTTAAACTTAATTAATTAAGGAACTGAAGACATACACAGCTATACGTATAGCCTAAGAACAAATCCTCCAAGCATGTTGTGGAAACATGTGGAAAGGCACAAAGGCACAAATTAAATGTGTAATTAATAGAAAATTACCGAAAATATTATTTTGAAAAACGATACAAAGTTATTGTATATTTTTAGTTGAGGGTTTGAGCAGTTATTCCTCTGAAAAAAACTGGTTTCGAATGTATTATATTAATGTTGATTTTATTCTGTTAAATTATTTTTCTACTAAAAGTGGTTTGCATCCGACTTTAGCATACAAATAAAATTTTATTCCATAGTTACCTTTCATTATTTTGACTTTCACATTTAATTGTTTAGAAGAATATAGTTTCTTTCGAAACTTAGAGAACGTATATTTAGTATTCTGAGTTTAATATCTCCCACTTTCTCATATAATGGGTGGTTCATAGAGACACCCCGGGCATCAAGCAAACACCACAGGCCGCTGTAGATCTGACGGTCCTACAGCAAACACCAACATATCGGCTCCTGCGATGCCTGCCCCGCAGCTGGTAGATCTCTGAACTATATGTGTTCCCCTATGTGTTTATAATCATCCATCGTTTAGCTGCAAATAATATACAACACTATCCTTATCTTGATTTTTAATTTTTTTGGCGGTTTTTGGGGGATAATTACCCTTAAAAATCAAAAAATTCCAAAAAATAAAAAACCGCCTGGAGATATAGTGGCTTAGTACCTACATACCAAATTTCATAAAAATCGGACCATTGGTTAGGGTTCTAGCTCTGTATACATCCATACATCCAAACAGACAGATAGACAGACAGACAGACAGAAATACACAGACATCACGTAAAAATCACTTTTTTGGGTTCAGGGAGCACCAAAACAAATATTTCCACTAACAACTCAAATTCAAACATTTTGACGAAAACAATACTTTCTCCATATACTATGTATAAGGGGGAGAAAATAAAAATGGTCCGATCTTGATAAAATTTGGTATAAACGTGTAAGGCAGCATCTATTTCCATGAGTTCGAGAACCAGACAGGTCGCTCTACTTTAAGGGGTGTTTTGGTGGGGTTTTGTACCCCAAAAATGGGTTTTTTGAAATTTTTACATATAATCATTTTTAAACCAAAATTTTGGTTTATACCATTGAATTCAGCTTAAAAAACAAACAATTTGGTACTTCGATCATCGCTCTACGCCAATTGGTTACCGAGATATTGAGAGTATTAAACACAGTACGTTGTACAATGTTAATCTTATGGAGAATAAGTAAAATTGCATATCTTGCTTATTAATGAACATATATTAATGAAACTTGGTATGTGGCTTTTAATGTGTTAGGTTTTAATGCTATTTGCATACAAAACTCATTTTTTGTGGTCCCCATGGCAGCAAACCTGTGTACTCAGCAGCTATAATGTTATTCTTATGGAGAATAATAAACATGTGATATCTTGCTTGTTTATGAACACAAATTGATTAAACTTGGTTGCTTCCTCTGGAGGTGATCCATTGGTATTTGCATAAAACTAGATTTTTTGGTCCTTGATGCAGCAAACCTGCATACTTAGTCCTAATGTTTTTCTTATGGGGAATAAATAAAATGTCATATCTCGCTTAATTGTTAATATGCTTTGATTAAAGTTGATAAGTGGCTTCATGACTTAGTGAAGAACCATTTGAAATTTTCTGAGTATGCAGGTTTGCTGCAACGGGGGTTTTACTTTGTGATATATATATTTTAATGCCCTCATTCCAACCCCTAAAACCCAACAAAGTTCCCATTAGTAACATTATTATATAACTATTATCCAACGCAATCAGTTAATCAGTAATAATTATGCTATCAACTCTTCAGCCACTATCGAAGGTTTGGAAGATTTCAGACATATATAGTACTTCTGGAGTAATACATTGCATGGGAACAATAAATAGAAAATAAACACACAAAAATAAATTGTAAATAAACAAACACCATAACACATTAATAATGTTGATTTTTAGTCCCTGAACTGGAATTGAACTTGAAATATAGTTTTACAGTATACCAGTTATGTCCAGTTCATATAAGTAATCATACGAGTACTGCAGTTTTGATTAGATTATGTCATCATCAGGTCCTCATGTAGTATTAAGCACAACTCATTTTCAATAAAAACGTTGTCAAACTCTTAAAATTTTCACATACAAAAACCACTGACACATAATAAATAGAAACACAAACACATAACACATAGAAAACGTCCAAAAATTAGACATAGTCAAGGACACTTCTAGCATCCTGGAAAGCAGTTATTGTCTATTCAAAGTAGCTTTAGGATTGAAGGTAGCGCCCAATTGGCAACTATCGGAAGCTTTTGTGGTGCAATGTTGCCAAATATGGAAGCAACAGGAGACGGCGCTACATACGGTAAAAACTTACTATGGGAATCACATTCCTCAGTAAAAAAAAACTGGGAATACAAATTAAATACCTCAGATGTTTTAGCAATTTTTAGGAAAACATTGAAAGATTTTTTAGCAAAATCAAAAACAGCAACGTTTACATTTTAACTGGCATTTGCACATTTACCATAATTTCTATGAGTGAATAAATACACACATGCAGTCGCCTCAAATATGGTGACCAGTAAAGAAGAAGCAATCTGGCACTGCTCGACACATGTGTTTGAGATTGGTTGCTATGGTTATGTTCGGTCAAAGCTGTCCCATCATTGGCCGGGCGAGACGCTACTGCTTTGTAGTTTCCACTAGCCCCAACAGGTGTCACTAGAGTCAATCCTAAAGTTACTTTAAGTAGGCTATAACAGACTGACTATTTTTCCATTGTCTTGTCCAAGTGAACGTTGAGCTTTTTATACTTCTTGAGAATCTGATGATGACATAATCACGTCAAAACTTCAGTAATCCTATGATTACACATATAAATTGGACAGAACAGGTAATGTAAATTCATATTTCAAATAACATAATAATGAAACAAATACACATTTATAATAAATTCGTAATTTCTTATTAAAATAGACCCTTTAAGAAAATAACTCTAAATGCCAAAGAAAGCAAATTTGCACCTCAACTAGTAATGTTTCACATAAATATAAAATACCATACATACTCATCATGCACTCTAAAATCCACCTTCTCTTTTACAGTGACATAAATTTCTATGACTGGAACATCGCTATTAAAAGACTCAGTTTAGCTGAAAATGAACTGTAAGTGTTTAGATTTATAGAAAAGCTGACGGAAATTCTCGATGCAAATGTCTTTTAAACACTTTTGATTGCACTAGTAATAATTGGTCAAATTAAAATCCAATAAATTGCATTTTTTCGTATTAAATCATGCAAATGAATACTATTTTTTTACGAGTGAACAATCAGCACTTTCTCCTTGTATATAAATACTGTTTACATAAGTCACATTTGATGGTGTATAGTGAGCAGTTTTTATAGGTCAAAATTTATAACATAACTCAATAACTAGGTAACATTAACACTTACAAAATAAGCTATATTTTTAACTACGTTAGTACCATGTTTTATTAGTACAATAACCATATGATTCTTTAATGGTTTGAAATTTAATAATTTAAATTTGTCAAAGTTGAAACTAAGCAATAAGGTTACATCGGGTAATCAACATGGCCACGCCCCGCCACACGGCCTCTTTATGGGGTGGGAGGGGTGGAGTTAGGGAAGGATAACTATATTTAAGTAACTATATTAAACATTCATCCCTGTAAATGGAGGCCATATTGCTATTACAGCTTATAATAATGTCATTACACCTCTAGGCCCATATCATCAGTCACTTTAGTGGCACATACATATTTAATTATGCACTGTGTTGTCCTCCGATATTTTATTTCTTTAAGTGTTAAGACCCATTTGTGAATGTATAATAGGCTTGTTTAAAAATTGACTATGCTTTAGTATTCCTAGTTTCAATTCAACTTTGTACTGTACAGTTGTAATACAATTGCAAACGAAACGTAATTGACGTAAAGAAATTAAAAACGAAATATAAGCACTTCAATAAAAAATCTAAAATTATAAGGTAGGTTTTATCTGTAAGGGTGACTACTTTTTATGTTTCGATAAATTTATAAAAAGCCCTATAAATGTAAAAATTTAGACGCGTTAAATTTAATTTCAAATGTTTATTAGTTAGTTATTGTTTAATGTTTAGTTTGTTGAGCCAATTTGTTGGTCCAGTTTTAAGGTTAGATTCACTCAAGTTTCTGAAATTATCTGTTAGTTTGCTTAAATAAATTTAAACTAGGTATCCAGACGATTTTAAGAATTACATATTTAGTAGTAAAGTTAATAAATACTTTTCAATATGTATAGGTCAATTTTAACCGATGTGGGTTGGTTGTTAGACAAACAGGAACCCTTTGCCCGATAGTGTGTTTAACTGAAACCGTCTGAGAACACTTTATCTGGCGGTAGGGAATCGAACCGGAATACTTTAACTTTAAGGTAACGAGGAACACAAACAAGAGGGGAATTCCAGTCTGGATTGTTTTCCTGTAGCCGCAGACTGTAAAAGTTAGATCTACCTCTTGCAACCGTATTTATACTATTAATTGGAATAAAACTACTTAAAGGTTTTATTTAAGCGAGTAAAATAGGTTTATTTTTATATGATTGTGTCGAATTATCTTGAACTTAAGGGTTGGTGGTAACTGAGCACCATTACCAGCAGTTAAGGTAGATTTATTTACACATTATATTTAAGTTAAAATTTGTTTGAGGTATTAGGGGTTCAAAACGCCCCAGTTTAATAAAAATATATACTATGGTCCTTACTATGGGGCCTATAAACCAAATATTTTTGGAAAAGACTATACTTGTTGTATTATTCATTGTTGAGAGTAAAAGTAAAAAAATGTTTATTCTAGTTTATTCCATCCGTTTTCCTGAAATTAACACCTTAATTATGTCATTTTAAAACTACAATGGTATATATATAGTAACTGTGGTTCAGTGTTACGAACAAGACGTACAAAAACTCGTTAACAGGTTTTACCATTATTACTATAAAATCATTGTACACAATTAATAATATAATAAAGTGACCTACATATCTGATTTCTCATGTTCTTGATCGTTTCATTAATTTTAATTTACTTCATCAGCTGTTTTACAAGAGCTTTTCTTGTTTCAGTGAACTACGATGAGTGTCCTGATGAATTAAAGCAAGATAAACCACGGAAGGAATACAATAATAAAGGTAGGGTTTAATAGTTTTATTATTTAGTTTTTAATTAGTTTTACACTTTAATTTAACCTAACGGTTTAAACTTAGGAGTTTATGAGATAAAATTATCTTGTAAATGTATTTATATAAGTGTAATTTTACAGCATTTAATTAATGGCAAATAATGAACCCTTCAATCGCATATGACCACATAATATACAGTTCATAACCATTAAAATTGTTTGATTCCCAAATCTACTGTTTTACTATAAATTCTCAATTTAAACAAGTTCCTAGTAAGTGCTAATAAATATAAAGTAAAATAAGGACTCTCGAAGATCTCTTTATGGCAAGTTACAATCAATTTAAATACCTCCGTTGAGTAGCTTCCTGCTCAATTACATTCCTGCCAGATGGTTGTGTCGCAGGAATCAAACCGGAAACACAATTCAGCCCCAGTCGACTTCCGCTTCCTACGAAGGCGCAATAATTCCCCCTTTGTTAAGCATTATGCGAAGGGAAAACTGAATTTGTTACAAATGTAATATTGAACGGATTGATCCTGAAATATGACTCGTGTCTCCCCCGTCTCTTGATTCATAACTCGATAACTCTGCAAAGATTCCTGGAAACTCGATTCTGCATTTCATCATCTGACTTCTTATTTTATGCATATGGAATATCACGCGTCCACATGTATTATGAGACATGGTACATGAAAGTCATGAAAATACTTTTCTAAGGATTCGTTCAATCAAGTTAGTTTATATTTAATTTGTTTACACACTTCTTTTCGCCTTATATTTACAATATGATAATTTTCTACGCTCAGCTTGAAACACTTTTAACATTTCGTAGTTTGACTTCTCAAAACATTTACTGAATGCATTCTCATTTTTGTGGGTTTTAATATATTAAGAGCTGGGAATTTGTTAATTCTCTCCAAGCTGTTACTTGGTATATAGAAAGACTTGTACTCATCATTAACCATTTTTCCGACTAACACGAAATAACAATTATCACTTTTAAAACTAAATTAAAGGATAAATGATTGTTCGCATTTATTTTCTATTTTTAAAGTAGACTACAGTAGTTATATGGAGGAAAAATTATAAAATATAAACATCATAATCTTACTGATGTTACTGCCGTTATATCTTTCCTGTACGGGAAATGCACTACCGTCAGTAAATTCACTCTAGTTAATTGTTTTAATAGGTTAACAAATTAAAAATTCATGTTCATGTTTCATCGGAATAGAAACTTTCCCTAAAATAATTAATACTCTACAAATTAAACAGGACGTTTAGTAAATATATATGTAGGACTATATCATGACAACTGTATTGGTTTAGTAATAAAATTACAAAGTAAATACTTGTTGGTTGTACTAAGCTCATAACTTTATTAAAATACTTAATAAGCACCTAAAAGTGACTTAAATAATTTAAAGGAGGTTGTTGTGTTCAATTTTTTAATTCGAAACTCAAAAGGCGTATAACGCATAAACGTAAGTTACCACATAATCATACATTTTCCGAAATATGAAACTGTGACATCGTTACGAAAGCTGTTAAAATATATAATGTATTTCCAAACTATTACAAAAACCCTGGATCGCAATACAATCATCCTAATGGCATGGGGGACGATACAAGCCACGTAATATCAATCTGTCAGGAACACCATACTCTAATTACCAACCCTCCCCCATACCTTTGTCATTTGTTCAAAATAATTACCCCCCTCCCAACCGCATTAATACCTTTGTCACTAATTTATAATAATTACCAATCAATCACAAGGGGAGAATTAGAAGAGTAATTAACTGTGGCGTTAATCATTTTTGTGAAAAAAAGGATTTTAACATGGCGGCTGGTTGAATGTAAAACTCAAATTTTGAATCTAATATGGTCACAGTAGCAGCTTAGAAGTGTTTTAATTATGTATGCAGACAGTTACAATTCACAATATTAGTGGTAAATTTAAGCTTATAAATTATTATTATCGCGGTTTTTCAAAAAGCAAGGGCTCCACCTAACTGGTATTTAACTGGTAAATATCTTTCGAAAGCATATTTGGCTTTAAAAAAATATTAGGGCCTGTTGACATAAGGGATTTTTAATATTAAACTACTTTGGTTGTGTAATATGAAAAGGCTCTTATAGTAAAATAAGTAATACATCACTTACATAACATATATAACCATATATTACTTGGCAGTTGCAGTTGCATTTTGCTCTAAAACATCAGACGGTTTTCTACCAACCGTTGTTAAAAAGAACATGGTAAAACTAATTTATTATTATAGAGATGCCAAGTAAGATATTGTTTCCATATATGTATCAGACCCGATTGCCTGGCATAGCCTGCACATTCTTATTACATTTCATTTCCAACCAGAAAGGAAACATAATACTTCCATTGAAGCAAAGCTGCGAATATCAAATGCAACTTAGTATATCTAACTATCACATGATGCCACGTTCTAAGTTATTATGTCATTATAAGTGAGATATAACATTTTACAAATCTCCATAAGAATAACATTAGGCTGATTACGCAGGTTTATGCAAATCCGTTTGAAATAAAGCACGCAATGTTTGAAATTTACTATGTCTAATGATTTGGAAAACTTGAAATTTTAAGCTTTAGTAATATATATTTGAACTATTTCCTATGGGGCTTCTTGATCCTATTGAATGTAGAAAGAATAAGTGAGTTATTGTTGATATCCAAATAGAAAAGACAAATTGTTGAAAATACAAAATAATCTTTTCTTATACGTAATAAATTTACAAATTAAAACTACAGTTAAGAAAATGCTCCTATATCGTGGGATATGAAGATGTATTATTCTTAAAAGGTTAATGAATAAATTTGAAGAGGTATCATATAATTGTATTGTTCAGGTTCCCCAAATATTAGATATTTCCTCCAACAACATCAGTTTTGAGCATTCATTACACTAGACCGACATACATATACATGCCATCACTTTTTGCTTAAGTTTGTTCTATTTTATTTAGAGTTGCCATATTGTCACATTTATTATATGAATCCACTATTAGTAATATGTCACTGTCAAAATAACAGATAAGCTCTCAACCCGTATATTTATTCTTTTTTGTTTCCTTATTAAATTCATTTTTGACACTTTAAACCTTGATACTCCCCTATTTTAATGTACGATCTTACCTTTTAATCTTTAGGAAAACAGTTGTACCCTAGTAAGACGAAAAATCAGTCCCAAAAATAAAGCCAAGACAGAAAAATTGTGTTGGTGAAAAGCCCAACAGGTTATTTTGAAACGTGCATCTTTTAAAATTTTTTATCTGGGAATAAAGCACTTTAAGTGTTGTAGATTACATATTATAAATAAGCGAGACACTCCATGCAAAAAATTTGTTAATGTATAAGAGATTTCCTTACGTTTAGTTGCAAATGATTGATAATCGTAAAGGTGTACAGTTCGAATGAACTACTTCCTACTGTACCTGTAAAACTGCAGAAGTTCTGCTGAACATTAAATTGTACAAATATTTCTAAACCGTTTATTCTGTCTCCCCGGTAGCAAGTTGTTGGTGAATATAACCGTTATTACGTGTCATATCAGTGGCAATGCACGACTTTGGGGAGTCACACTTGCACAAAAAGTGCACTGTATGTCAAGCATCACTCTAAATTTATCGTTTTGTGTGTTTATGTAATCGTAATCGAGTACTTTTATTTTTATAAGTTATAACTCTTGTTACCTTTTTTTGTAAATGGTCTAGTTTTTAATATTTTCTGTAATGGATGTTCAAATATGCTTACATTTATGAATTTTCAAATGTTATTTTACTGAATCGTATTCTAATAACTGTAATTTAAGCAACTGTAATGTCCTCTAACAGTTTATAATAAAAATAAATAAATAAAAATAATCCTAGCAGTCAAAATTACCATCGCAATTAATGTACTACAAGAAACAGAAATCTGTTGAACATTGTGTAATAATTTGACATTAGGAACGTCTCAGAGTCGTGTAATATGAGATTATGATTATAAGTTTTGATTTTTAACATTTTTGTAACAGAGAAAGCTTGTTGTAGAATAAATATTGTTAAATATAAATTAACTTAAATTAAGTATTACTACATATAATCACAATCACCACAGTGGAAACGATCTTCTTAAATAAAAACAGTTGAATTGAATAGCTAATTGTTAAAATGATTAACAATCCCAAAAACTGCAAAATAAAAAGGACCAAAGAAATATCGACTAAATTTACTTAACAATTAAGATAGTATATTTATATAATCAATCGTTTAAGCTCATTACACATATTTAGTTAATTACTTGGTTTTATATATACTTATTTTTTATCTTTAAACGTACGTATGAAACGCTGTAACATATAGGTGTAGCTGATATAACCATGAATAAAATAATAAAAACAACTAGTTTAAATTATATATCCCATAAAACAAATATAACATGAATTTAGTCCGTAAAGGGGTAAATCAACATTATAGCAGGATTGTCGCTCGTCTTAAGGGTGTAATGAGATGGTGTATGGCGAGGTCTCAGATTACATGGTTGCCGTCCGTGCTATGAATGATAGGTTAGCCTTCATACAGGGTTTTCATGAAAAAATGGTGGGGATTAGCTGTCTATAAACGGTTATAAGACAAACATCGAAACCTAGGCTAGAAGAACTAGATTTTAAAGATTTGTTTGACATATTTAATCTCGGTAATTTCTAATAGCTATTATTAACATTTGTCATGTAACAAATTTGTATATTAAACGACAAAATAAACAAGGCGTACGTAAATGTGACCAACACAGTGATGACGTACCTTGCTACACTATAATTCGTACCTTTTTACTTAATTTTATGGAGTTTGATATATCTTGGAGAAACCAAATTGACTAGTCAAACAATAGGCAACCAAATATTAGATAACAAAATATTAAGAAGTTAGTGATGCTGTCGCAAATAACCAGCTGAATTGCTGAATTTCTGAGTTGTGAAATTTTAACTGTCATTTAAAACATTTACACTGGTAGTAAACTACCATATAATTTAAATAAAAAAGAAAACACATTATTTACTAAATCAACTCGTAATTCAGTGTATACACACGACTAACTATAAATTAAAGTTCTATTAAATTCATTTCATCAGTGAAACTTTTTCAGATATGATAAATCCGTAATTAGTTTTACATGAATTTCAAAGTTACTTTAACAGTCGGGTGTTTGATATCAAAGCATATGATGATTGCGACATGTTTGCAGTGTTCATAAACTAACGAAATGGTGTTGCATCTCCAAAATGGTAAATTATTACAATGATTATTTTCGTGGGTTTTAGCGAATTTCCCCTAAAGGTAAGAAGCTATTACTGTAGGTCTCAAGGTAAGACTTAAGCCCGAGACCATGATAAATTTTCGTTTTAAGGTCCCCAGATACCAAAAACACAATTTGTTTAAATTTGTATGTATGTATATGTTGAAGAACAATCATTGGTAAATTAAATACATATAAATTATCTGCCTACCCAAACAAAGAATCGTAATAATAAATTTCAAAGTTTAAATATTTAAAACCGTTAAAGTTATTTATTTGTTTTCCAAACTATTCCATATGAAAAAAATTACAATCACAAAAAACTGCCTCTACAGACTTTTTGTTGATGAAACTACATTGTTGTTAATACTTAGCACACATATCATAAGACTTTATTGCATGCTAATAAATGATTCCAGATTTATAACAGGACTACATTTTGTATTTTATTTTGCTTAATATTGCTTAGTTATTTTATTTCTTAATATCTTTTGTATATAAGTTGTATTACTGTTGAAGGTATAGCAAGTACAGAAAACAAGATACAAAGTCTATATGAACCACTTACGAATGGCTACAAATAATATAAACAAAATTACTTTCAGTTTTAAAACTTATTCAAATGAAAACATGCAAGGAGTTAAGAATGCTAATAAGGTTTTTTACTGTATACATACCTAAGACTGTCGATGCTGTCTACTGGCAATCATTTAAAATTACAATTATTTGGCTGGAAATCACATTTATCATGGGCTCCAACCTCATTATAGTTTGCTATATAGTTTTACGGTCGAATTATTTATTTCCGATCAACCTCTCAGGTCTAAAATTGCGGCGGGAGAGAGAAAGAGAGATAGAGAGGAGAGAGAGAGCGAGAGAGAGAGAGAGAGAGAGGGTTCTCAGTTTGCTTACTTCATTATCAAAGTCGATCAGGTTTCTTAATTTTCCCTTCGAGAAAATCTTTCCAAGGTGGGTTGTCTCTCATAAATAACCTTTCAAATTGTCAATTTAGTATCTTAAAATCAATAATTAAAATGTTGTCCTATTTTGTTTAATGAACTATCTTAAATATCTCAATGTATAATACACCCACTTTCTATATGTCTGTCCTAAATCGAATTTTAATTTTCTGTTGCAGAATAATTTGCCAACAAAAAACATTAGATGTCGTAAAAACTTCATAGTCATCCTAACAATGTCACTTCCCAGATCCCAATAAAAAATGAACCATTCTAACCGGTAATATTTTCAAACCACGGGCCGTTTTTGTATAGTGTTATTTTTTGTGAGCGTATTTACGATTAGACCAATTAAAGTACGAAAATTCCAGGAGGACTATGTCGGATTTTATGAAGAATTTTTAAGTAAACACCTTTTGAATATTGTATTATTAACAGCACATTTTCATCTTATTATCTGTTTAAATACCTGTGTTACTCTATAAATCCTAAGTACAAAGTGGCATGCATGCATAACATGGACATAACTCTGTTACCCGACTCTGTACGATGAACTATCTCATCAGCCACGGAGGAGCGCAAATTGCACGGTGCACAGTGTGTAACAGTGTAACACAGTTACCGGAGCTGCTATCATTGTATTAACTAGTTAGGAAATGAAATAGACTTTACAGAAACATAAAAACAGCTACTAGATGTGTTCTAAATACAGTTGATGAATTTTAGAGTGGAAACAGTAGTTAGCTTTATTAGTGAATTTCCTATGGAAAGTGAACTATTAGCATGACCCGCACGGTGAAACGTAAGCCCGGGACCACCATAGAAGTTCCTAACGTGACCCCCTGAACACGTTTTGGGGGTTCGTTCAAAATTGTATATATATATATATATACATATATACATACATATATATATATATATGTATATATATATATGTATATATATATATATATATATATATATATATATATATATATATGTATGCACTCTAGCGGTCGCATTTTTTGTCCGATTTACTTCAAATTTGGTAGGGACGTTTCTTTCTATAATCTGTTGGACAAGTTCGTTGGGCAAAACAATCGGAAAACTCTAAACCCCTTTTTTAGGGATTAATCTGCCAAATTTTGAGTTTATGGACCCAAAAAGGGTCAGAAAAGCCCCGGATGTGAAATTAACGCATGTAAAAAGATGTGAATAAGTGTGGCGAAACTTGTAAGCCCTCTCTCGTCATTCTAGCACAAATATTAACTAAGTTATTAAAGAAAATATGTATCGACCAAACACAGTACGTTGTCTTATGGGGGTTTTACATTAGAAAAGCCTATTATTCATTTGTTGGTGTACTTTTATCATCCCCAACAACCTCACGCCTACTTTAAAGCCTGACTGTACCTTCTTCTAACCTTATAATGCGCAAAATTGTATTCTCAGCATTGCAGGTAAATAGAACCAGGAGCATCAGAACAGCCAAAAAATCAATATTTTCAGATTTTAATAAAAATTGGAATAAATGTATATTTTTAACTGATTTTGAGTTTTTATAGTTTTTTATGTGGAAATTCACTTCCCTCACGTCAGCGTGCTGCGTGCGAACTCGTTTTAGCGAATTTCCCCTATAGGGAAGAAGCTATTACCGTAGGTCTCATGGTAAGACTTAAGTCCGAGACCATGATAATTTTTTGTTTTGAGGTCCCCAGATGACAAAAACACTATTCGTTCAAATTTATATATATATATATATCTATATATGTGTCCGTGAATGCGATAACTTGAGGAAAAAACGTCCGATTTCGATGAAATTTGGCTCAAATGTGTAAAATGACATTCATGACCTTCAGTTCGAAAACCAGAAACATCGGACTATGGGAAGGGGGATTTATGGGGGTTTTAACTTTTCCAAAAATCAGTTTTTTGCATTTTTCACCCTAAAATTTTTTAAAAACTTAATTTTGGTTTTGACCATGTTATAGAGCTTAACAAAACAAATAATATAGTATTTTGAATTATTAACCTAGGTTAAGTGGTTGCGGAGAAAACCCAAAAAAACCTACTCATAAAATCTCCCATGTTAATCTTATGGGAAAAAGGATTTTTGCATTTCCTCAGTTTATTTTAATTTAAACTTCACATTTGCTTTTAGAAATCTGTTCAGTTCCACAAAACAATCATTTTGGTGTTTAAATTGTGATTCTACGCCCAACCGTTGCTGAGATATTCAAAGTGCTAAACACAGTACATTGTCCAATGTTATCCTTATGGGGAATAAATAAAATTTGATATCTCGATTATTTATGAATGTATGTTGATGAAACTTGGTATGTGGCTTCACGTAGTACTGGTATATTGACATTTGCACAAAAAATTGATTTTTTATTGGTTATTCCCGTAGCAGCATACCTGCATACTCAGCCCCATGTTATTCTTATGGAGAATAAGTAAAATGCAATGACTCCCTTAATTTTGAACATAAATTAATAAAACTTGGTATGTAGCTTCACTTGGTTGAGTTATATTCATAATTGCATAAAAACCCATTTTTTGTTCCTTGTTGCAGCAAACCTGCTTACTCAGCCCCCATGTTATTCTTATGGAGAATAACTAAAATGTTATATAGAGCTTATTTATGATTGAATATTGATGAAACTTGGTATGTGGCTTCGCCTAGTTAAATTATATTTATATTAGCATAAAAATCAATTGTTTGTGTTCCTTGTTTCAGCAAACCTACGTACTCATTACCAATGCTATTCTTATGGAGAATAATTAAAATCGCTTATATGTGAATATATTTTTATGAAACTTGGTACACGGCTTTATGTGGAATTCAGACAAATATGCATTGGAAATTCGCTGAGTACGCAGGTTTGCTGCGACGGGGGTATATTAGATTTTGTTTAAGAATTAGTACAATTTTGATACTTTTTGCAATATTATTCTAATTTGTCCCTAAGTAAAAGTTGTAAAATGCTGGTATAAAACGTGTTTATATCTGAAATAAATGTTGTGTTAATATACTTAATGTAACCTCTATTAATGCATTTAAGGCGATTACCATTAGAAAGATATAACACACTTTACTTCCACTTTAAAAAAGATAGAATAATTGTGCCGTCTTTTCGTTTTGTTAATAAGATTTTTTTTCAAATTGGTTTTAAACTTGTTATGTAGCATTTTTATAGCTGATATAGTACCTATTCAAATCAAAGTATTACCTTTATCCAATTAATAATATAGTTTTCGTCATACCTCTTTAAAAACATATGTTTTCAACACATGCGTGGAGATGCTAAAGTTGTTCTTTTACTTCTAGGATGAACAGCTGACCACCTCGCCCGAAAAGTATCATTTTGATAATGTTTTTCTTCCTGAGACTAAAAACATCATTGGATGACACTTTTCGGTCGAGGTCATCAGCTGTTAATATGAATTTTTCAACTTGTCAACCATGAAAACTTGTGTAACTGCTGTTTATTTAGAGTAGCAATAAGATATATAAGGAAACCATATTTAATTATAAAAAAAGTAAACAAAATTTTGTTTTTGAGATATGTTTAGATTAAAATTGTTTGCAGTATGACGAAAAATATAGTTCATCATTAGGACCAAAAGTGGTTTTTCGATCCACGCTCCTTTTCCAGCCTCGGCTCCGCCTAGGCCGTTAAACTTAAGTTCGGATCAAAAAGCATCACTTTTAGTCCTAGTGGTAAAATATACTATATTAAAAAGAACGACTCAACTAACGCTACTATGTAATATTTAAGAGGTATTTTATGCCAGTAAAAGAATTTTACGCGATTAATACTTGTTTCTGTTATTCTTTAAAGGAATGAGTCCCAGCAAGAGTGTAACTATTGAACTCAATTCCCAGTGATAAATAAGTGATTATGCTACATTCGCCTTCAACAGGTGTTAAATCGTAAATTCAAACTACATAGTTCAATTATGTAGTGATGTAATACGATATTGTTCAGTTAAACCTCTTATTAAAAGGAGTCAGTATTTATTGCATAAATACAACTAACCACTTCATTTAACCATCCCAGTAAAATAAAGAATTAAAACAAATAAAGAAATCTTGATTTAAAATAATGTCTTCCTCAGCTATCGTAACAATAAGAGTATCACAATCATGCGCAGCAGGTGTATAAATTGGAGTATTTATTTATTAAAAACGTCGTCGCACTGAAAATCTCAGTACTCAATTTTCCAAGCATCAAATTCAGCTTTGCTGGTCACACAATTTCTGTGAATAGTGAAGTTATTGCATGTCATATAAACAGCACGGAGCGTTGTATGGCAATTCCGCCTGCACCAGTCACTTTTGTGGCAAGACGTGTACTGCATATGACGGGTAATACAAATAATAATGAGCTAATATATGAGTATACATAAACATTAAGATTACTTTTAAACCACTAGAGCTGAATACAACATGATCATAATACTGACGGGCATTGATGTAAAATCTAAAAATAAAATCTGAAACAGAAAATGGGGTTGTAATTAAATCGTGACAGGGATTGTTGTTTTTGTCTACATAGTAAGGATTCTTCGAGTACCACTTTCAAGGCGCACTGGCAGGCCTCTTAAACTGTGACATCAAACAGTTGTAAACAGACATTTGTGTTTGTAATGCGTCATCATATAAAGTAGACCACCTAGTCTGCTAATGACTTCTTGTGGATGTGGTTTCCCTCAACTTGGTTGATAATTTAAACTAACTACTTGCTAAACTATTCAATTTCTCCAACCGATGAAAATGTTTGGTTATTGAAAACTGAAACAAATTTAGTAACACCCGACAAAATAGACTATTTATCGTGACGTCACCTGCTGGACAATAAGCAAAACAAACATTATTTGATTATACAATCATTTTAAATATGCCATCGCGGTTTCTTTCAAAGCAAGGACTTTGAAAATACAAAACAACCATGTCAATTTAATTAATATGACAACTACCTCTGGTATTATGTTGAAGGGATGGTGCAACATATAGTAAAATACTTGAAGATCACAACCTAACAATACTTTTTTGTACGGTTATATGATGTTACGTTAATTATTGCACAGTTAAATCCATCTACAATATCATCGAGGAATGATTTTTAGATTTTTTTGTTTTGAACTAACCATACAATTATTGAACCTAATAATCCGTCATTTGTCAAGCCAACCTCTTGATAAAGCTGCTCACAATAATTGTTGTTTATATTTTTACAAACTCTGTTTATTTGTAATAAATAATTTTACATTTTTAAATTCTCTTGGACACGTTTTCTTCTATGCTTTATTACAAAAACCATATTAAAACTAAATGTTTGATATACTTTACGGGTAATGGTCGGAAATAAATATTGTAGTTAACATTTGAGAAATAGTTCAAATGTAATTTATTATGTTCAAAACATCTCTTGGGATTGCCCGAATCTACTCAAGCTTCGTAGTTATCTCCCTCATTTTCCATCAAGGTTTCAAGTTTAAGATTGCGTTGGGTGAGAGAGGGTTCTCTATTTACTCAATTCATTACCACCGTCGCGTCGATCAAGTTTCGTAATTATCTTCCCAGAAAATACTTTATAAGTAGAGGTTAATTTATTAGAAAGCCTTAAGGTTTCCCTAAGCAATTTCCGATCTCAAAACTTAACAAAAAAGGTCAATGTTGTAGAAAAAGTGGTGTCGGCCATCATCTGACTAAATAACTTTTGTGAAATACACCATACGAATACTTATTGGACTTCAACCTTAAAGGATTTTATTTTATTTTGTGGGATATAATAACTTAACACGTTTAAAAGTAAGTGCCATTGTATCCTTATTGAAAGCAATAACTATCAATATTTGTAAAATTAACAGTACGAAATAGTATGTTTTTATAAGTCAAACACTACGCCGTAAGACCAACTAAAGATACAGCTGAATGGGTATAGTAGTTAAACCATTAATAAACGTTACATTTAAATTATATCATAAAAAACAAGTAAAGACCCAGAAGTAACATATAAAATGTATTTAATTTATTTTTTTGTTTTAGTTAAGTTTAATCTTGTAATTTACCTTAAGTAACATGGAGCATGGAAGTTCGGACTTTGTATAAACCCTAGATAAACTAAAGGCATGATAAAAGGTATTTGTTTTTTATTTAGAGAGAACATACATAGTTTACCGACAGTAAACTAATATGATACAGACTATATATTAATAGTAACTATATTCAAGAGCCAGCTCACAAATCCTGGGCTTTCCTCCCTCGTTGCATTGTTGTTCGGCAGGCATTTTCCTAATATGTGGTGCCGGTCATAAAGTTTTGATGACTCCGCATTACTCAGGAAGGGGTCTGCATACAATTTAAATATTTAATGCCCTCGCAAATTAGTTTTAAATAGTTTTGTTACTGATCTTATAGGAAGTTAAATTTGTCATTGGTTTAGGTAATTTGTAATGCATGTAGTCACGATACGAGTCTGTATAAAGTAGAGAAGATTAATAAGAAATTGTAATATTAGTCTTCCTTTAACTTTAAATGCCATCCATATCACAACTAACTAATTAACTTTGTAGACTTAATCGTTTTTGCATCATTGAACTAATATATGGAGTTAAAAAGAAGGCAGTAAGTGAAAACTAGGTAGAAGTAAAAACCGGTGATGGATTTAAGATGGAATTGAAAGTGTCAATAAGACTGACTGTGAATGCGAGGGAGTCGATTTACAGTTCCTACTCAGCAGGGGAGAGGGGCCTGTCGACGAGATTGGTAATTTGAGACGCTGTAATGCCCAAGTAAAAATGATTTGTTAACTGGGTTAAATTTAATAAAAAAAACAAATGTAATGTATTCATTTTATTTGTTGATCATTTATAACAACGATTAATACAATATTGGCTGAAAAGGACCTATATCGCGAAGTATCCTACAGTATTAAAATATACTATATGGCTAAATAATTATTTTCTGTAAAGGGGAAAAATAATATCACGCGAAAAATTATGTAAATACAATTAAATTAGGTGACATTATTTATCCCAGACCAAGCCGTACTAAAGATAAATGTAAATCATATTTTTTAATTAAAATATATCAAATGTATAATTAATTGTACTATAATATATAAATGATAATTATTAGCATTACTGTAAAGCATATTTTTTATTATTAGAGATTGAAAACCACAATTTGCGGCAAACACAGTCAAAATTATTCGGAACCTATTGAAATAGCTGCAAAAAGGTTTTCCCATAAGATGGGGCAAATACTGTAGGGTTGCCTAATTTGTTTAATATCAACCCTTATTGAGTGGCCTCTGTGTTTAAAAGGTCTTGAAAAGCCGAGGGCAATATCATGAGGAAAATGTAACACTTTGTTTTATGTTTAATGAATGTGGGGCCGCAAATTTTAATTTTTTCGTTGAATAATCCAATTTTTACAGTTACAACTTATCTAAAAAATACAACTCATATTTTTACAACTGTGTCTTTTGAAAAAAGGTTCCTTGTAATTTGTATTATGAGAAACTAATTAAAGGTTAATAAAAAAATAATTATATTTTGAGAAAATAATAAATTATTAAATAGCAATCAGCATTGATAACCAAAAAGTAAAAGCGCTGGTGCCACCAACCAAAAAAACTAGTTTAATCAAATCGAAACAATATAGTTAGTGCAACTATTTAAAATTCATTCTAGAAGGGTAATATAAAGTAGGGCAAAACAATATTATTCCCTCAGATGCGAATTTAAATGGAAAAATATATATTAAAATTAAAATATAAATATGCAATGAGGCTTAATCAAGGACAGAGTGTAATCCAAAAAATATAAACAATATAGTTTTCCCTCACAATGACTTTACACTCTCGTCAATGAACGCTGGACTCGATCCTGGTTTCGTGTAATATTGTGTTAGTAAATAAACATGTAATTTTGATACTAACGTGAATTATGACTCTTGAACTGTAAAAGCTTTCTACATAGGCATAAATGTAGAAAGTCGAAAAAAATTTAAAATAAATGTAAAAATCGAAGTCCCGGCCCCATCCAACTCCTATAAGATCTTGAGCGGTCACCCCTGGCTTGCAAATGTGACTAATGTTGATATGGTACCTTACCGTCATTAGTTCACCGCACAGGTCAATGGTAACGGGCAGTTGAGGATTTTCTTTAAATAAATAAATAAATATATACACAGGGTGTCACAAAAATCCGGAACTGGCTATACATAACCATATTTTACATACAAAAATAAATCGAAAATGTTCAGTAAAATTTTTTCGATTTCAACTTCGTTTAGCCGCTATCCGCCATTTTATTTTTTTCACTTAAACATTTCTATTTCCGTAATGGATTAATATATCAAGTAAAAATTTGGTATGGAGCTTTACAGGATAAATGTCTAAATCCACAAAAAATATTTTTTTCCGACGTTTATTTTCAAAATGGCGGCCACTTTAAATTTTTAAAGTCAAATACCATGAAAACTAGCAACTGAAACAAAATTTTACAAGATATACAATTTAAAGCACTTTGTAATCCAAATCTAATGACATTTTTACTGTAAAAATCGGTTAACAAATAAAAAGTTATGGTAATTTTTTATAATAAATTTCAAAATGGCGGCCATATTCAAATTTCAAAGTCAAATTCCTGGAAAACTAGCAACTAAAACAAAATTTTACAAGACATAAAATTTAAAGGACTTGGTCAAGTGCACTAGGGAATTTGACTTTGAAAATGTTATATGGCCGCCATTTTGAAATTTATTATACAAAATTTCCATAACTTTTTTATTTATTAACCGATTTTTACAGTAAAAATTTTATTAGATTTGGATTACAAAGTGCTTTAAATTGTATATCTTGTAAAATTTTGTTTCAGTTGCTAGTTTTCATGGAATTTGACTTTAAAAATTTAATGTGGCCGCCATTTTGAAAATAAACGTCGGAAAAAAATAATTTTTTGTGGATTTAGACATTTATCCTGTAAAGCTCCATACCAAATTTTTACTTGATACATTAAACCATTACGAAAATAGAAATGTTTAAGTGAAAAAAAACAAAATGGCGGATAGCGGCTAAACGAAGTTGAAATCGAAAAAAATTTTAGTGAACATTTTCGATTTATTTTGTATGTAGAATATGGTTATGTAAAGTCAGTACCGGATTTTTGTGACACCCTGTACATATATATATATATATATATATATATATATATATATATATATACACTTAATTAATAAACTATTCAGTAGGAAAAAACTGTTCACTTTTTATGGAGTTAATAGAAAAGGGCCAAACCTTGTATGTATTTTGGAACACTACAAAATAAGTTTATAATGCTTTGTTGTGTTCATAATACAAGCTTTGTTTGAAGTAATAATCGGTAAACGAGATAAAGGCTTAACGGTAGTACATGGTTTTATGGAAAGTCGTCAAACTTTAATGTCCGCCCGTCCCATGTAGAGTTAACGTCCACTGGACCGCAGCACAACGAGCGAGGGATTACTTCTACACTACATTGAGGGATTTCAGAAGCTAGGCCTCATATTTTGTTTTGGTTATATTTTGCATTGGTTCACAGCATATTTGTATATTTAAAACCATTCTCTATCGGTTGAGAAAAGGTAATTATAAACAACCACTAAACACTAAGAGAATCTTGTTCTACAACTAGTTAGTTTATCTATCGAGTACAGTAATGGTATCACGCTGAGGGAGGGTTGCAGCTGACGGTAATATTATACTTGTGTGATATGAGAGCGTCATCTGGGCCTATAACTTACACAACGGAATATATTATGATCAAACCCTAACCCAAGGTGAATCTTGTTCTACAACTAGTGAGTTTATCTGTCGAGTACAGTAATGGTATCGCCCTGAAGGAGGGTGGTGGTTGCCAGTAACGTTAAAGTTGTATGACATGAGAGTGTCATCACTGGGCCTATTACCTGTACAACAGAGTATATTATGATCAAACCCTAACCCAAGGTGAATCTTGTTCTACAACTAGTGAGTTTATCTATCGAGTACAGTAATGGTATCACTCTGAGGGTGGGTGGTGGTTGCCAGTAACGTTATACTTGTATGACATGAGAGCGTCATCACTGGGCCTATTACCTGTACAACAGAGTTTATTATGATCAAACCCTAACCCAAGGTGAATCTTGTTCTACAACTAGTGAGTTTATTGAACGAGTACAGTAATGGTATCGCCCTGAGGGAGGGTGGTGGTTGCCAGTAACGTTATACTTGTATGACATGAGAGCGTCATCACTGGGCCTATTACCTGTACAACAGAGTTTATTATGATCAAACCCTAACCCAAGGTGAATCTTGTTCTACAAATAGTGAGTTTGATCATAATATACTCTGTTGTAACAACAGAGTATATTATGATCAAACCCTAACCCAAGGTGAATCTTGTTCTACAACTAGTGAGTTTATCGAACGAGTACAGTAATGGTATCGCCCTGAAGAAGGGTGGTGGTTGCCAGTAACGTTATACTTGTATGACATGAGAGCGTCATCACTGGGCCTATTACCTGTACAACAGAGTTTATTATGATCAAACCCTAACCCAAGGTGAATCTTGTTCTACAACTAGTGAGTTTATCTATCGAGTACAGTAATGGTATCGCTCTGAGGGAGGGTGGTGGTTGCCAGTAACGTTATACTTGTATGACATGAGAGCGTCATCACTGGGCCTATTACCTGTACAACAGAGTATATTATAATCAAACCCTAACCCAATGTGAATCTTGTTCTACAACTAGTGAGTTTATCGAACGAGTACAGTAATGGTATCGCCCTGAAGGAGGGTGGTGGTTGCCAGTAACGTTATACTTGTATGACATGAGAGCGTCATCACTGGGCCTATTACCTGTACAACAGAGTTTATTATGATCAAACCCTAACACAAGGTGAATCTTGTTCTACAACTAGTGAGTTTATCGAACGAGTACAGTAATGGTATCGCCCTGAGGGAGGGTGGTGGTTGCCGGTAACGTTTACTTGTATGACATGAGAGCATCATCACTGGGCCTATTACCTGTACAACAGAGTATATTATAATCAAACCCTAACCCAAGGTGAATCTTGTTCTACAACTAGTGAGTTTATCGAACGAGTACAGTAATGGTATCGCCCTGAAGGAGGGTGGTGGTTGCCAGTAACGTTATACTTGTATGACATGAGAGCGTCATCACTGGGCCTATTACCTGTACAACAGAGTTTATTATGATCAAACCCTAACCCAAGGTGAATCTTGTTCTACAACTAGTGAGTTTATCGAACGAGTACAGTAATGGTATCGCCCTGAAGGAGGGTGGTGGTTGCCAGTAACGTTATACTTGTATGACATGAGAGTGTCATCACTGGGCCTATTATCTGTACAACAGAGTTTATTATGATCAAACCCTAACCCAAGGTGAATCTTGTTCTACTACTAGTGAGTTTATCTATCGAGTACAGTAATGGTATCGCTCTGAGGGAGGGTGGTGGTTGCCAGTAACGTTATACTTGTATGACATGAGAGCGTCATCACTGGGCCTATTACCTGTATAACAGAGTTTATTATGATCAAACCCTAACCCAAGGTGAATCTTGTTCTACAACTAGTGAGTTTATCGAACGAGTACAGTAATGGTATCGCCCTGAGGGAGGGTGGTGGTTGCCAGTAACGTTATACTTGAATGACATGAGAGCGTCATCACTGAACCTATTACCTGTACAACAGAGTTTATTATGATCAAACCATAACCCAAGGTGAATCTTGTTCTACAACTAGTGAGTTTATCGAACGAGTACAGTAATGGTATCGCCCTGAGGGAGGGTGGTGGTTGCCAGTAACGTTATACTTGTATGACATGAGAGCGTCATCACTGGGCCTATTACCTGTACAACAGAGTTTATTATGATCAAACCCTAACCCAAGGTGAATCTTGTTCTACAAATAGTGAGTTTGATCATAATATACTCTGTTGTAACAACAGAGTATATTATGATCAAACCCTAACCCAAGGTGAATCTTGTTCTACAACTAGTGAGTTTATCGACCGAGTACAGTAATGGTATCGCCCTGAAGAAGGGTGGTGGTTGCCAGTAACGTTATACTTGTATGACATGAGAGCGTCATCACTGGGCCTATTACCTGTACAACAGAGTTTATTATGATCAAACCCTAACCCAAGGTGAATCTTGTTCTACAACTAGTGAGTTTATCTATCGAGTACAGTAATGGTATCGCTCTGAGGGAGGGTGGTGGTTGCCAGTAACGTTATACTTGTATGACATGAGAGCGTCATCACTGGGCCTATTACCTGTACAACAGAGTTTATTATGATCAAACCCTAACCAAAGGTGAATCTTGTTCTTCAACTAGTGAGTTTATCGAACGAGTACAGTAATGGTATCGCCCTGAGGGAGGGTGGTGGTTGCCGGTAACGTTATACTTGTATGACATGAGAGCATCATCACTGGGCCTATTACCTGTACAACAGAGTATATTATGATCAAACCCTAACCCAAGGTGAATCTTGTTCTACAACTAGTGAGTTTATCGAAAGAGTACAGTAATGGTATCGCCCTGAAGGAGGGTGGTGGTTGCCAGTAACGTTATACTTGTATGACATGAGAGCGTCATCACTGGGCCTATTACCTGTACAACAGAGTTTATTATGATCAAACCCTAACCCAAGGTGAATCTTGTTCTACAACTAGTGAGTTTATCGAACGAGTACAGTAATGGTATCGCCCTGAAGGAGGGTGATGGTTGCCAGTAACGTTATACTTGTATGACATGAGAGTGTCATCACTGGGCCTATTATCTGTACAACAGAGTTTATTATGATCAAACCCTAACCCAAGGTGAATCTTGTTCTACAAATAGTGAGTTTGATCATAATATACTCTGTTGTAACAACAGAGTATATTATGATCAAACCCTAACCCAAGGTGAATCTTGTTCTACAACTAGTGAGTTTATCGACCGAGTACAGTAATGGTATCGCCCTGAAGAAGGGTGGTGGTTGCCAGTAACGTTATACTTGTATGACATGAGAGCGTCATCACTGGGCCTATTACCTGTACAACAGAGTTTATTATGATCAAACCCTAACCCAAGGTGAATCTTGTTCTACAACTAGTGAGTTTATCTATCGAGTACAGTAATGGTATCGCTCTGAGGGAGGGTGGTGGTTGCCAGTAACGTTATACTTGTATGACATGAGAGCGTCATCACTGGGCCTATTACCTGTACAACAGAGTTTATTATGATCAAACCCTAACCAAAGGTGAATCTTGTTCTTCAACTAGTGAGTTTATCGAACGAGTACAGTAATGGTATCGCCCTGAGGGAGGGTGGTGGTTGCCGGTAACGTTATACTTGTATGACATGAGAGCATCATCACTGGGCCTATTACCTGTACAACAGAGTATATTATGATCAAACCCTAACCCAAGGTGAATCTTGTTCTACAACTAGTGAGTTTATCGAAAGAGTACAGTAATGGTATCGCCCTGAAGGAGGGTGGTGGTTGCCAGTAACGTTATACTTGTATGACATGAGAGCGTCATCACTGGGCCTATTACCTGTACAACAGAGTTTATTATGATCAAACCCTAACCCAAGGTGAATCTTGTTCTACAACTAGTGAGTTTATCGAACGAGTACAGTAATGGTATCGCCCTGAAGGAGGGTGATGGTTGCCAGTAACGTTATACTTGTATGACATGAGAGTGTCATCACTGGGCCTATTATCTGTACAACAGAGTTTATTATGATCAAACCCTAACCCAAGGTGAATCTTGTTCTACAACTAGTGAGTTTATCTATCGAGTACAGTAATGGTATCGCCCTGAGGGAGGGTGGTGGTTGCCAGTAACGTTATACTTGTATGACATGAGAGCGTCATCACTGGGCCTATTACCTGTACAACAGAGTTTATTATGATCAAACTCTAACCCAAGGTGAATCTTTTTCTACAACAAGTGAGTTTACCGAACGAGTACAGTAATGGTATCGCCCTGAGGGAGGGTGGTGGTTGCCAGTAACGTTATACTTGTATGACATGAGAGCGTCATCACTGGGCCTATTATCTACACAACGGAATATATTATGATCAAACCCTAACCCAAGGTGAATCTTGTTCTACAACTAGTGAGTTTATCTATCGAGTACAGTAATGGTATCGCCCTGAGGGAGGGTGGCAGCTGACGGTAATATTATACTTATATGACATGAGAGCGTCATCACTGGGCCTATTATCTACACAACGGAATATATTATGATCAAACCCTAACCCAAGGTGAATCTTGTTCTAAAACTAGTGAGTTTATCTATCGAGTACAGTAATTGTATCGCCCTGAGGGAGGGTGGCAGCTGACGGTAATATTATACTTGTATGACATGAGAGCGTCATCACTGGGCCTATTATCTACACAACGGAATATATTATGATCAAACCCTAACCCAAGGTGAATCACGTTCTACAACTAGTGAGTTTATCGAACGAGTACAGTAATGGTATCGCCCTGAAGGAGGGTGGTGGTTGCCAGTAACGTTATACTTGTATGACATGAGAGCGTCATCACTGGGACTATTACCTGTACAACAGAGTTTATTAAGATCAAACTCTAATCCAAGGTGAAACTTGTTCAACAACTAGTGAGTTTATTCATCGAAGACAGTAATGGTATCACTCTGAGGGAGGGTGGTGGTTGCCAGTAACGTTATACTTGTTTGATATGAGAGCGTCATCACTGGGCCTATTATCTACACAACGGTATATATTATGATCAAACCCTATCCCAAGGTGAATCTTGTTCTAAAACTAGTGAGTTTATCTATCGAGTACAGTAATTGTATCGCCCTGAGGGAGGGTGGCAGCTGACGGTAATATTATACTTGTATGACATGAGAGCGTCATCACTGGGCCTATTACCTGTACAACAGAGTTTATTATGATCAAACTCTAATCCAAGGTGAAACTTGTTCAACAACTAGTGAGTTTATCCATCGAAGACAGTAATGGTATCACTCTGAGGGAGGGTGGTGGTTGCCAGTAACGTTACACTTGTTTGATATGAGAGCGTCATCACTGGGCCTATTACCTGAACAACAGAGTTTAATATGATCAAACCCTAACCCAAGGTGAATCTTGTTCTACAACTAGTGAGTTTATCGAACGAGTACAGAAATGGTATCACCCTGAGGGATGGTAGTGATTAACGGTAACGAGTAGTTAGGTGGTGGTAACGTGAGTATACAACGAGTAGTTGGCTTATTTTTATTTTTTTTTGTACAATTAAGACAATTACAACAACATAAAAGTCATTACACGTAAATTAGAAGTTATTATTTTTGGAATAATGCCTGGAACTATGCGTTTACCATGTGATTTTCTATAAACTGTTACAAGCTCACTGAAAAGTTTTGGTAGTAACTAGACGGGGTGAGAGTATTTTACTTTTTACAGGAGATATTACGGAGGGTAATAAAAAATTTAATGTCTGTCCGTCCCATGTTGAGTTAATGCCAGCTCATGAACACTGGGCCGAGCGAGGGATTAGTTGAAAACTGAGGGATTTGAAGGGTCTTATACGTTGTCATATTGAATTTAGTAAATATATTTGTTTAATATCATTTTCCTATATAATTCCTGTACAAATTCTATATTACCTTTTTTACATAATATTCCACTTTTAAATCACACTGTCATGGCACAGCTACATACCATACTCCCACAAATGTTTTGCTAACCATGCAAATGCTATGTGATTTTTCAATTTTTTTGTAATAATTTCACCAACAGGGATATATGATGGTTTCATTGTCTATTAAAAATACAGAAACAAGGATAATTGTTACAATTGTAATTGAGGAGGAATTATTTGTATAAATCTTGTACAAAATAACTGTTCAAATGCACCGAAAATTGTGTCTCATACTAAATACACGTAATCAAATTGAATAGCTGATTAACTTGCAACAATTCTAAAGGTTTTTGATTTTGACCTTTTTAAATGGATTATGCTGTTATGCATGATTTTATAAACAAAGCTAATATTTTTATATAACTTTATGCCTAGACCTTTTATTCCAGTAAGTTGTTTGCAGATGTGAGATCTATAAGCTTATTAGAATGTTTTTCACACAGTTTTGCGTTTTATATTAGTGCATTTACTTTACAAATTAGGAGAATATTGTGAATACAATGTATGATTACTTGTAAGGAATAAATTTTTAAGCCTTTATCCCACTCATTAAAATTGTATTCTTTACATTTAATTAATTTGTAGTAATGTTGAGTTAAACATTCAACTTAAATATTTTCAATTGTACTTTTACAAAGAACCCTTGACTTATTGTTTAAGGGAAAGGAACAGAAAAGTGCTTAAGACCTTGCCTCAGAGAAAACCTACTTGAACACTCAAGGGTAAACAAAATTAGCGCACATAGTTAATTAACATTACTAAAACAGAGGCAGAGGTTTAGTTTATCGCGTTAGGCATCTCGCTAGCCTAACGGTTAGCGTCTTGGACTTCGCTTCAAGGGGTCACGGGTTCAAATCCCGGGGTGTCCACAAAGATTCATGGGGTTGAATCCGCTTTCCCTAAAAGCGTTTGTGTGATCTCATAACAAAAATGCCATTGGCGTTGAAATACAAAAAAAATCAAAGCCATAACGGCATTGTTCAAACATAAGTAATAACACTGAAGTGTTTTATACTGGAAAACACCATTTTAAATCGTTCTTAGATTGTTACTGTTGTAAATGGAAATCTGGAATATACAGGGAATGTTGTGATAATTTTCTACCGTCGTAAAGATCCCGTGACATAATATTTAGCATATAATTTAGGTTTTTAAATGAATATTACAAAATAACTAAAAATATGTTTTTATTGATAAGAAATTAAATACAAAGCATTTAAATAATCAGAAAATATTAGCAAATTGTTTACGTTTAAAAAGTGTTAATGTATGTATGCAAAGAGTTGTAGTGAGGAGTAAAGTTATTTACTATTAGGCTATTATATTAATTGTCATTTTATTATTGCATTTGGGCCGGTAAGACAGCACCTACAGTTTGTTACTGATTAGGCTTAATCTATTACGTGAGAGTATTAGCCTTAGAGAGAGCAGGCCTAAACGCTGTTACGCCATAGCTCCCCGAAGTGTAATAACGTGCTCTGATGGGAACATGACATATGTATGATATGAGAGCATCCACATCCCTGGACCAATTACCTCGAACTTGAAGGCTCATTATCTAATGAGCCTTAAAGGAACCTAACCATAATTTGATTCCTTAAAGTTCTTAATTTTCATCTTAAAACGATCTTCACAGGATCAATAATTACTAACAGGAAAATGTACGAAGAAATAAAATAACTGATTCTGACATTTATATTATCTTATGGCAAAACTTTCCGTTGTAAATGCACCCTTACAATTACGATTTGTCAGGTATTGTTAGGACAACTCACTAACTGGTCTCTTAACATCCGACCTGAATAGCAGAAATTAAGACAGCTAAATCAAATTGACGGAAGCCAAAACTGATATTTTAATCCTGGAATACTTAAACGTTAACTCAGTATTGCCTATAACCTATCAGGTGACATTATATACATCCTTTTAGCTCATAACTGGACTAAACCTAGTAATTGCTCTCCAATAATTGCTGATATTTTAGACCCATAACCTTTAGTACATTCACTACTTTTGTTACACCAAGATGTGCGAGTTAGTTGTTTTCCAGAGCACAGCAGATGTTCAGGATCAGGGAGGAGAGGTTAATTGCCTGTAAATAAACTTACGTACGCAGCCCTCACCCACGCCCATTGTGGCTTGTAGAATATGTTCCCGCTATAGCCGATGGCCGATCAACATACGGTGAAGCAGCTGCTCCGCAATACTCAGCCCATGTTAGAGAACTTAGAAAAGTGTCATAGGGAAAGCACTTAATAATGAAAATGCCAGTAATAAGTAATATAATAATAACGCGTATCACGAAATTATCACTTAACAAACTCAAATTATGGTTTTTATAAATATCAAAGGTGTTAAAGGTTACAGATTTTATGTTGTCTGCTTATAGGGACTGTGTGAATAATATGCAGTCTATGTGGATAACTTAATTGTATTGAAGTGTATTTGAATATTAGTCAATCCTATCCTATCCTACTGACGGATAACATATTTTCGTTTTAAATGTATAATTAATATCGAGTTAATTTTTTCACAACGTCATGAAAGTATATTGGTATTCATTTAGCATTAGCACCCTACAGTATGAAACTACAACACTGTATAAATCAATGACCAACTAATATAGTTACGAATAGCTTATAAATGTTGTATTTAAGAATAATTTTATTTCTCGCACAGTTCTTTTGAATATACTTAATGAAAGTAAAAGAAAGTTTCAACATTGTGATGTTATATGAAAAGATAGGCTTTTATAACCTCAAAGACAATATGTATTTTGCCATCACCGTCAGGTTGTTGACATCAAAGTGTGCTGGCATCTTGTACTTAGTGTCATGTTTTATAACATCGTAAATTCCTTTTATATTTTTCTCTAAACAAATTGCAAAGCAAATTATAAAATCAAGTTCACTGTATTCTTAAGTAAGTGTTCACTATATTCTACACCAATATATTAGTGTTGCCGTGTAAAAATAATACAGAAACACCCAAAAAAAACGAATTGTTACAAGTCCAATCAATAAATAATCCTACAACATTTTTTTACGAACTGTGGGAAGAAACTAACAACAATGATGCCTTCCATATTTATTGGCTTATATTACTTGTATTTTATCGATTAATGAAGGATTAATCAATATTGGTGCAGTAATGAAATCAAGAAGTGTACAGGAAATTTCAATTTCCTCTTGATATGTTGTACAACTAGTTGAACAGCAGTAGAGGATACTCTCAAAGTCATAATGACATGCCTCATGGATATGAATAGATTTGTATTGGTAATGATTCAATACATGTTAACTTTTATGCTCCGCACTACTCAATTATGACATTCGATAAGATACTGTACAATATAAATGATGTACCTAAACCACGTTTTCCCTGTTTTGATAATAATTGTCTGTGATTTAAAACATCCCATGGTTCACAAATTAGAAATTTGTATAAGCTGTGTAAGGAATTGTTTGTACACATATGCATTTATGCACTTATTGGTAATTAAACGTTTTTGGAAGAGATCTGCAAAGCCTACAACCATACATTACACTTCCATAAGGGCCAGTAGCGTGGAACGAATCCATCGAAGCACGGCGTGAGCCGACTGTTTAAGTAGCAGCACAAGGACCTACCTGAAATCTACCCGCTAGAACTAGGTTGCGAACAGACGTCAAGACCACTCTCCACTCTCATGTGTGACATAGTATTTCTAATACGCATGAGTTATTATTTTGCTTTAAAGTAAACAGATTTAAATTGTTTTTATTTTTGCTGTAACAATTAATTCAAAACAATTGTAGGTTTTGAATAATTAATATTTATGATGAAGAGGGAATAGTGTAACCAGTAAAACAATATTGGTATTGATTAAATTTACATACGTTTGTCATAATTATGTAAACTACAAAAATATGCATGATGAGCTAGACAGATAACTCATAACGTGTTTTTACTGAATTTTAGTCTCCAGTTATAATCGTAAAATATATAATTTATTTTGTCCGAATTATGTACATTTCAAAGATTACATCATAATAAGATATGCGAGTACTTTTCATATATTTAAATTATGAATTCAAATACAATGTAATTTAGGATATATTATGAAGTGTAATGGAAATTATATTTCTAAATTATACAATAAAAGCAAAAAACTAATGAAAAGAGTGATGATAACTGGTAAAAAATGTCATGAAAATAATGGTTAAAAAATTAATTATCATACTGAGTAAGTTTTTTTTAACCAAATTAACTAATTCATTATATGTACAACCATAATAAATAATTATGCTTTACATCTTAAATAAACAATAGCAATGTCAAATGAAAAAATGTTTAGAATATTGTTTCTTGCATCAAGTATTTTCCGTTCGCATGAAACAGAATAAGTTATATCGGAAACAATCAACTTGAATTGTTTATAAAGTTCCATTTTACCGTGTAAATTGGAAGCTCAGCTTTATAATCATACAAATAAGCAGTGAGGTGTTTGTGATGCTGGACAAGGCTTACCACGGGATGAAACCTTGATATAATTACTTCCAAGCTTTGCCGGGCACATAATTGGCTTCGCATATAGTGAAGTGGAGAAAGCCTAAAGGGTTTAAGGTCCAAAATCCCGTAGGTTGATAACTCATGATCTTTCTATATTAAACCGTTCTCATCAAAGGGGAATCACCCTTTTAAAATATGAAAAAGGTTATTTATTTAGAATTAAAAGTGTAATGCTTAATCATCTCTTTGAGGGTTCAACAACATTTTATATTATTCAGGTCGTCGTTAGTCAAAGCCTAACGTTTTTAAAACAATTTTTTTGGGATAGAACCTATTAGTGTTCCTGCATGTTCTAGCCATTTCTAGCATCATTTCAATTATTTTTGCATGTTTTCGTAAAATAGTGAACTATGGTACAGTGAAATATGGTATTTTGTGAAACCACATGGGTTTCGGCTCTTGTAAATTTAATGCAATATTCATGGTATATTATTTCACTGTAAACAAGTAACATAGAAACAAAACCAAGAAAACTATTTTAGATACGTTTTATTAAAGTAATAGTTATGGATCAGGGGACTTTTATACGGTGAAAAAAGTGTATTTTGGCAATAACAACTTTACCAATAACTACTTAACTATTTGCCGAAAAATAATTGTTTCATATTTTACTACACACAAGTTTGAATAACCTTGAAACTAGACTCGGTAGAGTCTTGAGATTTTTACCAAATTTCGTGATTACATTTATCAACTTTTAGTGCAAACCATCCTAAAAGTATAAATAATATTTAAACAAATTAACATTTAGTTTCAACATGTTTGTAAACAAATGCATTCTTTTATAATAGCTAAAATAGTTTCCGTGCGCTGAAAGTTTCTTTATCTCATGAATAATATAAAATAACAAGTTTATTTGAATTGGTTTATTTGACATTTGTTTAGACTGAGTTCAACAGTAAATTAACAGTCATGGCTAAATTAAAACAAATACTCATATGTTTACATAGGCAACCCACCCCGTTATCATTTTCAGAACGATCGATAGTCACAATCATTGCCGTTGATTTTTCAACGGGTGTTACGCTAGTACAGTTTAATATTTATATCATGTTTTTTACTACTTATTAGAAACAACACTTTATTTATTTGTTTAAAAAATAATAACTAACACATATATGATATTGTTCACATGTTAGCATAGAGGATAGTACACTCTTCCACTCTTAACTTGAACTTCTTCCTTTTATGAATTTAGTCTTGCAGGGGTTTGGATATTTCTTGATGATCTCCTCAAACATGTTGTTGATGGTGAAGGAGATGGCCGATGTGAAGGTGTTTGTATTTCGTTATTACTACTGGTAGTGTTGGCCGATGTGTTGTCAGTTGTGAGTTCAGCTTTCGAAAATACAGATAACTCACTTTGTTTCAAGTGATCAGTATGCACGAAAAGTTTTTGTCCAAGAACTTCTGCAACATATGTAACTGGACCCACACACTCGGTTATGGTACCCGGCATCCACTTGACTTCCTCCCCTCTTACACTGTGGACCAATACATTTTGTCCGATAGTAAAGTTTCTCGAAGGTCCACGTGTTTGGTCACTGCTTTCTTTACTTTTCACCTTCTTCTTTTCAACCGAATCTCTTAAGTGAAGCTTTAAAAAAGTTAACCTGGTTCTTGGCTGAAAATTCAGGAATAGTTCAGAAGGTGTCTTTCCCGTCATATAATGAGATGTATTACTATATGGAAACAGGAAACAGTCAAGTCGATGTTGTACACTCCTCTTAGGACCAACAAATGTGGCCTGCAAAACTTGTCGAAGTAGGGAAGATTTGAAAGTAGCCACCATGTTTTCAACTTGCCCATTGCTTGCTGGGTGGTATGGAGGTGTAAATATATGATTCACCCTATTGGAAGATAGAAAAGATTCAAACTCCGCTGATTTAAAAGGAGGTCCACCATCTGTAACCAAGTTGTTTGGTATTTTGTAAGCTGAAAACAGGTCCTTAATTTTGCTATCGTCAATTCTGCTGTTATATTATTCATTTTAACAACTCAGCAAAATCCGCATGAACTCGGCACCACTTTCTCTCAAGTAGTCCAAGGTTGTAAAGGCACTTTGGGAGCTGTGTTACGAGTCATTTGACATACTGAACAGTTCAATGTCTTCGTCTAGCTTAGGCCACCAAACAAAGCTTCTGGCCAAAGATTTCATTCTATATATTCCAGGATGTTCTTCATGTAGAAGATTTAAAATTGATTTCCGTAGTGTTGTAGGAGTAATGACTCTATTACCCTATAAGAAACAACCAGCTTCAATGGAAATCTCATTTTTCCTACTCACGTATGGTTGTAAGGTAGTTTCCTTGTTCAAACTTACAGGCCAGCCATTGGATTAAGTCCATCACTTTTGACAGGATTGAATCACGTTTAGTTGCTTTTTCAACTTCTGCTGCTGTAACTGGAAGTTCTGGGAAGGGTGCAAAGAAATTCACATTGATATCATGAGTTTCATCATCTAATGCTCTAGGTAATCTACTCAATGCATCTGCTTCAATCAATTCAGAACCCTTGCGGTAGACTATGTGATAGTCATAAGCAGACAACATTAGTGCCCAACGTTGCATCCTGACAGCAGCCATTACTGGAACGCCTTTCTTTTCAAACAAAGCTACTAAAGGGGCTCGGTCAGTAATCAAAGTAAACTTAGTCCATAGATGTAGTTATGAAATGTCTTTATTGCATAAATTATAGCAAGTGCCTCTTTATCCAACCGAGAATAATATTTTCTGACTTTGTCAACGTTCTAGAAGCAAACGCTACAGGTCTAACAGACCCATCAGGCATAACATGGTTCATTACACAACTTACACCATAGCTGCTCGCATCAGAGGAAATCTCAATTGATTTCTTGCATCGTATGGCACTAAAGCTTGACTTTCAGTAAGAAGACGTTTACTTTTCTCAAATGATTGAATAAATTTCTTGTCCAGACCCAAACTAACATTTTCAGGAGATGGAGCATCTAGAACAGCGTTTACTAACTGAGCAGTGGGGTTAATACCATTAGAATCAAAATTGTGACCCATGTATATTATACTTTTCCGCAATAACTAACTCTTTTGTGCGTTGGCCTTGATCCCGTATTTCAATAGACGGTCTAATAGAGCTTCAGTTTTTATTCTAGCATCATTTAAAGAAAAACCAACAACCAGGATAAAAATGTGTATCTGGCAAACCATGTAGGATTTTATCCATTGCAACTTGAAATTGAAAAGGGGTGCTCTTGATATTAAAAGGTAATCTCTTGAATCTGAAAAGTCCTTTATGACTGTTAATGGTGGGTAAGGGCTGAGATTTTTCACTAACTCCTAGCTGAAAATAAGCACTTTTGGGATCAACTTTTGAAAATACGCTCCCCCCTGATGGATTATCAAAGATATCTTCAAATAGTGGAAGGCTGTAAAATTCATTTTTGCTTACTCTGTTAATGGCCACTTTAAAGTCACCACACAACCGTACTGATTTACCATCTGGTTTTGTAACACAAACTAAAGGTGTGACCCAGTTTGGTTCCTGTACCGGATAAATAATATCAGATGTTACTAAATTGTCAAGTTCCTTCTCCACAGCTTACCTTAAAGCATATGGAACTGGACGTGCCTTACAGAAGATTGGAGTAGCATCTTCGTTTACATTTACTTCGGTTGTGATCCCTTTTATTATACCAATATTTCCTTCAAAAACATTACTGTACTTACTTTTTAACTTTTCTTTCAAATCATTGTACGTATTTTCATCTTCCTGAACTATGTGCTAACCTGATTTATTGTCAGACAACAGAAATATAGAAGACCAATCAAGTTTCAACATTTTAAACCAATTCCTACCTAATAAAGTAGGTTGTTTTACTTCGGTTCCTCCCACAACTATAGGTAAAGTCAAATTTTGATTTTGATGCTTTACATTAACTTGTATATTTCCCAAGACATTTAATTCATGACCCGTATATGACTTTAACTGTAGCTGAAAAGGGCACAAATCTATATGGCTGAATTTACTGTTATAAACATTTTCTGGTATTACCGAAAATACAGCATCTGTATCAACAATCATATTCAACGGTTGACCCTCAACATCTAATGTGATTTGATAACTACTAACAGGCCCCATTGAAACTTCATTCATGACAAATAATGAATTCAAATCATAACACTCGTCAGTGTCTTCGACTAAATTAACTTTATTCTTACTCTTGTGACCTACATTAGTCTTATTAGAGTTTGATCTACAAACAGAAGTTATGTGACTAATTTTGCCACAAGTGTAAAATTTAGCATTCTTATGAAAACACGAAGCATTAGTGTGTCCTGATTTACCACATTGGTAAAATTTACTAAGCTTATTCGAATTTTCTGATGCATTACTGGATGAAACCGACTTAGGTCTGATTTGTTACAATTTTGACATTGCTTTGACTTATTTTTGACCATATTTATACCTACATAACTCTGTGTGTGAAAACCACGTGTTTCCTTTTTGGCTGCTTTAAGGTTACAAGCTAATTGAAATATTTTGGCAAAACTTTCATTCTGCTCAACCATTAACCTTTGTTAGATATCTTCGTCCTTAATACCACTGACAAAACGGTCCCTGATAGCCTCATCCAAGAATGTTCCAAAATTGCCAGTTGCAGAAAGATGTTTAATTTGAACGACATATTGGGCAATATTTCACCCTCCTTTTGAAATCGTTTGTAAAACCTACACCTTTCACCTATAACACACTTAATCGGACTGAAATGGGACTTAAGAATTTCAACTAGATCGTCATAGGTTTTCTCAGCAGGTTTGTCAGGTGTTAAAAGGTTTCATAAAATACCATAAATGCGTATCACAGTTAAACATAGAAGGACTTTTTTGACATCTTTGATACTATTAGCAGTACAATAAAGATAAAACCGGTTCAAATCAATAGAAAGATCCTCTAGGTCCTCGAATTTGCCTGTTACTGACATCTCTTGATAATTATCAATAAAACGTAATATTTCAAAATAAAAAAAAAGTATTTACTTATCTGCAATACTTTGGAAATCACTTTGGATTATATTTTTCTAATAAATCCCATCTTCGAATGACAATAAAATGTTTTTTACTACTTCTTAGAAACAATATACATTAAATTGCTAGAAACCACAACACTTTATTTATTTGTTAAAAAAAAAAATAATTAACACACATATGATATTGTTCACATGTTAGTATAGAGGATACTACAAGTTTAAAATGTATTTATATCTATAGTGTATTTTTTATGCGATAAAGAATTTAAAGTTCCCTTCAAATTGATACCAAGCCAATTTTTAAGTTAAACAATTTCATATAATATGTTTTAGTGGTATCTGTTTTCTAAGACAATATGATATCAAAGAATAGAATCAAGAACTTGCATATAATTTGTATTTGTTGTCCTATGCTCTCACAAAGCTTCAGCCACTAACCACACCTTAATGGGACAAATATAAACTTTACATCAGCCTTACATATTAAGAGAGATCGATTAAAGGAAATATAAGTCCTTTGAAGAGAAAAAGATTTATTTTTTGTAAAATTTAACCTTAACAATGCAGAGAGGTCCTAACACAAACTGGCAAACATATATAACACTATGGTACGTGGGTGCACATCTTTTATTAATTTTATGTTACATTGCATGATCAGCATTTGGTTTTTAACAACTAACTCGGTGGTCGAAGCTACAAGACAACCATCTCTCTCGAACAAGCACCACTTTTTGTGGCTTGGTGATCCGGGGTCAGACACACAACGAGTGGTCATATTTTTAAGAGTGTGGTTTACATTAGAGTGATTTAAGCAATTGACAATCAATAAACCACATATTTACTCACCCTAGAAGAAAATAAGGTATTCTTACCTTAAAAATAGACTGGCTAGAATGTTTTAAACAGAACATTCAATAAAATTATTTAAAAAATTGCAAAGTACTTTGTAAATTACTTTAACTAAATAATTTACAAAGTCTAACATTACAGTTCTATTCGAGCTTACCATCTATATACAGCTAAGTTCAAACAAGTTAGCTAGAATAAATTAACACGTAAAAATGATATATGATGGTAATTCTTTCTTTGTCTTTGATTCTTTAGTAAGGGTAACTACATAAAATTATTGCAGCAAGCTAAAAGATTTATCTGTAAACAAAGAAGTCTAGACACAACAAATACGTTTTTAGTTAGGATACAATATAAGATTTTTCCAGTCAATTAGCAGAGAGTAAGTGTTTTGCTAACCTATATTCGCATCACCCATTTATAAAGAATCAACCAACAAACGCTTATTGTAAAACTATATTAAAAGAACGTGCTTTTTAAATCTATCACCTCATTAAATTACATCATGGTAATACACAAAATTCGTAGTCGGATGTAACATTAATAGAAGTTTTATGTCGGTATTAACGCTTTTAAAATCAGACTACACCGTTTTCTAAGCAACAGATTCAGTTTTCTGCTTACAAGATTTCTGTGAATAGCGAAGATATTACATGTCATATAAAAAGCTCGGAGCGTCGTCTGGCAATTCCTCTGGCATCAGTCATGTTTATTGCAAGATTTTTACTTTCTATGATATACGAATCATAAATAAAAATGTATCTGTTAATACTAACACAATAATGTTCCTCATATACCAATAAATTCGATACATAGCATTACACAAAATAATAATCATATTTAAACTGCATCTGAATTTGAATTTGAGAGGTAAATGATTTGTAAATGAATAGGTTTTTTATCCCTATTTTTAAACCAAATATGAGCATTTCAATCTCTGTCTTGTTAGTTCACAAACTCAACCTTTTTTATTACTATATATGTACTAGGTCTAGAAAATCGTTAAATAACCACCCAAAAGCTACTGTAGTTTAAAGTAAGCAACATGATTGATTAAAACTGACTAATTACATACTAACGTACTACTTTGACTAGGGATTCCAACTGATGAGAATGTCTGGTTATTTAAACTAAAATACAATCAGCAACAACTGACCGAACTGAGTCAGAACACCGGCACCGTGTTCATGGTGGCGTTATCAGCGACACAATAAAGCAAAACAAACAACAGTTGATTGAGCAATAATTTGACATGATGACATCGCTGTCTCTTTTACAAGAATTTCGAAACGGAATTAATTATTGATTGAACTTAATTAAAATTAAAAGTACATATAAATTCCGCTGAGAATAGTTCTATAACCCGTAACAGAGAGAAAGTCTTATAAAGACACGTCTTTTTGCGTGGTTAAAACATTTTACTTATATGTTTATTCAGACTTTTTAGTAATTTAGCTACATTGATAGATAATGTTAATAAATATAAAAAATAACCGTATTAAATATTATAACAAAATGTAACAATTAATTTAGGATTATAAGAATGATTAACTAATTTGCAAAATGTCATTTTTACAACTCCGTTTATAAAAGTGGTAGTGTATAAGTGGAGTGACAACAAACGCCCTTGACAGGATCCCCTCTGAAAAATCTCAATAGGTAGAAATTAATCATTTATCAAAAAACAACAAACTCATTAAAACCTCTTCTCAGTTTACCTGTTTCAAATTTGGTGTACTCCAAGGGTATATTTAGGGCTTTTGCGCTTGCTTTGTTATCTAAAGAGGTGGGTAAGGCACTAGTGCATATTCTGAATAGAGGCCTCTGTCTAAATGCCGATAATGAAAATCTGGTGCTACCATCAAGTTTGTCAGAGGAAACCGATATTTATGCATATAGGGAATTATAAAATATTGGAAATTTTCTTAAAATACTCAATTTAGTCTGAAACAAAAAAATTTTGTAAATTTTAAAACTACACAAAAAAGAATGTTGGAAGATCCAGTAGTAACTTATGAATCAAATTAAACTGAAAAGAGAGATAATGAAAAGGTTCTAGGTTAACAGTATATCAACATTTAAATTGGGATGGTAATAAACATAAACTTGTAACTAAAATAAACTGGAGTTTATGTATTAGCGAGAATGAGTTATTATTGAGATGTAAACACTCTGAAAAATATATATGTTGCCAATGTATTCTCATTTTGTATTTGTGTATTGCATTGTACGGTTGAAAATAATTAACAAATAAATACGGAAAGTATTTTAAAACAACAAAAATGGTATTACAATTGTGTTAAATCTAAAAGTTTCTGATTCGGCAAAGGATCACTTTGAAAAGTTCGCAAATATTTACTCTTTTCATCCAATTGAATCAATTCTCACAGCAAAAAAAAAAAAAACTAAACTTGAATATTAAGTTTCAAGTTGTCCCTAAAATCCAGAGGATGGAATGAAGTTATCCAGCCCCACTTTTGGGAAAACCCATCATATATGATAAATATATTTCCGAAATTCATTCCAAAAAGGACATAAGCTAAAAATGGCTTTAAATAACCAAAATATTTATATACCTAATAAACGAAGCTTTTTATCCTATTCAAGAGCTTTACACCCCTCTCTAAATACAATTATATTTGTATGAGTTAATGACAAGTTTATTTCAATGGACTGTGACGTTATTTATTTTACCACGTGTGCAAAAAATCAATAACAATTTATGACTATGTCTAAACATTTGATTTAAATCCGGTATACTTCATAGATTTTTATTTACGTAGGAAATAGATAAATGACTGATTATAGCGTTACACATTATCAATTTGACGAGTGAATAGCGGATCCGTCGCTATTGGCGTCGTTGTTAGCCTGACATTCACTCAATATGTGGCGGCGGTCATCAAGATTTGATGACTCTACATTACTCAGCAAGGGGTCAACATAACCTTTTACCACTTAAGTGTGCTTCCATATAATTTATGTTTGAATATTATACATTTTACGACCTGTCAAGTTTATGATATTAAATATTTATACATCATGTAAGACCAAGTTTTATGTATACGTTTAATTATAAGTGAGATATATAATTTTACATATTCTCTATAAGATTAACACTGTACAATGTTCTGTGTTTAGTATTTTCAATATCTCAGAAACCAATTGACTTAGAGAAATAATTCAAGTTACTAAATTGTTTGTTTAAATATTCCTCAATATTCAATTTATTCCATGGTGCAAACTAAAATTTGGGTTTAAAAATAATTAACTATATGTACAAAAATGTTGTGGTACAACACCCCCCCCCCCCCTTTAGAACCAAATGTTAACAAGATCGAACATTTTTACAAAATATATCGTGACTACTTATATATATATATAGAGATTTGAACGAACGGTGTTTTGTGGATCGGGGTGCCTAAAAACTACAAGTTATCATGGTATCGGGCTTAAGCCTTGCCATTCCATCTACAGTAATAGCTTATTCCCTATTTGGAAAATTCGCTGAAACTATCCTGTTACGTAAAACCCCATATAGAAATGTGTTATGTATCAACATAAAATATATATCCTACTTGTTAGAATAGTAATAGTGTAACTTATTATGTATTGTTATGCAAATTTTTAACAGTTTATCAAATAGTTGCATCCCTTCAGTAAACTATACTAACTCCTGAACTATATATATATATATATATATATATATATATATATATATATATATAAAACTTCCTGTGTTTGGGGTTTATTGATATCTGCATACAAAACCAATTTCATGTGGTCCCTATTGCAGCAAATCTGCGTACTCAGCAGCTATGATGTTATTCTCATGGAGAATAAGAAATATGTTATACCTCGCTTGTTAATGTATTGGTAATAGATGGTATGTTGCTTTATCTGGTGGTGATCCATTTATATTTGCATAAAACCCCAATTTTTGTGGTCCTTGATGCAAAAAACCTGCGTACTCAGTCCTAATAATAATAAGAGAATAAGGAGAATAAATAAAATGCCATGTATCGCTTATTTATAAATATGGTTTGATGACCATTTTTAAGTAGCTTCAAGACGTAGTGAGGTACTATTTGAAGTTCGCTGAGGGTGCAGGTTTGCTTCAACGGAGGTATCTCATGTTATGATCATACCAACATACACGTTAAAATACAAGGAGTGAAAACCCCGTTTATTTTTATATGTAAATTAGGGGTTCCCCCCGAAGGATTGAATATTCACTGTCAATAAATGAAAAAATCTTTTAACGAAAGTGAAAATTGTGTGCGTTAAGAATTGAGTTGTTCACTCTATCATTATTTAGTTTCTAAACTTTCTTTTAAGAGTGACATCCATTCATTCGTTCGAGTGTCTTTGGTGGGTGTAGGATATGAAAGCAACTGCTCGGGAATAACAACGATAGTTTCTCCATGTTTGTTTTGTGGTTTTGTGATTTTTGATCTCGTTGAAGAACAAATTAATCAAAGGAAAGATAATGATAATCAATCATTTAATGTTATTTTCACTAGCTATTAGTTTAGCTGCCATATAAAACAGTGCCGTATTCTAGTTCAGTATCGGTTATAGTGAAGTGGATGATTACTTATGAAGTCCACAAGAAGGAATAATTTGAGTAAGGTGAATAATTTAGGTTAGGTAGTAAAGTTTTGAAGTTATGAGCTAATGAGAATTAGATTTTCTGGACCTTTTAAGCTTAAATTCGGTATAAGAACATAACTAATATATCAGAACAAAATGCAAGCCTATTCCCATTACGAAAATGTTTAAGGATTTCACCCTTCGGAATTTCAAAATAAACTCTTTTAACAACCTTGCACCTACTACTGGATTGATGAAGCCAAAATTCTGTATAGATCAATGCAGACATTTACTTACTCCAGGTACAAATATACTCAAGAATTCTGGCCCACTGGCTTTTAATATAAGCGAGTTAATCATCGCTCACCTAGTACTCAACCAACGGAGCTGAACTTAGGTACCTTAAAGGAATGAACAACAGCATGACTATTATGGGGAGTCACGGTGTTTTTCTCTCGAGATTTAACACAGACCCTTTCTCGTGCGTGAGACATGGATGGACCAGATCTTCGCCTCTCTAAAACTATATTTTAGGTAGGCGACCACTGAGCGCCTCAACTTAACAGTAAATTTGGAAATGTATTTTGGAGATAATTAAAGGGTTGAGGAGTTTTCTTATGCCCTTTTAAAAATTGAAAACGGGACATTGAAAACTAAACGTAGTCTCATAAACATCTCTCCTTCACTCGGCACAAACGTTGACTGACAGGATTTACCGATCGACAGTTTTTTCCCCGAGGTTCATAAACAGTTTAATTTGGAAAGTGCGTGGCTCTGTGGTTGTGCCATCCTCTCTCCACCATCGAACAAGCAACGGAGATCAAAACAAAAGTAGGTTCCTTCCAAAGCGAGGGGCACTGTTCTTTTAACCTTGACTACGCTGTTCACCACCCGACAGTGTTCCTCGGCTTAGTGACACTACCCGAACTATCTGCCAGTATATTTCGTTAGCTTCTATTAATTGTGCAGTAAAAAATGTAAAATATAATTTAAATATTTTGTAATTAATTGGGTTGTTATTTTCTATAATTAACCTAATATATATATATATATATATATACATACCGGGTGTTTATAAAATAAGTATACAAATTTGATGATCAAATACAACTATATTTTATTTAAAAGTTAGACACAACTTACATTTTCAGAAAGCACATATTCCCCAGTCCTTTTCAAAATATTACAACTGTTAAATATGTACATCTTGTTTCACATGGCAGAGATCTTGTTTCACCTCTGACCAAACTCTCTGACGTGTGGGATAATCAACACTCTCTACTGCAGCTATCATAAGAGAGGGGTACAAAAACTATGTCTTTAACAAAATCCCACAAATAAAATCACAAGAAGTTAAATCAGTGCTTTGCGGAGGCATTCATAAAATTGACTTCATCGCGAAAAAATGTTCTCTAAAACAGTAGGGGCCATTTTCTTCCTAAAAACTAAACATTGCCACTTAACACATAGTTGATGACAATAATCTGAATGAAACAAAACTTGAGGTATTTTCTTACACATAGATTCCAACTACATCGAAGTAAATTATGTAGTTATTAGTTTATTGATGTATAAGTTTGTTTACTTCGTTAATAAACACCCTGTATATAGACAACCCGTACGAAGGACGGGTACACATTTAGTTTAAACTATTAACTATTGGAACAACTTAAATAGTTGTCAACCTCCCACCGCAGTTTCCAAATTAGATTGTTTCTGTAGGGTTTATAGAAAATAAAGTATTAGTAACACATATTTACTTTTAATAAGTATTTTTGTTACACTTGATATTTGTATAGAGTGTAAGTTTAAATTCGAAATGTTGATTTAGAGCTAAAAAGTCCAAGATCTGTTTTGATATTGAAAAACTTGGCAAACTAAGTGAAGCTCATACAATATGTAAGTATCTATCTATAAAGGGGAAAGGTATAGAGAGAGTTATTCAATAAATTCGATGTGACAACGTATGAGACCCTTCAAATCCCTCAGTTTTGAATTAATCCCTCGCTCGTTCTAGCGTTCATGAGCGGGCATTAACTCAACATGCAACCCACGGACATTACATTTTGATGACTCTCTGTTAAACCTTCTGTAAAACTGCAATACATTTAGTTATTACTACAGCTTTTCACCAAGCCTGTTAAAAAATTAAACGAATACGTGTCTAAATTACGTGTTGTGACTTATATGTTGCTTGTATCTTCCAACTGGTTTAAAAAGAAAACAAATATTACTATAAATCTAAAGTCACTAATTATAGTGGGTTTGAGATATATTACAACGTGTTCGGTCGTAGAGGTAATAGGCCCAGTGATGGAGCTCTTACATCATACAAGCATAACGTCCCCGCCATCAGCCGTACGCCCCTCAGGGTACCATTACTGTACTGGTTCGTAACAAACACCTTGAAGTATTCTCTAACGTTGCCAAACGAATTAAGGAAATGTAGCCGACCACTGAATGTCTAAACTTAACAGTAAATGTGAAAATATATTTTGGGGAGGATTAAGGGGTTTAGGAGTTTTCTTATAGTCTTTTAAAAGTTTAGAACTTGACATTGAGAAACAAATGTAGTTTTATAAACATCTCTCCTTCACTCGGCACGATCGTTGAATCACAGGATTTACTGATCGTCAGCCTTTGTACCAAGGTTCATAAAGCTATGGTTCCACAGACTGCGGAATTTATGGTGGGCGGTGCAAAATTTTCCGCTGCGTAATTATAACGACACTGGTTCAATGGAGTTCCCTATTGCCTGGTTCCACTGACGTGCGTTTACGCATCCGGAATGTTCGGTTCCGCCCGGTGGACAAATCATACTGGTCTGAGAGCAGTTCCCGTCCGGAATCCGCCGGCGAAGAGAAGCCTTCTACCATTGAGACTGGGCAGTTTTTGTTGTAATATTATGTATTGTGCATCGAAAAAATTGTTGATGAACGTTTTTCATCGACCGAAGAGGAGGAACATGTTGAGTTGGTGTCAGGCCATGACGTTTTCCGGAATATAAAAAAATACGCAATTTGGAATACACTAGGAGAAAAATTGAGAAACAGATAATCTTAATTTATCATTAGTTTTTATAAGTTCCAGTGGCCTAGATTCAATAGGGATCAGAGGGGTATCCTCCCTTGTAACGTGGAAAAATTTTAATGTCTATTATTCTGAAATTAAGCTTACGCATTTTATTGAAAATAGATACTTTTAACAAAACAAATATATGATATATATCTACAAAAATGAATCTTAAAATAAAATTACCGTTTATCAACACATGTCAGTGAATAATAAAATTAAATTTGAAGGGTATTCTAGTAGTTTTATTAAACAAATAATAATAACAATAGTAGTAATCGTTAATGAGTTTAACCAAAAAGAAAAATCGGCCTTTCGACACCCGAAAGTAGCACTTAAATTTAGTTTCATTGCCTACCAAATGTCTACAAATGAGTATTTTGTAAGCTCTTTCACTGTCCCTATTCTTAAAAATATCTATCTCTTCAATCACTATAAGTTGGTACTAATAAAGACAAAATATCGACAACATAATCATCAATGTCATCATAAAGCATCAAAGCCACGAGGACTTTCCTCTTCCTATCCATACTCGTTACTAGTTTGGACACAACTGAATTTCCGCACCGTTATTTACGGAGTCACAGTTACCACCTCTCCGGATTTTACGCGGCGGAATCTCCGCAGCAGAAAATTTCGCACTTCCTGCCATAAATTCCGCACTTCCTGCCGTGAGTTCCGCAGTCTGTGGAACCATAGCTTAAACAGTTTAATTTGGAAAGTGTCTGGCTCTGTGGTTGTGCCATCCTTACGTCCACCAATAAACAAGCAACCGAGATCAAACCAAAGGTCTCTTCCAAAGTGAGTAACGAACATATACATTTTTGAACACCGTTATTTTATCCATGACCACGCCGTTCACTACCCAACAGGGTTCTTCGACTTAGAATATCATCAGTACCCGAAATATCTGCCAGTATATTTCGTTAATTTTTATTTATTTGTACATTAAACATGTAAAATGTAATTTAAATTTGGTAAAATTATATAAGTTGTTATTTTCTTAAATTAATATACTATTTATACATAAAACCCGTACGAAAGACGGATACACAGCTAGTGTGTACAATATATTTGAGCTTCAGATTCTTGTTGCCACATTATTTATTAAATAAAGCAGATACGCCTATTTATTGTACATATAAATTTACAAACCTTTTATCATAGAAAAATAAAGCAGGTATAGAAGTGTCACGTAATGCTAAAATTTGCTAACACAAAATTGTTAATTCAACCGGCCAGATCATACGACAAAACCGGCCAAGCGACGTTGCCTGTCTGTGCACTCCAGCCGGCTGGCCGGCCGGCCCAGCCGGTAGGGAAAAATTCCCTCGCCCTGCTTGGCGCTTGTCGTATTGAGTGCAGTGTTTACGCGCTCTTCGCATTATATACTTCTCTGGTTAGTTTTCTATTCAATGATGCTAAAGATTTTGCCTCAATGTTAATTTATCGATTTACCAACTTTAAAAATACATTTAAAATCTTCTGAGATACTGGTACGTTTAATGTTGACTGACGATTTCTTTAAACATTTTTTAGTTCGAGGATAGTTTTCGTGTATGGGTTCATCGCGTCAATAATAAGATTAAAAGCTTAAGCTCTCTCTGTATGTTTTATAAACATACCCTGATTTATAAATAAAGGGTTACAGAAAATAGGTAAAATCATAATTTTAAAAGTAAACTATGTTTAACGATTAAATTGTAATGCATTTTATTACTGAATTTAATATTTTACGGTAACTTGTTCCTACGTGAAGAGCTAATTTCTTCAGTGAATTTATAGTAAATTTGTATGGCATCGGCTGCTAACATTTCAACATGTTATATACACTCTGCATTTTATGTACAGTATTCTCCTAAAGAACAACATTAAAGGCTGAGTACGCAGATTTGCTGCATCAAGAAATATAAACAATATGTTTTTGTGCAATTATCAATATAACTTAACCAGGTGAAGCTACATACCAAGTTTTATTTTTTATTTATGTTCATAACTAAGGGAGAGATAAAACTTCATTTATTCTCCATAAGAATAATATTAGGGCTGAGTATGCAGGTTTGCTGCTACGGGGACAATAACAAAAATTGTTTATGCAAATATCAATATACCAGTACTAGGTGAAGCCACAGGCCAAGTTTCATCAATATACATTCATAAATAATCGATATATTAATTATTTAGAATTATTCTTACGGTACACATTATTTAGATGAAAGATGCATATATTTTTAATAATTTTAATAGTTTTAGCGAATTTCCCCAATAGGGAAGAAGCTATTATCGTAGTCGGCATGGTAAGACCTAGCCCGGGACCATGATAACATTTGTTTTGAGGCTCCCAGGTGCCAAAAACACCATGTATGCGTGTGTGCGTGTGCGTGTGTGTGCGTGTGTGTGTGTGTGTGTGTGTGTGTGTGTGTGTGTGTGTGTGTGTGTGTGTGTGTGTGTGTGTGTGTGTGTGTGTGTGTGTGTGTGTGTCCGTAGGCATAATAACTTTCGTAAAAATGCCTTTTGTATAAACGTGTAAGGCAGCGTCTATTTTCATGAGTTGGAAAACCAGACAGGTCGCTCTATTTTAAAGCAGGTTTTGTACCCCAAAATTTGTTTTAACTTTTTACATTTAATTTTTTATAAACCCAAATTTTAGTTTGTACCATTGAATTCAGCTTACAAAAACAAACAATTTGGTATTTTTATCATCACTCTACGTCAATTGGTTACCAAGATATTGAAAGTGCTAAACATAATACGTTGTCCAATGTTAATCTTATGGAGAGAGTAAAATGTTATATCTCGCTTATTAATGAACATATATTGACGAAACTTGTAATGTGGCTTCATTTGTTTAGGTTTTACTGATATTTAAACAACTTTTTTTTCGTACTGATATTTGCATTTAAAACCAATTTTTTGTGGTCCCCAAGTCTGCAAACTTGCGTACTCAGTAGCTATAATGTTATTCTCATGGAGGATAAGAAACAAGTGATATCTTGCTTGTTTATGAATATAAATTAGTAAAACTTGAAATGTTGCTTTATGTTATGGTGATCTATTTTATTTGTAAAAAAACAGATTTTAGTTGTTCTTGATGCAGCAAACCTGCATACTCAGTCCTAATGTTGTTCTTATGAATAATAAATAAAATTTCATATTGCACTTATTTATGAATATGTTTTGATGAAAGTTGGTAAGTGGTTCATGACGTAGTGAAGTACCATTTGAAATTCTCTGAGTATGCAGGTTTGATGCAACGGGGGTATTTTATTGTTAATCATCATTGCAATTTATGGAATTTAAAAGGTTGAATTTGTCTAATGCAGTTCATGTTTTATCTTTCTGTAATAATGACATTCCAGAAATTTAGTAAGTACCAGATCAGTTCGAAACGAGATTTGTGCACATCCTCCACTTCCTGTGCATACAACGGGAGAGTGATCTTCACTGCCACACAGCCACACGTTTTTATCAGATCAGCCCAAAGACTTAAAATCGATGGATCAGCCTTACCGCCTACCGATGTCGTGGCCGTGGCGGAAGCGACCGAGATTGCTCCCTGCGGGAATTTGGGAATCCCGCACTGCCCGACTTGGCAACAAGGCACCGCTAACTCAGACTTGAACGACGCGACAGCGTGTACGCTTTTTCCCTACTTCGTGACACTTCTGTACCTGATTTATTTTTCTATGCTTTTATTATATTTAGCTACATCTTAGTAGTTAAAACTGTGCTATTAGTTATTTTTAGTTTATTATGACATATGTTTTAAAGTGATACAAATTATACTTGTGCATAACCGCTCTTTGCTGTACTGCTTGCCGCATTGTTGTCGCAACGGAACGAGTAAACAAAAGGCATTCGCGTTTCGGAGCGGAAAGTTGCCGACGTCATATCGCAATGATGTGAACAAGCCGTCGCGATATCGAGATATCCCGCGGAATAAGCGGTGAAATTGCGCAACTCCATTTGAAGATAATTTTTTAGTCATCTCTACACCACACCACTAACCTAAACCTAGAAATCAGTGACTTGCAACGGATCTCTAATCTAAATTTTAGAGGATCCGAGGGTCGAGAAATTAGCAACTAAATAAACATGTTACGACTACTTTTTGCAATTCAAATACAAGTCATCCCTAAGTATAGCCTACATGAAGAAGTACGTATAGAAGTTGTATACGTATTGAAGTTGTCTGTACTATAAACAAATAATAACTGTTAATAAAAATAAACAAATAATAACAAATAATAACTGTAAACAAATAATTATTAACTGTTATTTATTATTAAAAAGTATTTGTCAGTCATGTTTCGATACATATTTTTAGTAGCATATCGAGAAGTAAATCATTTTGGCTTTATTTTGCAGATTTAATTTGTACTTTCAGAGTGTTATCTTTTTATAGAAGTTTAATTAGCAATTGATTAATGATCCTGGCTAAAGTATCAGCCAGTCAGTAACCAGCCTACACAAGGCATTCCACTTATGATTCACTCATAATAGTTCATTCATGTAAACATTAAAATACGCCGTAGTTGCGACGTCGGTAGTCTAGATAGTATCTAGATGTATCTAGATACTATCTAGATGTATCTAGATAGTGATTAAAGTATCACGGATGTCTATTTTTGTCTTAATATTGACAAGAAAATTTGTTATATATTTGGTAGTACAAGGAGCATTTCACACTATGACACAAGAGAGGAAGGAGTATGGAATTCACAGTGATTGACGGAATTGTGAGTATCTCCCCTCCCCTCCTCTCCGTCAACATTGGTCAAGTCGCGATTCTCCTCCAAGCCGGTTAGGTTGATCAACGCGACGGCCCCGGCGGCGTGTAGACTGAGCCGGCTCGACATGCATGCTGTACCTACTTAAAGAATGACAGGTCGCCTTCCTCAATTACTCGGCGACCGTCTCAGTGGAAGAGGTGAAGAACTCATGAAGCAGATTCACATCAACTATGGAGGAGAAATACTCACACACCATTACCTACTTAATCGGTGCATTTGTTAACCTGCGCATTTCAGAGGGGAATCAAGGGTGTTTTCTACTGCATAGGAATTATACCCAGCATGCATTTAGTCCTTATGTTCCAATGGAAGACCGCATGAATGCATTTTACCTGCGAATTATGAAGGAAGAACATCGGCGACCTGTTCAACCATATCGGAACCAACAGTATTTCTTCCAGACCAACGAATGCACAGATAACCACGTTAACGATTTAGCTACTGTATTGCATTTTCCAACCTGAAAATTTCGCAATCAGAGGGGCCACGAACATTTACTACCGAACCGATGGATGTTGACGTTGCATAGGGTTCTTTACTTTTGCTAAAGTTTGGTATCGTGCGAAACACGCCCCAACTTTGGACAGAAGCAAAAATATGTCTTCTTTATGGAATATAGGAAATTATTATTTCATCTTTTACACTTACCATAAAAACCTTCTAAATACTATGGTAAAATAATTATGATAATTGTTTCTGTTTGAAAAACATCCTGCGATTTTCATCCACGATCGGTCGTCTCAGGTAGCATCTTAAAAAAGAGGTTCTCTTTATGTAAATAATTTTTAATCTTTGAATAAAAATATTATTGGTTTTAACCAAAAATATTGTTTTGTTTATATTTCTCCTTATTTCCCTTAAAGTCTAATGTTAAAACAATTGTAATGTAACAAATTATAACACTTTGAATTATTTATAGAAATCCCCTTCGTTCAATTATGGGATAATCCATGACTTGCGAACTGAAACCAAATAAATAATGAAAGAATGATTTTAAATGAAAATAGTAATCCATCCGTCTCGTAGTAATTTATGTAACATGCAGGAAATCGGCAGAAGCCGTGGCCACTAGCATCACGTAACTAAATTACCAAAATTATAAAATCATCATAACAATTCAGGGACTGTATTATAAATCTTTCAATGGTGGATGAGTTTAATTTTTTTATTTTGATGGATGCTAACATTAAGTGAAATCCCTTATACACTATCAAACGTGAAAGCCACTTTGGTCCCCATGGTTGGTGACACAAAGATTATGGAGATAAACCTTGTAGATCAGTACAAGAAAAACAAAATATTTATGTTAAAAATGTTTCTGTAAATCTAACGGTTAAGCAATTACGGCCTTAAAGCTTAATTTTTCCTCCATATTCCAGGATGACAACTCTATGGTTGGTCACACAAAAAAGCAAAAGATAATTATTATACGGTAATTAAGAAAGTAATTATTTGAAACACTACTTTGTATATTCAACAATTGAACACATTTGTGGTGCAATTTTTCAAGATGGCGGCTTGGGAAGAGATGTAAGTTTTTTTAATTTATATTATTTCAATGAAGTGCCATTGGAGTGAGCAAAGTTCCCTGTCAATACGATTTTAAAACAATACATAATAAATAGACTTGTCTATAGAGGATACACGTCTAGTTCTTGAAAATTCAAGTTAGTTATATGAACTGGTATTTTGCTGTGGTATTGGTTAATGATTATATAGCTATATGGTTATCGACTATCTTCTCACTTAAGACAACTTCTCGGCAGTTTATCAATTGCATGATAGTTTATCAATTCCGTGACAGTTGATATGGCGGTGTTTTATCGCCCTAATTATTTATTGACAAATTGTTGAAATGAATTAGCAACTGCTCGGTGAGGCAATTACGATGCAGGGTGATGCACTTGGTGGTGGGGCAAAGTAAAACCGTCTTGTTGCCAAGTTGTAATCATGATGTAGCTACTCATACAATTACTTTTACCGCTAATAACAGTAACGACACAAAAGAAAGGTTTTTCATTTTACTATAATTTAACAATGTGTTAAGAACACTATTTCGTATTTGGATGCCTGTAATCCAAGAAAGGCATGTACTCTGTGATGTATAGCAATCAAACAACCGCAGAATATGATCGAATAACAACATTTATTAACAAATAACATGAAAGTGCCAAATTTTAAATTCTTAGTTGGGATTCAAATTTTGTCGCTATATATTAAACACCAACAACAACCATTTTTAATGCCGTGTCTATATTTCTCTTTTGTCGGATATACATTTTTTACTTATTCCATGGTAATATAATAGAAACACCAAAATATGCAACCAAACCGTTATTTCACATATGTGCTTTCATCACTGGTGATATTGAGGCCACGAACGTCACTATTTTTGAGCGTTGAAATAATATTTGTGACATATTATAATCTGAAAAATAATTTGCCACCAATATTAGAATAAAACCAGTTTATAACAACGGAATATTTTAAACGTTTAAAATCACCTAATAAAACCAATAAATCGCCCCATAAAGGGTTTAATAATTTCAAAATTAACTGACGAACAGTGTTTAATACAGTCTACTAGCCGTAGATTAAACTGCCTACCATCCAGTTAATATGTTTACCTAAATAAAAGCAAATTTTTCAATAACTATAAACTTTGTGGTGCATATTGTACTTTCATGTTTTGATTTTCAATATGTCAAGTTTTGACATAACCCTGTGTTGGATGATTATCCCAAAAAACCTAGAGAGCTAAGATGGGAGTCTCTATAACCGAAACTATTCACATATTTTCTTTTAATATTTAGTTTGTAGCTTAAATAAATGGTTTTCACGACATCATCAATTTAATATTTAGTTTGTAGCTTAAATAAATGATTTTCTCGACATCGTCAATGTACGATGGCTGGAAGCGTAGCTCACCAACAGATCTTTCACTAGAGTGTTGGTTTTCTCAAAAGAAACAAGTTAACAAGAATCAGTTTTATTTCACAATTTATATGAAAGTTCCGAGTCAGTGAGCTCCAGTTGTCAGCAAGTAGCAGTAGCTGAATTGGCACACCAAGCTCAGCCAAGGTCGCCACTGCCCGGTATATTCAGCCACATTGTTCAACCACAACCAGTGCCACTCTCATGTCAATTGCTCCTCAGGATTTCTATAACAAACTAATATGTTTTACACAAGTAGTACAGATACATATATATACTCTGTCACTGCACAAAGTGAGCAACATGATTGTACGACTGGATCAACAGCAATATAAATCACCATTTTGTGGGAGCGTAGCTCACTAATCAACAACCGAGTGCGTTTCTCCACAGGTAATCTATAATTTATTCAACTTTAAGGCAGCATTCTGGAGGCAGTACAACCTTGAATCATTTTCCATTTTGCCTTTTAAAGCATACCATTCCCTAATCCTAATTAAATAACAATAAACCTTCTAGAATTTTGCACTTATACCCCCTTACTAATTTGCTCAAGATCCAAATTTTAATTAAATTCTACTTGACAGGGCATAGTCCTTTATGCTTAAACTACAAAGTTAACCAATGCTGTTAACTAGCCGACCATCACTCCCGGGTCCTGTGTCCCACTGACCTCTATACAAAACCAAAATCGATTTAAATGACTTCCTTCTTCTCAGCGTCAAAGCACTCTGTCTTTCCGCAAACACGTCCATCAGTCCAGCACGCTTCCTACTCAGCAATATCTCAATTACATTGAACCTCCTATTGCATGTGTAATAAGATAATTCTTTGTGTAGGGCATGGCGAAGCGCGGACAACACAGTCTGCACTACTAATACTGATAAGTTACGTAACTTATCTTTCTTGGCTTACCACTAAAGCTTAATGAACGCCGTTGTAAATGGGTTCGTTACTTTAAAACAACTTATTTAACCATTAGTGCATTAGGAAATGTACGGATACATAATATATAAATAGCCAATTACTATAACATCCTCTGCGCCAAACGAAAAACAGTTTATTTATGCTGGATGAAACATTCTCTCCATTCCTCTGCATTACGGGTGTTATGTATTTCCCCCTAAGGGCAGACGGGGCGAGTGCCCGGGGCCCCGAGCCCGAGAGGGCTCCGGTCATCCCCGGACATTTCTCACCTGACATTAAAACAAATACTTTTAAGTATACGTTTTAACTAAGTATCAAACCCAAAGTCATTTACTAATTTTTATTATTTTGAATACCGTGTGCGGATTTGATAAACTTGCCCTGATCCAGTAACAGGAGAAGCCAGGAGAGATTTTAAATATAACTACTAACGGTATTGTAGGGCACCTTATTTTTCCTAAGTATAATCTGTAGATATTGCATATTTGCAATATATGATCTTCATATTGGGCTATCATTTGTAAGCCTATCCCCTGACCCCGTAATTTATTTATTATCAGCCATGCTTTGCCGTATTTGGAAGATGCATATTCCGTTCAACCCGATTTAAGTAAAGATTGTTGTTTTTTTAATACATTAATTACCCACACGATCGTGTACGGTCATCGTTTATACATTAACTGCTTATTGTTCTTTAGCAACATAGTGTTAACAACAAACAGTACTCTGTTTGTTTGACATCAACTGTTTACATGAGGTTGGTATGCATTTGAATTGTCATTCATACTGTCCTCACATAACATAAATAACATACGTTAACACAATATGAAACGATGAAAACGGTAATATTTTTGTCACATTGATTTTCTACTTTAGTTTTTAGACCCAGTAATTCATTTAATGTCAGCCATGATTTTCCGTACTTGGAAGTTGCATATTTCGTTTAAGCCAATTTAAGTTAAGTTTGTTGTGTTTTTTTATTCTAAACTCAATATGATATATTTTTATAATATTAGGAACAAACAGCCAAACAGAAAGTAATTAAATAAAAGTATTAAAATTATTATTGGTTACCAAATTCAGTTAACGTAGGACACTGAGTAGTCTTATGTGTTTGAGGATATGCTAGATATGATAATACAATTAATAATAAATATCATAATGATGATAGGACAGCTTGTAGCCATAATTTTAAACAATATGTTGTAGTCATCATGTTTTTTGATTGTACATTAATTAAATATAGGCCTATTATTAGCTTAGCCTATTGGCTATAGGCTTAAGAATGCTAAAACCTTACTAAATTTTGTAAGGAAAATTTAAAACAACATTTTTATTTGGTGATTTTTTAAGGTTGTTATAATAAATACAAATTTAATATTTATTTGTATATTTTGTGTATCCATTAAAGACAAGAATATTAAAAATAATAACGTTATATTACGGAATATAAAAATTACATTTTAATCTACATACACCTACATATCTGCTTGAATTTACGTTGGGGGGGCCTCATTTTCGTACACGCTCGGGCCCCCAGAGGTCCTAAAAAACGGCCCTGTGTAGTACTGGTCCTGTGTAGTGAAGGTGTATGTCCTATTCCTAGGTGAGTTGTCGAGTGGTGACGAATAGTCGACTCACGAAATAAGTACGCCTGTCTGCACTTTAGAATATTTGTGGGATTGCACGAACATTGGGATTTGAGAATGAGAAAAACGGTTCGACCGATAGGAGTGGTGGGAGTAGGGTCGGTTGGAGTGGGATAAGGAATAGATCGGGGGAAGACGAACATTTCCTGATAACATTGAAGAGTCTCTCGCTCATTGGTAGGACTGCACCTGAATATGTCGTGTAATCAGTAATGAGGCAACCTGTACTATCACGGGAGTAGCCGGGGGGGTATCGGAAAATATCCCCCCCCAAAATCTGAAAAAGTAGAGACGGGGATGGGAGGATTTACACGCCAGAAACCAGGATAACCAGGATATTTGAGTCGTACGCGAGCTGCAGGAACCTTTTGCTTTGCTAAAGCTATTCCAGAATCTGTACAATGCTAACTTTTGTGAGTTTGCAAATCTGGACGTCACCTGCTTGATTGTCAAACAGTTAGACAATTCGTCATTTCGTTTGTCTTGTGCCGCTCTCTAGCGTAGGTTCTTCAGACTATTTACACTCTTTCACTTATTTAATTAATTGTTTGGAAATTTGGAATTTGTTTCTTAGCTTTAATAGGTTCAATCTTTATTTTAGATTGTTCTTCCATTTGATTATACTTAAATTGCTTTTGCAATATTAAATCAAATTCCATGTCCCATTACAAATTTAGGTTCAGATGGGTTTCCCTAACCACGGAACTTTTCTGCAGCGGAGTGTGGAACAAGGAGATTATCCGTTCGTAGTTTTAGCTCAGCGGAATTCCATTTCTCTAGACTTTCGGCGAGTGACTGCGGAGAAACCTGGCTCATTTTGGTTTTAAATTTTGAGGGGATAATACCATAGATATTAATATAAAATGATATGTTATTACAAGTATGCCTTTACCAACACACACCGACTTGTGTTTAGCATTTTCATTATCTCATCAACCAATTGCCGCATAGCAATAATTCAAATTATTTACAAGTAAAGATAAAACCAATGCGCAAATTAAAATTAGAAGATTTTAACTATATGTAAAAATTCAAAAATGTCATAGTTTTATATAGCATAATATGTTGTGCTGTTAGTGTAAAATAAAGATACTATAAAATTGAAGATGCCATATAATATTTAAAATAACAAAAGTAAAAGTGTTTGATTAGTTTTGAACCATTGAGATTTTACTTTTAAAACACGGCAAAACCGCCGTATGTATCAGCTAAAACAACAGTACCGTACATAACAAATCGTAGAGCTATTTTGAAAGTGCATTTATTTGTGTAATTATTTAATTGTCAGTTGGTTATAAATACTCCAGATTCCAGACAATTAAATGACCTTATATCAATAATTCTACAAGGTTCTCGTCATCTGAATTTACCTGAACTCATTTTGTAACACAAAAACACAACGCTGCTACGAATCTACACCAACAACGCCATCTACACTAAACACTATTCCTCGGGGAGAGCGGATTTCTCTGCTCCGGGGGCGGACAACGTTACTCCGGACGCGGCACGGAATTTTTCCGCTGTCTATGAAAACAGTGTCATTTGATTACGTGATGAGGAGAGGCCAGTGAAGTCCGCTCTCTGCATTCCGCTCTCCGCTTTCCGCTCTCCGCTTTCCGCTTTCCGCTGTCCGCTGCCGAAAAGTCCCGCGCCTAGGAAAACCCAGCTTTAGGACTGTGAAGTTGGCTCGCGGCGTGGAGTTGTATAACGGTAGCAAAACTTAAGATTGACTATTCCGATTTGAATGTTCAATAAAGCGGATGGTAAAACAATTAAAACGTCAGACATTCTTTATTATTTGCAAGGAAGATCCGTGAGTGGGCCACTTAAAAAAACAAAACAGAAAAAGACTGTCTGTTTCAAGCCAACTTTTAGTACAGTTTAGTCACTCTTTTTAAACATGTATGGTAGCTAGCGTTTTGTAGGAAAGGTTCATGAGATTTGAGGATAAAACCGTCCATTTAAGTCAGTTTCCTGATAGATTTTGAGTTATAGGTCAAATTCAAAACAATCTTGCAAACTGGCACCTTTAAAATTAGAAGACCTTTAGCAACAGCAATAAAGGTCTTGGAATTAGTGTATAGGGTTTCTTCGTACCACTTATTTAGTATTCCATTAAAACGATTTTAATATTCAATTTGACATAATAAATATCTTATTGTTCCTGCAATTAAATAATTATTTAAACATATATTTCTTATTATACATGGGAAAATATTTTAAATTTCCCATATTATGTAGAAGATAAAAAAACGAATATGTAAGTTCGTATAAATTTTTCTAGAGACCGTTGTATTTTCCACGACAACTGGATTTATTTGCTAATTTGGAATAAACGTCTTACAACGCTATACTATTTTATTTAACTCCTTTAAATAGTTAAATTAGCTAAACAATTACAATTTTAAGTAATGTAGGGTTTTCTTCAATTACAACACTTTGTTAAACCATCAAAATTATGCTACTAAATATTTGTTAATATGTGTTCTTTCACAGCTTTGTAAGTAATACTAATTTTAAACATAAATATATTTGTACTAACGTTTTTAATAATGGACGTTGTTTTCAAATATTTTTTTTTTATAGACTTAAGTATGTTTAGTCATTAGTGAGTAGCCGCCTGACTACCGTCAACAAGCGTCGCGGTGGGTCCCGGCTTCTCGGCTGACACCGGTGCCAGCCGCTGCCGATACCACGTACCACTAGAACATGCATCGCGGTGGGTCCCGGCTTCCCGGCTGACACCGGTACCAGCCGCTGCCGACACCACGTACCACTAGGACCCAACACGACGTGACGCTTACAACTCCTCAACAACAAAATAAAATGTATCTCATGATTTTCCATAAGATATATAAAATGGAATGGGGGTGATAATAAATAAATTGTTTGATGAAAATTATAAAGAATCATGTTTTAATCGTAATACGTTGTTAAATCTCGGCGATAATGTTGATATATAACAACTTCTGCCCTAAAAGGATGCATTCAGTATGACAAGTTGTTAAAAAATAGTATATGCTCCATCTACGCCCATCGGTTTAATAATTCCTTGTGGTACCTTTAAATCGGAAACTTGTAGACTGGCAAATGCGATGGATAAATCAAGACACGCCAGAGTGCTGGTAACTATACACACACCTAACTTGTTGATCAAAATCGGAAATTTGAAGGTTTGATAATGCGGCCGTCAAGTTTTTCATGCTGATTGAATTTTCCCGCGTAGTTTGAGATTTGGTGAGTAACTTGCTTCATGAGTGCGTACAGGCAGCTCTGCTGTCTACTCGGTTGCCAAATAATTGAGGATTATCAAATTCAAGCTATATATATGTTATGTTATCAATATATTTGTTATCTATTACTGTTATATGTCTGTTGAGGCGACTTTGTCAAAATACCGTCTCTTGTAGAGAACCACGACTTGCTGTTGATAGGGGAACGTCACTCGCATATGTGGCGATACGAAAACCTCACACCCACTACAATTAACGTTTTAGTTTAATCTAAAGTATAATACTTATGTGTTACGTTATCATACTTTAATAAATATGGTATTATTATTAAATGAAAATCTAAATTTATCAAATTTATAGTGTACCACTAGTGGAACGATTGTTTTATCAGGCCAATGAAAGTGCAGTAGTCAATAGCACATCAAAGTGTTACATATTACATTTCTTTTAGATAAACAAATGGTAAACATTTACTAACTGCTAATTTAGCAGTGTAAGGATTATAACTTCGGACTATGATACTCAACATTTTAATTATATTTCTGTGTAAAGTTTTTGTAGTTTAATTTAAAAGACATGTGTAATGCAATTTCTATTTAATTAGTAAAACTTGAAGTGATAGTGATACATAAAATATTCACTGTTCAGTCATGAGGTCCCTGGGACCGCTTTTAGTTTTTTTATTCCAGCCTAGTGCCTAGTGGTCTACTGTAGAAATATTTCAGCCACTGATATACTTAAATTGACAGGAACGACGATAAAAGGCAGTCGCGTGAAGGCAACTCTGTTTCTCCGCCGCCATCAGGGTGAGAATCGCACACGCGAGAAGACCACTCCCGTACACGAGAAGACCATGCCGGCCTTTCACCTTTCAAAATCTGTGCAGGAAATTGAACATGTTATTAAAATTAAATTTTCCCATATGTTTGTATTTGCTTTTATTATTTAATAATAATCTTGTTTATAAATCTCAGAAATCGAAGATACAAGCTAAGAGAGTCGTTGAAGTTAGTTATCTTGGGAGATACTCTGAATACGACGATAACGTGGGAGAGCTTTATTATAGTTCTGCACTAGGAGAGCCCTGCAGTTTATATATCAAAGTTGTCCTCGCTCTTTATAATTACCCAGTGGCTTACATGCCTGAACATCTCTATTCCATGCAGGTGTTACCTCACCTGGAATACAGCCAATGTATACCTTATAAGTATACCCTATAAGTAGGGATACCCTATGATATTTTATTTTAGTTTGTGACTCCCAAGTTCAGAGGAGAATATAGCTCTGACTGTCCCTGCTAATTCATCTTGGTTCAGTCACGCGTGCTACTGTTTACCTTTAAAAGTCAAAATGAGTAAAAAGCTGATTAATAAACAAACTAATTCCTGTAAATATATTTCAGCCAGCAGTTAGAATTTTAACAATTAACTATATCCGTAAACACTTGAATACTGTCCGAATAGAGTCAAATAAGCGATTGTGACTCCTGTGCTTAGGGGCAGAATTATTACTAGAAATCCTTTTTCCATAAGCGTGTCACAACTTATAGGGTTATGTATACATTGATACAATGGTCTGTCGTGGTCTCTGAATCAAGGGCACCTTATTGACATATATTCGAGTAATTGAAGTGCAGTTACCCTTCAATTGATCTACTAGTAATTCATCTCACCTAATAATTATTTAGGTTAAGTTTTCACAGTAAAGGAGTGTTAAAGATGGATAAAGCGGTACGGATAGAAGTTGTGCAATGGGGCATCTCCACCCCTTGCTGAGTGAAGGTGAAGCCCACGCTGTTGCCGACACCGAGTTGAGTCAGTGTCTCCCAGGTATCCACAGCCACAGCGTGTCCAGCAACCTATGTCCTCGCCAGCGGAGTCCAGCGGACTCACCTCGGCCATCATCTCTGGGCGAAAACGTGAAACGCGCCAGAAAGCATCCGGTGCTTGGGGAAATGACAAGATTAAAACCATACTATTGAGACTGTTTATTCGTGCATCGAAAGGTGGAATCAGAAGGAATGGAGGTTTTTAAGGAAAACATACAGAAATACCATCTCTCAGCCCTCCTAATACAACACTTAAGGGATTGTATGGCGAAAGTAAAAAGAGCATCAGCATATTCGAGGACCCTGAGAAATTACACAATAATTTATTGCAGGGAAAGATACCGGATATCATGGTTTCCCATTTGCGATATCCCAAGACAAATGATAGAACTTGCAGTTCACGCATTATACATAATCAGGCGAGAACGTTTTAACTGGATGTGTCTTTGGCCGTTATTTGCATATTTATTATACGAAATTCTACGCTTTGCATGAAGCCCTGGAAAACTCGTGGATTATTTATATCAAAGAAAACTTCTACACTAGTGAGAGCTACGGAATAAAACACTGAAGGATCACGAAGTTTCTGAAACCGTATAAACAAATTAAGAGTCTGTCTATTACCGTTTAAGAGAAACTAATCTAATGGAACACATCGAGCGAATGTTGAAAGGAGAAGTATCGACACGACTACTCTCCTACTCGCAGTGTCCTTGGCGCCGATCCACGAGAATCGTCTTGAAGGTTGCCGTAGCTCTATCTTTGCGCTCAGTCGTTGTGATTTGTGCAATAAAGTTGTTATTTCTTTATTCCTATAAATGTTTAACCATGCATGTAGACAAATAAAATAATAAAACAACATGACAAAAATAAGAAACGTCTTACTGCCACTGTAGGTAGTAACTTAAACAGATAAATTATCAATCACATATCAATCATTTTCTTGCAGTTATACATTCGAATAAATAATAAATAAATACTTATTTATACTTCCATCACCCCTTCAATTCGAGGACATCAATATTTTGTAGATTCTTATATTTCAATGTATTTTTCTTATAGCTAAAATTGTCAAATTTTAAAATGATTTATTTTTGTGCTCTTTTAAAATGTTTTAAATTATTTTATTGACTTTGCTCCACATACATTTTTATAACAAGTATGAAACTTATATTTTTAAAACCCTAAGGCAGATAGCTCTTAAGTCGACATTAAACTATGCGAATGCTATTGAAGGCATATGGTATACTCCGAAATCGATGTAGACGTCCATCGGCTCGTCAAATCGTGATTTCCCAAATTCCAGAATTTTTAGGTTGTACAATTTAGTAACTAATTCAGCAATTCGGTTATTTATATGTACATAAGTGCGAAATGCACATCGATTATTACGTTATTGTCAAATACGGATTTTTAGTTTTTCTAATAACTCTGAAATTCATAAGATAGCCAATTATGCAACTAAGTCTTCAATGCGGTCATTCATAGGCACGTAAGCGCGAAATACACGAAATTGTGGTTGGACTCGCCTCTCTGATGTTCTTCCAACTAAGAAATTCGTTGAGGCAGTCTTGTACGAAAATTGAGAAAGGGAGCTCGACTGTTGGGAGTGAGGGGCAAGGCAAACACTTGATGTTAACTTTGGATATACCTCGCCATGCTGCATTGGGCACTTCCGTGGTGTAATCAGTTATGAGGATACTTATCCCGTTTTACAGATGAATATTTGTCGCAAAAGCGTGCGCGTTTATAAAAACGCGTTTAATATATTTCGTCCCAGGCTTTTCAAAATACAAAGTCTGATGATTCCTTGCTATCTATTATAAGGTACTGAGAAATATGCTTTACCAATTATAATTGACACGGTTCCTGTGATCATATCTTCGTTCTTTGCGCCTTATGGATCAGTTATTAATACGAAGTTTGAAGGTGCACTAGACTTAAACTGAAAATAATTCTACAACAAACTGACGACTTTCTTTAAGCGATTCATGCTGCTGCCAACGACAAGTGTTATTATTAAAGGAGTCGAGTCGACAATCCGAATTGACACAATTGTATATGAATTTAAGTAAAGCAAGTTTTACCACTATTAGTCTAATCAGTAACGATTTATCTGCCTGACTGACCGGACTATATAGGAGGAGGTGAAGACTATCAGCCTCACTAAGAAGATAACATATGGAAGGAGAAGACGTGTTTATGGATGTCGATGACGTGGGGGCGACGAACCGATGGAAATAGACTGTTCGGATCCAACAAATCTGCGCTCAGTCTGCCGCCTCCCCGTACTCAATCTACAGACATGGAGGACACAACAACAACAACAACAACAACAACAGAGGAGGGATAATTCATTGCATATAGCAGTATAATCGAACAGAAAACAGAGCTCCGGCATGTCAGTTATTAAAGAGTCACCGGGAGCAATGTGTCCCTACTGACGACGATTTCGTGTGCTGCATATGTATGGTAAACCGCCACACCCGACTGCGTGCCGTGCGCTTAAATTGCGCACAAGACTTTGTAGGGACAGGGCGATTCCATAGTGTGCTTCTCGCTGACGGTATTGTCCAGAACACGCACATAAGACTTCCTCTGACAGTGCTGCATATGTATGGTAAACCGCCACACCCGACTGCGTGCCGTGCGCTTAAATTGCGCACAAGACTTTGTAGGGACAGGGCGATTCCATAGTGTGCTTCTCGCTGACGGTATTGTCCAGAACACGCACATAAGACTTCCTCTGACAGTGCTGCATATGTATGGTAAACCGCCACACCCGACTGCGTGCCGTGCGCTTAAATTGCGCACAAGACTTTGTAGAGACAGGGCGATTCCATAGTGTGCTTCTCGCTGACGGTATTGTCCAGGACACGCACATAAGACTTCCTCTGACATATCCGCTATGCAGGACAATTATTGGCAGTCTCCCTTGGGTCGTGTTACCGAGGGTTTAATCGATTGTTTGAGGTGTGGTGGATAAGCTACATAATTGTGTATTTTGTAATGGGCTTAAAACTTTTCACAGCATGTCTTTTAATTTTCTGAAAATATATAGATTTTGGGACGATCAATTTTGATTACTCTACCTTTATTTTATTTGTATTTGACTGATTGAATGATCGGGTGAGCATCAGTACTATTGTTAAACTGAGCTTGGGTGAATACCGAACTCTCAGGTTCAATTTCGACGGTGAGTACCGTGCTGAGCTAACCATGACTTGCCATCAGCGTCGTTGTTGCAAGCGGGCAGCCGCGATCACGGTCCCGGTTATGGTCGAATGACTGAATGTCAAACCTACGGTGAAAACGGCGAAGACATGCACCTTATCGAAAGACATGATAAAAGTGGGTCGTGATAACAGCTCTATCAGTGTACAGATACGACGTGATATCGTCAATGCCAGGTGGCAGTTCCCGTATCAGGGGGATGAGAGAGTTTAATCAATAATTGTACGGTTAAAATGTAATAACAATACGATTGAAAACGAATAAATATAATACGATGCTAAATGCTGCTATAATATGACGGCAATCTTCTTTATTTACTATATAAGACGGTATAAAACAATTCGATATAAGAATGTAAAATGAAACATAATACATAAACAGATTTTACGTTGCTTAGAGTCTAGAATATGTTGTTGCGATTACGGGTTTAGATCCTGGCACAGATTACATTCAGTTATGTGGTATCATATCGTACTAAACATGTAATTAACCTCTGTGGTTTAATGTGTTTAGATGGAGTTTATGAAATACGTTTAAGCAATGAAAACAAATAAATAGCTACAGGGAATGTTTCTGTTCTTTGTATCCCTAACATGATAGTCTCTAAACAATATAAATACATGTAGTTAATTCGTTCAGGTATTTATCATAAGGGGATATTATAACTAACGAATCATCATTAAACATGGCTACAAGACAAAATAATCCAAGTTAAACTTGCCAACGTGCAGGAAACCCGCGGACGCATCCACACAGTAAAGACGCTCAGATTTATTTGACTGCATTGTGTTTCAGTTCTAGTCTCACCGCGCTGCGGTGCGATTTTCCCACAGCATGGTGCGGCCCATGTCGCTTCTGCGTTTTCACCCACACAGTGTAGACGCTCCCATTTAAAACCATGTGTTCACGATGTATCGAAAAAAGTCAGCGTTTTACCTGGAGCGGGTGAATCACTTAATGTAGGCCCGGCCTTACAAGGGCCGAGCTTTTCACAAGCTATTGCCTGCCGGCTCCACCACTCCCTGATGCGCGGTGGTGGTTGGACAGCGAGCGACGCATCCAGCGAAAAGCCGCTATCCGTCCTCCCACCACTCCCCGACGCGCGGTGGTGGTTGGACAGCGAGCGACGCATCCGGCGAAAAGCCGCTATCCGTCCTCCCACCACTCCCCGACGCGCGGTGGTGGTTGGACAGCGAGCGACGCATCTGGCGAAAAGCCGCTATCCGTCCTCCCACCACTCCCCGACGCGCGGTGGTGGTTGGACAGCGAGCGACGCATCCGGCGAAAAGCCGCTATCCGTCCTCCCACCACTCCCCGACGCGCGGTGGTGGTTGGACAGCGAGCGACGCATCTGGCGAAAAGCCGCTATCCGTCCTCCCACCACTCCCCGACGCGCGGTGGTGGTTGGACAGCAAGCGACGCATCCGGCAAAAAGCCGCTATCCGTCCTCCCACCCCTTCACGGATTATTGGGAGCTCTCTTTCGCTACTACCGCTCGGAGCTGTTGCGAGGTCGTCTCGACGATCCATCGGCGACTTTAAGCTCCAAACTGCGAATCCCTCTTGTTCACTCGCTCCGTCGTGGCAACAACAGTGCGATAAGCGGTACAGCAAAGAGTGGTTATACACAACATACATATATAATTCGTATCACGTCATAATATACTTAAAGTAATAAATAATACAATTTGTACTATTAAGGCGTAACTAGTTAGGAAATATTTGCATACCTCACCTGTTCAATATGATGGATTTGAGGTATATATGTTTTGGCAATTCGGTTAGTACGCAGGTTTACTGCGACGGGGATGTTTAATTCGTAAATAAGTTCTTTAATGAGAACTAGGTGAAACCGGTGATGGATTTAAGATGGAATTGAAAGTGTCAATAAGACTGACTGTGAATGCGAGGGAGTCGATTTACAGTTCCTACTCAGCGGGGGAGAGGGGCCTGTCGACGAGATTGGTAATTTAAGACGCTGTAATGCCTGAGATACAAATGATTTGTTAAGTGGGCTAAATTTTTAAAATATTAAAATGTATTATATTCTTTGATTTTTTTAAATCCACCCACAAATTATAAAACATTAAAAAAATACTAGTTGAAAACTGTTTTCTAACGAAATTATGTATAGGCATAGTTATTCGTAAAAATGTAATACCTAGTTTTCCCCTTTTTCTTTACATTTATAGACTAACCAATAAGAAACTATATGAGATTATACTATCATTGGGATTATGTTAACTAAGTAGGGCAAGTAACATACATATTGTAATTGGAATAGTAATCAGAGTACCCTTGTTTTTTATGCAATTTATTTAAGACTTTCGTTTTGATTCCGTAAGGTAATTTGTTACTTTGAAAATTACCTTAAAATATTATTTTGCAAATTTAAAATATAAATACGCAATGATGTTCAATCATGGACAGATTTATAAGCAATAAAAAGAATAAATTCAGAATGTTGTTGGCATAATTACTTTTATATACTTTTGAGAGACATTTCTTTCCCAACATACTTTTGCTAAAATGAACTATTAACCATGATTTTAGTTTTTATCAATGATTTTTAACTGTGGAATTATGTGTGTTATAATCTTACAACTCTAAAATCTTATTATTTAGTTACAAAATTATGAATTAGCCTTTATGAATGAATTATGTATTAAAAAGTAAACCCTTAGTAGCGGTTGGACTAATGTAAAAAAGGTTACATATTTAGAGTAAAATGAACTAATATTTTCTTTAAAATACATTGTTGAGTTTATTTTGAAATGTCTGTTTTAATTAATAAAAGAGATGAACAGCGGACATGGTTTTACAAAAAGTCGTCAAAATTGAATGTCCGTCCGTCCCATGTAGAGTTAATGTCCACTGGACCGCGGTACAACGAGAGAGGGATTATCTCAAAACTGAGGGATTTCTGGAGCTGGGCCTCATATTTTGTGTTGTCTATTTAGTTGGTTTCGTATATAGTTTACAGTGTATATCTATCTGTTTGTTCTTTAATGATTATAAAATATATCTATATTCGTAAACATTTAAGTACTTAATTAGTAAAAAACACTATACATATATCCTTATTCAACATTCATTCCTAAAACTGCAAATAAATATTAATTTATAATTTTAAGAGTGAATATAAACGTTGATGATGCAACAGTTCAGCAACATTCTCATTTTAAGTAAATATGGATTGTTTATGATGATGATTATATAATTTAATCCATTGTTAATCAATTTGTACCGTTAAAAATCGTAAAAGAATAAAATACAATTGTTTTGTTACAAAATACAATATTTGGCTAGCAATTATTAACTAAAAATAAAAGGGATTGTTAAGTCTTTGTGAGTCTTTGTCCAGACAATAACAACAGGTGAACTACTAATAGTAAATTTGTTCTACATATGATTTGTGCTATAAATATTTACAATTCAGTTCACTTTTTGTTTTCAAGAACCATATACAAGTTTACCAAAATGGATTCATTTATTTAATCTTAAACATCATTTACATCAACGTCAAACATTTTAATGGTCCTCCGGGCCGGATGACCAAAAGAAGCAACATAATTTGTGGTGGAACGGTCCACCATGGCTTTTATCTCCATTTTGTGATTGGACTCAAAAGAGTTTACTCCCATCACTTTGAATGGTTTAACTGAATTGAAATCTAATACATTACCAGTATTTACTATTTTGTCTATTGATGAATTGCCTTTGTTAACAAAGTACTCATCCTGGTCTAAACTACTACGCATAGTTGCTTTGCTTTTACGTTTTATTCATAACTGAAAACGTTCGCCTCATCAATCCGGTTATAACTGTTCCAAAAATAAAGGCATCAAGCATGAAAGTGTATTACATGGTACAGCAAGTATCATTTGTGAAAGAGTTCAATGAAATCAAGTAAGGAAACTGTCCTAGCACATTAGGCAAACTCAATCCATTCACTGATGATCAACAGTTGATTCGTGTTGGAGGTCGTCTCAGTAAGTCTTCATTGATTTATGAAACCAAACACCCCGTGTTATTACCGAAACGACATCATGTCCAGTCAATGATAACACGCCAAGTGTGGATTTAAAACGCTAGAAATGTCATTCGTTTACGAATTCACAAGTTCATCACATGCTTCCGACTTTACCCTACTAATGTTGTTCCATTCATGGCAGATTTACCTCCCGTTCGTACGGAACCTGCGAAACCATTCGCTTCAACAGTGATTGATTATTGTGACCCGTTCTCAGCTAAAGTCACTGATTTACGGTTCATTAAGTTGATCAAAGTTTATTTGTGTATTTTTATATGCATTGTCACAAAGGCTATACATATTGAAGTGCTAACAGATATTACAACAGACGCATTTATTGCTGCATTAAATCGTTTTATATCACGTCGTGGCATCTGTTCTGACATTTATTGTAACTGCGGAACAAACTTTGTTGACACTGAGTCATTATTACGGAAGATTGTTCAAACAACTGTAACAAACGCTAACTCGCAACTGCACATTCAAAGGTTCTCTTCAAAATTGTCATTGCGCTTCCATTTCAACCCTCATGCCACTCCTCACCATAGTGGCCTCTGGGAACGAGCAGTCAAGAGTGCCAAACAGCATTTAACATGTGTAATGGGAAAAACTGTACTCACACTGCCAGAATTTACGACATTGCCTATACGTATCGAGGCTATATTAAATTCTTGCCCGTTGACTCCGATGTCCAGTGATTCCACCGACTTTTCGATGCTGACCCCGGGACATTTCCTCACTCGTGCAGCACTTCCTAAACTTGACGTCACTGAAGTTCCACCTAACCGGCTTAAACACTGGCATCTCGTGCAACAGTTCGCTCAACGAATGTGGAAACGGTGGAGCACGGAATATTTATACACCCTACAACAACGGACCAAATGGACCTCAAAGTCAGCTAATTTACGTCTTGGTGATCTCGTGCTCTTGAAGACGACAGCGAATTCACTTTTTTGACCTCTCGCCAGAATAATTGACATTTTTCCTGGATCTGACGACACTGTGAGAGTGGTAAAAATCAAGACACAAGATGGGTCTTATGTCCGCCCTGTTACTCAACTTTATCTTTTTACCCCAATCTAAAGATCGACATTCGTTGAAGTACGGAAGTATTCAAGGAAGCCGGTTTGTTAAGTCTTTGTGAGTCTTCGTCCAGACAATACGAACAGGTGGCCTAATCATAGTAAATTTGTTCTACATATGTTTTGTGCTATAAATATTTACAATTCAGTTAACTTATTGTTTTCAATAACTATACAAATTTTCCAAAACGGATTAATTTATTTAATTTTAAACATCATTCACATCAACATCAAACAGGAATGAAATATTAATTTAATTTGAATCTATGTAACTTGTATTTTGATATATACAGTATTTATTTGTATGTAAACGAATTTACTTTAACCTTATCACTTATTTAAACTTTGGAATCCATTTTGATCAGTCTCCCGATATATATCTCGCAAATGGGATAATACCATTACTTTTTTTTCTCTTGAATATGCAATTTGCTTGTAGCGGCCGGTCTGATGCACTATTTTACTCACATTTACTTAGTTCGTTTGGCAACGTTAGAGAATACTTAAAGGGTTTTGTGACGAACCAGTACAGTAATGGCACCACCCTGAGGAGCGTACGGCTGATGGCGGGGACGTTATACTTGTATGATATGAGAGATCCATCACTGGGACTATTACCTCTACGACCAAACACATTGTCATCTATCTCTAACCCTCATGAGATACTCGTACTATAATTAGTAGGTTTAGATTTAGTTAGACTTTTTCCTTTTTATACCAGTTACAAGATACAAGCGGCATTTAAGTCATAACATGTAATTTAGACACGTATTCATTTAATTGTTTAACAAGCTCGGAAAAGCTGTAGTAGTAACTAATCGGAGTGACTGTATTGTAGTTTTAAAGGGGATATTACGGAGAGTCATCAAAACGTAATGTCTGTCCTCATGAACGCTGGGCCGAGCGAGGGATTAGTTCAAAACTGTTCATACATTGTCACATTGCATTATTAAATTACTCTTTCTATACCATTTCCCTTTATAGCTAGGTATACCTACATATTTTATGAGTTTCACCTAGTTTGCAAAGTTTTCCAATATCAAAACAGATCTTGGATTTTTTTGCGCTAAATCAACATTTATAATTTAAACTTACACTCTAAACACATATCACTATCTTATTTATTAATACTATCACGTAATATGTCCTATATATAAATAGTATTTGAAAATTTTGGTGGAAGGTTGACAAATATTGAAGTTGTTCCGATAATTAATAATAGTTTAAATTGAAGACTAGGACACTTTTTTAAATAATGTGATGGAAAATAATTAGAAGCGTTTAAATTGTTTAATGTATATTTTGTATTTAATGTTTTCAGTTATACGTGAGTAAACAGGTTTTGCTTGATGTAAAAATTATTTATTGATGAGGTATTGAAAAATAAAGTTTTTTTTGTTTTGATTAAAGATAATTCCATAAATAAAAAAATATCCAAGCATTTAATAATAAAAACCACATACTTTCATCTTGATTTATTGTTAACTTCTTAATGCACGTGTTCAAACATAAGTAAACTACCGGAAATCATGTTCACATGTGACATTTTATATTGTCGTATTCAAAGTTTATTACATATCAATGTTATATAGATATGTAATAAGCTTTGAATACAAAAACACAAAATGTAAAGCTACACTACAGTATACAGTATACATATAGAATGACTAGTAAAATGTTCCTATTGTCAATAAGTATTACAGTACGTTTATTATATAACATAGCATTCCGTCCTTTATATTTATAATAATAGTTTCAAGATCTGAGGATTCAATAAATGTGTTTTAATAAAAAAACATCAAAGTATTAAAGGATAAACATTTTTTAGTAAAAAATGTATGTCTAGACAAATGTATCAGCTTTAGTTTGTTTAAAGAATGAATTAATAAAGAACTATGCCATAAATATTATTATTTAAACATGTATATTCTAGCCACTAAAACTATATGCCTAAAGATGACAATTTGACATTTATTTGTTTAGCTTATGAATTATTCGTATTTGATTCGATTGAAAAGGAAAGAAAATACATGAATAAACAATGTTTAGTTTATTCCTAAAAAAAAAAACATTCTTTACTTTCAACTTACAAACTATTGCACTTAATAATATAGAGTAAGAGTTGGAGTGTATGAACTATCTTGCTGTATAAAGGCTACGGTAAATAAAATTTAATACGTCACCCTCATTTATACCACTAAAAAAGAGCAGCTTTTGTGCATCAATTTTCATGTATTTTGTTGTCATGGTAAACTAACTCTATGGCAAGCATTCCGTTACCTGACTTAATCCAAAGTAAAAAAATTGTTTAACGGTACTGTTAAAAATGTTTCAGTGTTGTGTAATATTTACTATAGACTAGGTTTACACCATTTTACGAGATAATTATTTTTAGAGACAAAAGTCTAAAGGCAGTTACCCTAGAGTTTCCCTAAGTAGTGACGTAAATGGGACTTAATATGGGAGCTTCCACAACTCAGGCCTATTACCTTAAACTTTATGGCATGTTATCCGATTACCCTATAATCAACTGTTATAGTTGTTCCAACCACAAACGTAATTTACAACCTATTTTTTTTTTACAATTTTTATGCATTTTTTTCGATGCCATCTGCCTTACAATAAAAGTGCAGTATTAACCATCTACTTTTATAAAAGTGTCTTTAGAAGTATAGTATTTGTATGCATTTATGTAAGGATTTAAAGTGTATCATTAGTAGCTCAATATAACTTCAGGCTATATAAACAAAACTATGTATGCATGTTATTATTATGTATTAATTGATTTATAATAATTTTATAAAGCTCAAGAGTTTGTAACTATCTAATTAAGTACTTACATTTTAGGTGTTGTCATAACCGCTTGCATCAATGTTTTAGTTAGTGTTTTGTACTCAGTCATTGCCTTGGAGGATGTTTTATGTGGACACTATAAAACAAAAAGACAATATTTTTTTATAAATAAATGGTTTATCTGAGGTACGGTCAGCCTCGAAATGAAGATTGTATTTGTTGTATATTGTTACCTTATGTATTGTTGTTAAGTTCTACAAATTATGAAACTATTCTGTAATCAGAAAATAAAGATTATTATTGTTATTATTATTAGTATTATTAGTATTAGGGACAGGTGTTAAGATATAACTGACTCAGTCAATATTTAGAGAATACTTATAAATGTAAGGATATCATTGTAACGAAGAAGGTTAATGAGGCAATACAAAATGAATACCGGTGGCCTATATTAGACCTAAGGGCAGATATTTATTATGAGCTAGTAAACAGATTTAAGAGGATGTATAGAGTTGTGTACGAATAAAATTAGGTAAGAATAAAAATACAAAACCCTTAGAAATAAAGCAATTAATTAATCGGGAAAACTACTTTTGGAGATTGTTAAAGAGAGATAAATATGATTTAGTTTTAAGGGATGCATTTAAAAAGGCTATGAATGAATTAACTAGTAAAATAAGACTGGAAAAAATAAACTACTGTTTTAGGTTATTTTCTGACAATTTTAAGGATAGTAAGAAAACTTGGGAAGGTATCGACTAATTTTTGAACAAAAAGGAAAATCCCACTATACTGGAATCGATTTAAGACAGTTTTAAGTTAAAAGAAGAAAATGAAATTACAAATATAGCTGAGGAATTTAAATCAAGCTTTAAAGAATCCATAGAAGAAGTAAATTCAGAAATGTTGGGGCAATAATTTGATTTGGTACAGAGTTTCACTGAGGACAACTGTTCAATAGGAAATAGAATAAGAATGAATATAGTGTTGATGAGAATTTTTTATTTATGGTTTTAAGCAAACTAAATCGTAAGTTATCACCAGGGCCTGATAAGATTAGGCCACAGGATGTTAAAATAATATGTTTTATTTGAAATTATTATCAATGCACTTGATTAAAAGAATAGTTGACACAGGTATTATACCACATTTAATGAAACTAACCTACCTTAGGCCAATCTTTAAGAATGGTTCAAAACCGAATTTAAGTTGTTATAGGCCGGTCGGTTCAGTTATTATTTCAAAACCGGCCGGTCGGTCGGTTATAACAAAAATTCTCGAACATTATATATGTTCATAGCTGCAAAATTATGAGATTAGTTTTGAGATAATAAATAAAGCCCAATATGGTTTATTCTAAGGAAATCAACAGTAGATTTAGAAAAATTAATAGTGACATAATCATGGCTTTAAATTAAAATAAATTTGTTAGCCGTAGCAACTGACCTTACAAAGGCATTTGACTTGGTAAATTATAAATTGATTTTGGATACGTTAGTTATAACAGGGATTGGAGGAAATTTGTATAAGTTATTTGAAAACTATTTTAAAGGGAGAAATCTACATGTTAGTATAGGTAGTTATGTAAGTGGTAGTTACCAGCAAACGTGTGGTTTATTACAAGGTAGTATTTTGTCTCCTACCCTTTTTAATATTTATGTGAATGGTCTGTTCAATAGTAAAATATTACAATATGCTGATGACTTGTTTTGTATGATTCACATTGATTTATCAATAAGCATGAGATGTATACAGCATGATCTAGATCTGGCAGTAAAGTATTTTTTTCAATAATTCCATTAAACTAAACACCAAGAAAACCAAAGCTATAAGTAGTGGCCACTTAGGAGTTTCAGCTCATTTGATTGACAGCTTCCGGTCATGCGACGTATGTATGACGTATCCGATGACGTATCTGACGACGTCATGGTGACGTCATGGTGTGGGGGTAGGTCAAGGTCACCTGAATGAGTTTTTAAAAAGCTATCTTGAACAAGTTTGAATCGATAGCTTTGTTTGATAAAATTTATAAAAAAACTATCGAATAAAACCTGTGCAAGATTTCTTCTTTTTCCTTTTCATTCTTTATTTACAATAAAATATATCAAATAAAACATGTTTCTTAATTTACAATATTGTACACCTCGCCAATTATGGTTAGATATTCACCGATTCTGTTGTGCCCGTTGCTTCTGTAGATGTGTAGGGTTCACGTTCTCCATAATAATAATACTTAATTCTCGGTGCGGGTGGAAGTGATGATGGTCGACACGATGACGTCTCTGATTCCGTAGAGCTGCTTACATTGAATGAGGCGAGAGGTTCATATTCTCCAAAACTATGGCTCGTTTTTGGTGTAGGTGGAAGTGTAGTTGTGCGTCCTCCCCAGGATTCTTGAGGTGAAGAGTTTGTTGCAGAAATATCCATTATTAGTTTGTACCCGTTTAAAATCAAAACTTTTAAGTCATCGGAAAAAACTTGCAAATCATGAACTGTAGAAAGATGGACAGTATTGTAGTGGACACATTTAATTTGGAGAACCATGATGTTACCTCGTGTACGGCTACTCGCAGAGTGTGCTACCCTCCTCCTCGGCTTCCTTTTATACACACCCCCCTACACCTTTTCTCACATCTACGATATGAATATCTTCATCACGTAATCTATTCGAGCTCTACATATAATGCAATTGCTTTGCACCAGTCCACAATCACTGCATGTACAACAGTGTCTACAAGGTAAAAATAGTAAATCTTTCTCAGAGGATAAACATACTACACATTCGTTTTCTTTGCTTTTATTTTCTTCGGTTGGTGTGTCTGAAGTTATAACAGGACGAGGTTTATTCTTATTCTGATGTTTTTGTACAAACACTCTTCCTTTTTTAAGTAACAGATAAGCACATCTGCTAAACCATCGTGCATGTTCTTCCCATGGGTTATCCGTCGCTTGCCAATCCTGCAGTCCTCCTCCGCAATTGTAACAAATGGTCTTATCATCTTCTCCCATGTAGAAGAAACCAGCATCAGCAAACTCCTTTCTAGACTTGTACAGAAACGAGTCTTTTGATGCTGCGTTAAATGTCTCCAATCTCGATTGTAACTGTGCATTATTCGGAAATGCCATCCTCTTCTTGACTATCAAATGTTCCATTCTGTTTTTGTAGGTTAATAAAGTATGACGTATCAAGGCAAGAGTCGGAGGTATACTAACGTGGCGCAACCGTGTAGCACAAGTACCCGCCCTTCCCCCCACCACAATGTTCCCCCACCACAACGCTCCTCCCTCCAACCCATCGACAGTAATTATAAAAGAGATAATGTTTTAACCAATACAGCGCAATTTATAAGTTCTGAATCTAGGTCAAGGTCACCAAAAAATGTTTTTAAAAAAGATAAAATATCAGTACTTGGAGTTAATACTGATATCTTTTCATTTATTTACATTTCAAGTTTTACATGGAATACATAAAATACATTTCAAGTTATACATGACATTTTCTTAATCTAACAATGTGAAGTTCCCGTTGAGGTCAAATGCAGATGTAGCTCGGTAGAGTTGTTCCCGCTGACTCCGTGTGATACTATATACAGGGATCCTGGTTCGATGTTTTGCAAATCTGCATTTTGCAGCAAGTGAACAAATCTCTTAGGTAGAAACATCTGAAATTTTGCTTCATCTCCTACTGTGTATGGAGCATCGCTTAAAGATACTAGAATAGCGTCTCCCACTGATGTTTCAATCTTCCTCATGTCGTGCACGATGTAATGTTTGTTTCTTTAATTTCTGAAGTTTTTCTTGTTGGCAGTATACTTGATTTAGATTGGGTGTTAAATTGATCCACCAATGTCTGCAGAAATTTCTGTGATGCCATCTTGATACGTGTTGTCTCGTTGGAGTCTGGAGTACTACTGATGGTGGGTCTCCTCGCTCTCCCCGCTTTTATACCCTCCGGTTCCCCCTCCACTTTCTATTGCAAAAGAATGTAGAAAAGTAGCTAAACGATAAACGTTCTTGACAGCACAATGAAATTGTGCGTGTTTGTCGTTCTTTGTTAAAATACAAATATTATCGATCTCAAAGTTGAAACACTTATCCATTTCAACATCTATTACATTTTTCGTAGTATAAAGCTGTATCCAATTGCACTTTTCTAATCCTTTTGTATAAAGTCTTGTAAATTTACTGCAGTAGTGATTCATAATGCTTTCCACTTCTTCATAACCCGTATAACCTTCAGTCCAACCGATATGATGCAAGTTCCTCGTTAACCACTTATTGATCCTTTTTGATTTTGAGTTTAATTTGTTAAAGGGAAATGGAGGTTTGAATAAAAAATTATAAATAACATATGTTTGCAGGTCTAAGATGATTAGTTCTTTAACAATGTATCTATCATTGTTTCCACGAAAAGCTTGAAATTCAATTATGCCTGACCTCTCCTTTACTTGACTAGAACATGTTACTTTACTCTCCATCTCTATGATGTCTAATGAACTGTTTCCACACCACGATAGAGCTTTTATAGCTCAGGTCGTACAGTTCTCAGCGCGTTGGTGTATATTTAACGTGGGCACCATCCCCGGTAGGCCTACCCCACGAAATTATTTTAGTGTTTTAAACCGTTTCAGTTAAAACGTTTTCTGTTTCTTCATTTTGTACAATTTCTTCTTTTTGTTTAACAATTTCTTCTTCTTCTTTAATCTTTTCTTCTTCTTTAATCTTTTGCTCATTAACTCTTTGTTCATACTCCTTTAGACACCTCCACATTTCAACCTCATACGGTATTCGGTTAAAAATAGATGTATCTATTGGACTGTAAAGAATTTGAGCTTCGGGATTTTGTTCCATCGCTTCTACCAAATAGTATTTTACTACAATGTTTGAAAATACAAGTTGTTTCATATACCTGGTTATAGGTGAAGCTGTACAACTCAAAACGTAGAATTCTTCTGGCGTCAGTTGAATTTTATCATCATGTTTTGTCAGGTCTCTAAACCGTACTTGCTGTTCTCCGCGACATTTTAAAATGTCGATTTCAATGTCACATTCTAATAGACGAATAGCTGTCTTCTTTCCAAATATGTTCTTTGCCAAGTAGCATTCGATGAGGTGTAAATGTTTAAGAAAAGAATCCCATGCGGCATCTGAAAAAATAGCATTTTAGGCCCTTGGTTTAAAATTGCATTAGGTGTATAACCCAAGTCCTTTACCAAACCTATTGCTATGCCTTTAGTCATACATCTTGAGATTGGATAAAGTATGCGAAGAAAAATATCTGTCAGTATGTTTAAAGGGATGTCGTTTTCTGGTCTTCTCTTCCTCTTTAATGTCGACTTAGATGTTGAAACGTTGTCTGACTTTACCCCTTCATTTTTAAACTTGAGAAACTCGTCCAATTCTTCTTCATACTCTTTGATGTAAGAGTCTTTGTTTTGCACCAAACCTTCCACTTCTGCATTGTTATGCTCCTGTACTACAGAGGTCATCTCGACTGTAATAGATGTTGTTTCAACCGCAAACGCTGATCAACTGAATCCCTCTTGTAGTGCGCGCTATTTATACCCTTCCCCCTCCATAGACCTATAGAACCATCTTTACAATACCTGTTAGAGGTGTGTACGTTACAATTTTATCGTGAAGAATCAAGCAATACGCAGTTGTATTATCGGGTATGTTAGATTCAAACTCCATTTCCAACTTAATATCTACACTTGATGACTTTACAGATTCATTTTGTTTAGAACAATCAATAACCACGATAGGAGCTTTTGAATTGAACTGCGTTGGTGATAATAGCGGTGTGTTCGTTTTACCGTAGTAAGATGTTTGAAATCTAGCGTACATATCGTATAGAATGCTATATCGGTTTTTATCGAATGATATGTTTAAATTGTCATATGGAAAGAATTGGGAGTTAAGGTATAATTTACAATTCTTAAGTTTACAACTATCAAACGATGTCGGATCAGCTGTTATTTTACTTCTTCTATCTGTTTGTAATCCAAATATAACATATCTAGGTTTTTCCAAGTGTGTTGAAGTCTTTATAGTCCATGTATGTCGCTCCGTTGCGGGTAGAATAGGATATTCGTGTAACTCCCAGCTTCTAAATGCTAAAACTATATCGCGGTCCGCCTTTAATTGTCTCAACAGAGTAATCCTATGTTCATCTGCAAGTTTTAGGTGTGGCACCCTCCAAACAATCTTCTTTAAATCCAACTTCCAGTCCAGGTTGGCTTCAGTCGTTGTCCCTGGAGCTAATATTATATCTTTATCATTTGAAGCTCTTAGAAGAACCAATTCTTGTTTGACATTAATTAATATTTTATTGTAATCTTCTGCAAAACCTAATAATAATTTTAAAGGTACGTAGAAGTCGAAATATCCCTTGTCATCGGGTTTTATAGTGGATGAATTTGGTGTAACCCATCCTGCGACTGCTAACAGGTTTTTCTCGTTTGGTGTTATGGAACATAATCCTTTTAATGTACTGGCTATTCCAACCTTTTTTGTAGAATCCACAGTAACACCTGAAATTTCATACCTTATTTCATCAAAAAGAAAAGCCATTGGATTATTAATAAAAGGTATAGTTGTTCCTTCATTTCCATCTTTCTTTGTTACTCTTCCTTCGATGTATAAATAACTTTCGGAACGTAAGGTGTAAATATCTTGTTGTTGAATAGGAATCCTGATTTCATCGTTATTGTTTAATTTCGATGAAGCGTAAGGGTTGTGTGTGTGATATTCCTTTTCCCATAAGGTCTCGTCGAACGTCGGTCCGTGCGCTATATCCAGAATATCCATTATTAATAACTTTAAAACCAATCTCTTTTAAAAATCGAATGTTTTCACTTGTTAACTCTTCTGACGCTGATATGCTACTGAGCTTTTTATCACTCACTCGATCCTTTTTAAACGTCAATCCCATTATTTATAAAATCGATCGTATATGTATTCTTATAGTGACAGTTTCACCTTTAAAGTCAACTATGTTTCCGTCTTGATCTAATACGTTCAGAACAATGTCTGAGATGTAACTGGTGTTTAAAGGTAAATACACTAGGTTTTGTGGTCTTTCAATTATTTTAAATCCTGGAGGCACAGATGGGTAAAATGTATGCAATATGTGTCGATTTTCACCCTGTCTGTACGATCCTTGTATAATGTTACAAGTTATATCAATTGTGTTCAATGTAAGTATGCTTACAGTATTTGAACTTGTATGTTTCACATTTCTCTCTAATATCGGTGTTGTAGAAGGAAATCCTAATAATCCTCCAACTGAATGTGGTTTGGTAAAATCTATATAATACTTTGATTTAATTTCTGTTTTTAGAGTATTATTATTTCCTTCCATAGTAATATTATCTTCTCCCAGCTTTTTCTGTATTTCCTTGCATATATCATCTATTTCATAAGACCCCGTGGATAGATCAACTTCGTTAGGCTGAAGAAACTGTCCCTTTGCATCCTTTGCTTTATAGTAGTGAAGTTTATTATTTATGCCTTCAGTAATATTTGGTATAGAATTATAAGTTGTAAAATCTAGTAATGCTGCTTCCCATTGTTTTTCTTTATGTAAACTTAATGCGGGGAATAAAGTGCTCCGCAAGGTTGACGTTGTACCAGTCAAAGAGACCGTATATGAAGACATCTTAAAGCTGACTGACACTTTTTGCTAAAAACTCCAAACATAAATGTCCAAAGACAGATGTATCGTCAGGTTGCACCCTCTCATAATTGTATAAAACTTGTTTAGCAGAACGAAAATACTTTTGAAGTTCCTTTGGAGGTGGTAAATTACCAAAACTGTCAAAATAGTAAACTGTTGAACCGAGTTTTTTATAACATACCCAATGTGTACCCGGTCCCTCACTATTATCTAGATTTACTATACCGCTTTCATTTTTCCACATTTCTGATGGTAAATTATCTTTCATAAACACTCCTCTGAAGAATGGTATTTTTAAACAAGAAACATATCTAAAGAGATCTTGGTTACTTAATGCACGATTAGGAACTATTAACTGTTTTCTTGTATTTAATAGGCACGATACGGTCTTAGGTAAAGTCCTTGTCCTTTTTTTATCATGGACCATATTGATGGTTTAACTTTTTTATTAGAACGTCTAATGTTTCGTTTAATTCTTCCTCCTAGTTTTCGAGTTGTTTTTCTCCTTCCCCCTCTTCTCTTTTTCCTTCCACCACCAATCGCTGTTTTGGTTTTCATTGCTGCTGCCACTGCTAATGCTGCCGCTCTTTCGCCAAGACTAACGTCACTCGCTTTAACTCTTTCCCAAGCTTTTTTTGCAAGTATTCTATCGGCCACTGATCTGTGAGCAGAATCACTAAATTTTGAATAGGCTATATCGTGCTCTTTACAAGCCTGATCTAATTTATTGATTCCCGGGTCTCCTCTTGTCAATCTTTTTTTCAATTTAGTTCCAGGTCCACAATATTGATAACCGCCAGGTAGATGAAGTTCGATAGGTAACAAATCTATGGATTTATTAACTAAAGCTGAAATCGGTTTTCCGAGCAAGTTTAGTGTTGAAGAGACAACACCGCCTCCTTTCGTTATAAAATCTCGATGAGAACTAACACTGCTCCTTTTCCCCATTGATATTTATACCTTTGTCAGGTGACGGATTAACAAAGAATGATCCTTTCTATACTTTATCATCCATTATATACACCTTCATCGTTCGATTATACCTCTATTTAATAATTCAGTAATTAAAGCAACCCATTCGTTTTGAAGACCTGTGTGACCCGCTTCTATTGCTTCATGTATCAACCGCATTCTATCTACTAATTTATTAACGTCATTATAATAAATTATATTTGTATTATAAGTATTTTATAATAATCCTTCTCCAGAAGCCGTTTTGTCATATACCTTTCTTTTTTTTCCTTTCAGTATAAAAAGGAGTAACTTCTTCAGTAGACATAAACCTTTTTTTGGTTTTTTTCCAGTTTTGTTGGAAATAACTCTGAAATAATGTTCCTATACTTTATAGATTGATTTCTATGTATTGAAGATGTTGGTTTATAATTCTTTCTATGAGTATTTGTATCTATACATATACCTTTAAACGTTTCCAAGTCTCGTGCAGTATATTTGACAGGTTTGCTTTTAAATATTAATTCAAACAATCCGTTTGTTCCTTTGTACTTTTTACCATTTATTATTATATTATCCTCCTCATCCACGTCTAACTTGCTATCACCAATCATTAAACCTCCCCCTTCCAGTCTAGCTCCGTATACATGATAATTTGTATTAGGTATAGTAGACTGTAACATCTTTAATACATATTTTCTACCAAGATCACCTTTAAACTGAATATCTAATCCCAATCTGCTAATATCTGACGGGGCACCCTCTTGTATTTCTTCTTCTTCCTCTTCACTTATATTTTTACCCTGTTCATATTGTATTTCTTCTGGTTCATCTTCAGTTTCTTCAATTTCTTCTTCAGTTTCTTCAAATCCTTCCGTTTTATCATCAGATTTAAAAAAGGGTAAAATTAAATCGCCTTCTGAAACATTTTTAAGTTTTTGAGATACTTCTCTTAAAGGATCAATAACTGGTTTAAATGTAGTTTCAAGAAATTTATCTCTCTCACTAATTCCTAGTCTTAATGCTCTATTTTTCCTTCTAATAGAATCGCTTAGCGATTTTATCTCTTTTATCAACTTTTCTTGGTTAACCATGTTCACCCAACGGAAACCTTGTTCATAATGCAAATGTATTTTTATCCCTCTGTCTTTTGGCTATGAAAGTTATGTATTCACTCAACATTTCGTAAGATTTTTGTTGCAGGATTTATAAAATATTTGTTTACAATATTTGTTTGAATCCAATCATTCTTCTTATTTTCTTTAATTTTAGTTTTAGCAAAATTATTATAAAAATCAAAAAACATTTCACTTAAAACTCGAACAAAATAATTCTTATTTGACATTATTTCAGACTGTAAAGTTTGCAAATTTATAGCATCATTTTTATCTTGAGGATCATTAACATATTTTAATCGCTTATTACTAATATTATAGTCACCCTCTGGGGTAAGGGACAAACCGGTGTACAATTCTTTGTCATTTGATCTTGATCTTACACCGAATTCGGTATAGCGTCCGAACTTGTCCACACTCATCTTATGAATGATTAAGTCCTTATGTATGAAAATATATATAACATTTTTAGCCTTTCCTTGTTACCATTTGATCACTTTCTGTAGTTCTAAAAGGGCTACCATCAGCATCAACTAATACATCATCTGTTATTCTTTTAAATACATAATTTTTTGGTATATATGGTCTATTGTCTATATATTTAAATCCGCTAACAGATGTGGGATCACCAACCAACAAATCACGATTGTACTCCATCAAATCAAATTCTACACCAGCATATTTAAACTTTTTAACTTCATCATCATACCATAAAGCCTGTGACATTAAACAAATATCATCCCCAAATTCTCCCTTTGGTAAATTCCTTATAAATTGATTTTTAGCATCCCAACATTTTTCTTTTTTATCGAACATTATTACATTGTACACTTTATCCCCCTGTTTAATTATGCTTTTCTCACCCTTTGTTAATATTTGTCCCACCACTGCTACATCTGTTGGCAATACAGCTTCTTTTGTATTTGTTATTTGTTTACTGTTAGCATTAAACTTATCCCCCTTTAATGTAATAGTCTGACTTTTTGTAACACAATCATTATCACTTACACCATGTTTAACATTACTCAACTTTTTATAATTAAAATTCCATTCACCGATATTTGATTTGGGTATTTGTGAGACACATACAGCATCATAAGTATTTGTACCACATAGTAAATTTACAATTTTTCTCTTTTTACTATCCCACTCATTTACTTTAGATTCCTTATTTTCTTTGGATTCTAAAAACTCGTATTTGTTATCACCCTGTTTTAACAAACCATCCTCATATTTTAATATTTGATCTACAATTGCTACGTCATTTGGTGAGGTTCCCGCTAAAATGTTTGTTAATTGCTTATTTTTTCCATCAAACTTATGTTCATTTAATGTTATACTTTGATGTTTTATTACACAATCATTATCATTAACAGCGGGTTTAACACGAACTAATCTTTTATTTTCAAAATCCCAATATCCTTTACTCTTTGTTGGTATTTGAGAAACATTTACAGCATCACCGCTTTCTTCACCATCCTTTAGATTACAAATTGTATGGTGATTAGCATTCCATTTGTCTTCTTTCAATTCTAAGAAATTATATTTATTACCACCTTGTACAAAGCTGTCTCCTAGTCTAGTTAGCGTTTGCCCCATCACAGGTACTTCGTCTGGTTGTTCAGCTTGTAGTATATTATTTACTTTACGTTTTTTACCATTCCATATATTATCTTTCAACTCTAAACATTCATAATTCGTTTTTCCTTGAACAAAAGCATCTCCTTGTCTAGTTATAGTCTTTTCCAATTTAGAGTCTAAATATATTTTTGTTACTGAATCATTTTCATTTTCTGGACTACCGATATTTGAAATTCTATGAGTTTTTGCATCGTACACATCTCCCTTAAGTTTTAAGCTTGTTGATATTTCCGATTGTAAAGTTTTTAAATTTATAGCGTCACTACTATCTTGAGGATCATTAACATACTTTAAACGTTTATTACTAATGTTATAGTCACCCTCCGGTGTAAGAGGCAAACCGGTGTGAGCTTCTTTATCATAAAATCTTGATCTTGCACCGGATTCGGTATAACGTCCGAACTTGTCCACACTCATGTTACAAGTGACTGCATCATCGTTTCTGAAACTATTTATATACGTTACAAATAAAGGGAAATTTAGCAATTTTATCTAAGAATATGTATTTATGTTATTGAGTTAAAACGATTCGATCTAATCCCAATCTATATCTACCATTTTTAACACTTTGTTCCTTATTAATCACCAGGAATCCGTATTTATCTTCCCATGCTTTACTACAAATTTGTTTTAACCTTTCAAACGACATATCAGCACCAACATGATCGTTGTGTATATGTTTTAAATTCATATCGTCTTGTTTAAATATAACGATAATATTTGCGTTATCCCTAATTAACTGTTTTGGGATTTTGCTATATGTTTGACCAATGTAGATACAGTCTATATTGTGATGTCTCCCCATCGCGAAATAGTTGCTAATGGTGTCATGGTTTTCACAAGAGACGTCATCAAAAATAAAGACTGAGTAAGGCTTTGCTTCATTAGGCTGCAAAATTTTATCACTTGCATTAAATTTGAAGAAATTTACTTCCGTTACATCAGATATTATTTTATCTAATAACTGATATTTTGGTTGGAGCAGAGACTTAGAAAAAATGTATAGATTATTAAACTTTAATCCGTTAGGATTAGTTATTAAATTAAACACTACATTTGTTTTCCCACAATTTGAAGGTCCACTCACTATACACCTTACGCTGTCTGGTAATAAGTTTCCATGTTTCCCTTCTTTATGTTTTACACTATCCACAGTTAATTCGTCTATATTCGCAATTTTAAAAGAATCCTTGAGTTTTATAATCTCCATGTCAGCACTCTTCGACGGTTAACGTGATACTAGTGAAATCCTATAAAAGATCTTGTTTAGGTACCCACGAGTCAGCACTTTTATCAAAACCCAACCAGCGCACCAATACTTGATCGCCCTTTCGTTTTAATATCTTTTCCACAAGATAAACATCTCCAACATTAGACTTTAACATTTCATGCCCGTAAAAACCACCTTGTAAAAGTTCTCCTTTATTATCCTTAAGTATATAAGTTTCTGGATACGTCGGTTGTACTCTATATACGGTAAAAACTTCATTAGTCCAGTTGGGTAAGTATTTCTTGCTAAATATTCCTTTATGTTTGCTAATACGAACTTTATCCCCCACGTAGAATTTTCGTGGTAATCTCTTTTCCACTTTTGGTTTGGTGTTCTTTTTAATATTTTCCAAAACTTGTTTGGAGTTCTTTTTAGTCACCTCAATCGGTTTCATCCGGATAGTTCTATGAAACTTGTTGTTATAATCGTGTATTAAGTCGGGAAGTATGTCATACCACACGTGGGAACCTCTATTTGAAAAAGCTTTATACATCGCTCCTTTTAAAGTTCTGTTAAACCTTTCAATAATAGCTGCTTTCGTTTCAGATTTCGTAGAATGGTTTATATTATATTTTGCCATCAGCTTTGAAAAATCTTTATTAAAATATTCTTTTCCGTCGTCAGTTTGCAAATGTTTTATAGTGTTTTTATCTCTACGTATAGCTATCTCCATTGCTTTTGTCACGCTCTGACCTGTTTTGTCTTTTAGTGGAATAGCATCTGCGACTTTTGTAAAACAGTTTATAACTGTTAGTATATATTTAAATCCTTTGTTTATCTTACTGTAAGGTTTCATTTCAATTAGATCTGCTTGATAAAGATCATTTATACCTTTTATAACAGTATTTCTTCTTGGAAAGTGTATCCTTGCAGATTTATGAAGCTCAGCAACAATTTTACTCTTTAGATTCATATTAGTTGATGGTTCTACCAGCACTTCTAGAGGAGTATTAAATATTGATTGTATATACTCGTTAATAATAGTTCAAGGTCATCTAAAAATAGTGTAAAAAAGGGGGAACACAGCAAAATACTGCTGTGTTCCCCCATTTTTACGGAAAGGAAAAGGATGTAGGACGATGAAAGTGTTACTCGTCAATAGGGTTGAGAGAATAATGCCCAAATGGTAAAGTCTTTATGTTGTCTGGAAGAATGTGACGTTTGTCGTCATTAGAGGAAAGTGCTTTTTTAACTTCTGTTAGGCTGTACAACTGATGGTTAAAACTTCTGATTGTATTAAATGTTGCTGTCATAACTTCATTTTCAAATAAACATTGCTTGTAGTGTTCAAAGTGTACCTTCTTTTGTAAATACAAATTCGTTACACCTTTAGCTTTCTTAATAAAGCTATTCTTATTTTCTTTTTCCTCTTTTTCATTGTATAGTTTTAAAGAATACAGTTTAGACATAAGTGCAACAATCTCTTCGAGTAGAACACCATTACACTCATCCTTGAATTTGCCTAGTACTTTTTCGTTTCTGTCGTTATCATAGTTGGGATGATCTTTCGGGTAGTCGTAGAAATCAAAGTCGTTCTTGTAAATAACTGTACGTAAGTCTTTATACATGTCCAGTGTTAGTATGCGATATATAAAAGCGTCAGTGTCCATATATGTAATACAGATATTTTCTCTTCCGTAGAACGCGACCATTTTATTATAGTGGAAGTCGTACATATGTGTTTTAGAAATATCCAAGATTGACATTCCAATATACAAAGGACGATCCATTTTCACACTTGTTTTCTTCATAGATACTGCTACAAGGTTTTCATTTATAATTATAGATGATCCAAAGTTTTGCTGCTGTACGAGTTTCTGTAGTTTTCTTGGGTTAGTAACAAGTTTAACATTTTTGTGTTTTCTTTTGTTTTCCAGTGTTTTACCAAATATTGCATTGTTCATTAATTTAAAGAAATCCTTTTGAAAGGTTGATGTAGCTGTTGCTCTTCTGGTAGTATTTGAATCAATGTAAGGTTTCAGCCAGCATGATTGGGAAAATTCCAAAACTCTATGAATCTTTGTAATACTTAATCCCAATTCGATAGCTTGTTGAACAACCCAAAAGTGAGCTACGTATCGTTGTTTGTTGTTTAAAGTCATCATCAATTTAGGATGATTTCCAGTTGGAGAAACTTCTGTTTTAGCAAGAAGTGGAAGATCGTAATGAAGATCGTGTAAGTGTTCGGGATATTCAAAATCGCAATCCAAAATGTAACCAGTGTTTCCATGTTTTTGGATTTGTAAAACATCACCAATAGAGTCTGGATCAACCCATTTAAAATTGTCAAATGGAAGTGGGTTTGACATAGCCCATCCATACAAGTTATTGGCATCGAAATATCCTAAGTATACCGATGGTTTTCCTTCATCATAGTCGGGAAGGTATTTGTTGTTGGCTTTAACATGTCTTGTAACACTTTGAGTCAATCCGCCTCTAACTCCGGATTCAACCATTAAAACCATGTCGATATCTGATAAAAGCTGTAGTTTGCATTTTGTTTCTTTTAACATAGCTTGCCAAGCTAATCCTGGAGAAGTATAAGAGTGTAAAGGGTCCAAACCATATGCAGCAAAACAAGTGTTTCGAAACTCTTCTATCACATCGCAAAGAAGAGTGACGTCAAGTTTCACATAAAAGTCTGAGTAATCTCCTAAGGTCTTCATATCCAACTCGTTCCATACTCGACATGCGTGTTGATAGTCTTCAGGTTCTATTTCTGTATCATTAAGTTTGTTTTTAAATTTGTCTGGTGTGGGAAGTGTTGTTTCGTCAAATCTATGCAGTCCATCAATGTAATCATAGGGAAAGACTCCTTTTCGAAGAGCTAAATCCATTTTATCAGTAGGTACAATTTTACTTGTTTCAATCAAATCTTCTCTTCTTAAGTTTTTAGTTAATGTCATAAGGCTAAAAGGCATAAATCTGAGAGAATCAACAAATCTTAGTTTTATTTTACCAACCTTTTTAGAAAAGCTTATAAATTTTTCCATAGTTGTAGCCAAAACATCTATTGCTCCATCATCTCTTCCTAACTCCGGGATTATAAAATGGGAGTCGTAACCACTAAGATTGTGCAGAACAACTGGAATAAAAGATGGAAGTTTATAGTTTAGGTTGCAAGCGTTACAGGCTGCACCTCTGTAAGCTCCTGTAAGATGGTTATGGTCACGGACTTTTACGTTATCAAGTGTGAATGTGTTATTACACAAATAACACGTTGTTGCCGAAGCATATTGTTGTAATTCATCTTCTTCCATAGGTAACATCGGTAAAACGTTCCGGTACAGTTCTTCAACCTTTCCAGCAATCTCATACAAATCATTAACAAAGTATCGTGCCGCTTCTTCACCACGGTACATTTTCGGTGAAGATGTCAGTCCATATTCTTCAAGATGTTGTTCGGACAGTGTGGATTTGATTAATAAACAATAACTGTTTGGGGTATGTTGCTGATATCGACTTCTTCTTGTAACTTGCTCTTCTTGGACTTCAAGTGGACGTAAAGTTGATTCGAAATCAGCATACACAACAACTGGAATACGGTATTGTTGAATTACTTTATCAAATGTTATATATGCTCTGCTAAGAGGTGGTAATTTAATTCTCACCTCATAGTTTCCACTACATAACCTTTGATGTTCTAATAACCATTCTGAACCTCCCCTTCTTAATGGTTTGCTTACATGACAAAAACATCTTTTACAAATTGTTTTTTCTCCGTGCATTTTGGATAACTGTTGCGAAAGAAGAGCTTCAAATTTTTTAATATATACATAGTGTGATATATCTCCTTTAGTAATCAATAACAAATCTGTATGATTTATGCGCTCATTCGGTGTTATGCGCAAGGGATACACATTGTTTGACGAATCCAACCCAAAAATGTTGACAGAAGCTGCAGGATTTTGCTTTTCAAATTTAGACACATCTTTAATTGCAACAGGGTAACTCATCCCCTTAAAGTTATACTTATGTTGGACCTCTTCATATTCTCTACTAGGTCTACACACATTGTTTTTTATATATTTGGCCAACATAGCATATTTAAAACATTCATTATCTTCATTTTGCACGTTGATACAGGATATAGTATTCATAATTTTTGGTGGTAGAGGGATGTAGCTACTTCCTCTAATTCCGTACCCATGTTTATGCACTCTTACATCTAGCCCTGTTATGTTTAATAAAGTCCATCCAGAACCTCTTCCTTCATGTTCTTGTAATTTTGTCAGAAGTTCATCAAAACATTCATTGACGATTGACTCAATATCTGACGAAAACATAATGGTCCTGTTTTTTGTTAGAAATCCTCTTGGTGATGTTTCATTTTGAATATTAGCAAACACTGCATCCAGTAACAATCCAAATTTGACAAAGTTTAATCTTTTTAATTCATTTTCCAAGGTTTTTTTACCAATCCTTTTGCTTTGTTTACAAATTCGCCTAGTTGTAGTTTTGCATTGTCTATTTTGAAATGGGTTACCACGTTACCTGGTAGTGCTCGGGCGTGCAATTCCACATTCACCGATGGTCCAGGCGCATAGTGAATAACACTTGGTCTTGATATTTGGTGTTGAGCTAGCATTTGATCTATTGTTTCTAATTCTTCTTCTTCGTTTTGTTCAATTTCATTGAAATTATGTTTTAATTCTTTATGAATGTTTAAAAGCCATTCGTCTTTAAATGAATCTTCGCAAATATCACAGCGGTGCATGTTGTAGAGGTGTCTTCCTCAAAGGTTAACCTGCTACAGATGACACCACCGCTAATGCACCTCTATTTATACCCAATTACAAAAAAAAAAAGGTAGCGGTGAAGTTGGTAGGGAAGGGGTATATATCAATTTAATATTAACCGACGTTTTCAAAGTCTCGTCAGTGGGTCAAGGTCATGTGGACATGTTGCCAAAACGGGGAATAGAGCAGTAAGTGATTCTCACTTGGATCACAAACCGATCTATTCCTTGCTCTGTATTTTGAAGTAAAAAAGAAACTATTCTATTTTAATAATGTTTATTGTGTGGTGTAATAGAGACAGAGAATATACCCTTTTCCTAATAAAGAATACACCTCGTTTGCTAAAGGGATTTGGTGCACTTCTATTTTAATTTCTTCTTTTCCACGAACGCCCAGTCCTTTTACATGCACATTATGACACTCCATGAGAAGTTGGTACACACGTTGGAGGAAGATATCCGCTTCAATTTTTGAGGTGATAGAATGTATGTATACCATGGTAGGTGCTTGCAACCAAAGTGATACTCTGATCTGCAGCATCGCGCTTATATAGCAGCGATTCTACCCTCACTGTAAAATAAAAGTGGTGGGGGTAAGTGTTAGGGAAGAAATATTGTTGTAATAAAATGATATATCCTCCATTATTTTACCAATAAGATTTTTCCAAGTCCTGTCAGTGGGTCAAGGTCATTTAAACATATTACCAGAACGAGGAATAGAGCAGAAAGTGATTCTCACTTGGACCACAATCTGATCTATTCCCCCCTCTGTGTTTAAAGTTCAGTGTTTAAAAAGAAATTAATCTGTTTCATCTGATGATGAAGATGATGATGAGATCATTTCGCAATAGAATAATTGACGCCGACAACTAAATTCCCCGCTAAAAACCAACCCATTGCTACTACCGCTTGTAGGAGTTTCAATATTATCAAAGTCTAAGTCCATGTCCTCCAAACAGAGCAACTGTTGATAATGCTCTGTGGCATCATCGTCATCGTCCGTCAAGAGCTCGAGTTGCTCCATCTCTCCACTGTATGATTCACTGGAAGCTATATCACTTAGTAACTCAAGGTCACCAAACGAATCATCATCTTCATTTACTGAATTATCTTCATTGGCATCGTTAATTTGTATAGGAATGTTGTGTAGAATTTCTAAGATATCATTTTTAGACGGGAAGACGTTGTTTGTGGTCGCCATGTTAGCAGAATGGATGCACCACTGATGGGAAACCTCCTTTTATACCCAATTCAGGTGGTGGAGATAAGTGGTGGGGGTGCAAGTGATAGGGAAGGGTGTTTTATTTAACAAATCTATACAATCCGAAAATTTTTATAAGTCTTGTAGGTGGGTCAAGGACGCCTGAAATACCTCCCAAAACGGGGAATAGAGCAGTAAGCGATTCACACTTTGGCCGCAAACTGATCTATTCCCCGCTCTGTAATTCAAAGGTCTTTAATTTGTTAAACTGTTCATTCATCCTGATCCTCATCAAGAAGGAACAGTTGTTTATACGATGAGGGCTCTTCATCAAAGAAGTGATGAACCGCCAAGTCGTCCTCTTCCAGAAAGACCGATTCAAACGGTGGATGGGTGTGTAAGAGTTGTCTTAGAATTGAGGGAGCCTGCGGTTCTTCAAATTTTTGAGGTGTCGCTTCTTGGAGTTGTGTTTGAAGTATTTTTATATACTTTATGCTCATATTTATAGTATCTATTTTTGATTCCTTTGGATGGATGGATGGTAATATACTTCTTAATTGTTGATAACCCTCATTGAGTCTCGCCCTTGTTTTCCGCTGTTTAGCAGTGTTTTTCTCGGTTTTAAGAGATCTCGAGTTGGATTTGTCTGCCGGAGTATTCATAGCTGACTAATAACTATGTTCCAAAGCGCCTCTTATATACCTGCTTACCCCCACCATTTGAATCATATCATTGACTTAGTGTAATATATTTAAGGTAAAATATCTAGGTAAGTGTGGGCAACCTATTTACATTCTACAGCATATACTGTAAAGTTTTAATAGGTACTAAAATAAAAGAAGGGTTAGAGTGAATTAATTATTTAACTGGGTCAAGGACATACTTAATAAAGCGGAAAATTTGATCCTCTTTTGTTCTTAACAATAATAAGAGGATCAAATTTTCCTAAACAAAGAGGAAGAATTGTAATGATATTAATCATCCAAAAGATCATCTACGACAACATGTTCTATTGTCGTATTTGTCTGAGAACATAACCTATTTAACAGTTCTAGGAAAGTAAGATCTTTAAACGGAATGGTACCAGTAACAACACATTCCTGGATTGGTCCGTTAGCATTAGTTCTTGCATCCTGGTCAAACATTACAGACGTGTTTGATGATGACGAGATTTCATTAACTTGAACCGACATGTTTCTTGCAAGGGCAAGACTGCGAGTGATACGTGCAACACGATGCACACAGCTTTTATAGTCAATCCCCTCCACCAAATAGTAATGACGGTGCAATAAAAAGAGTTATTGTTAATTAAATGGTTAATAATATTTAATTAGGTCAAGGACGCCCTTCATCCCCAAAAATAAGAAACAATAAGGTTTATCAGCTCAAGGGTTTCATGGTTTATATTTAGTTTAGAGAGAATATAATAGATAGAAGTCTAAGTAAAATCCATTTAATATTTCTAAATGTTTTTGTAAAGAGCAGGTAAATGTATTTCTTGTTTTTAATATTACATAATTATGCGGTCTTTAGTGTATCACTCAAATATTTAATCACAATCGCTTTAACACTCTGCCATGGCTTGGGAATGGCTAAAATATCTTCAAAGCGTGTTATTTGACTAAACAATCTTTGAACATATTCTCCGGGGCTAAGTGTTATTCGTCACTAGTTTAAGTCCTCGTTAAAGGAAAGAAACGCATAAACAAATAACACCCCCTCCCCCTTAAGTGTTATTACTTTATTTATAAAACGTAAACTGTTACAGGTTCCCACAAATCCCCCTACTATTTTTTTATATTTTCCAATATAATTTTATTTTTTTTTAATCTATATATTTAGCAAGATATATGTTTCTAGTATTACATATTATGGCCACTATATGTAATACTAAAAGATCATATAATGTTTAAACAGATTTTATGTTTTTAACAATTTGTTGTGCATAGTAAATAATAAACAATAGAAAAAAAATAAAAAGACTTGCGGTATAGACCTTGTGTGTTGGTTTCACGCGAGTCAGGGATTTAAAACCTTTAACAGTTATCCCTTACAGAATTTAACATTTCGTCCTCAATTACTTCTCAAGGAGTTTCAGACGAAATGTTTAAGTTGTGGTTATACCTCGTTTTGGTTTCACACAACTGTTAAAGAGATTAAACCTTCAACGGTTATCTCGATAATAAACAGATTTTGCCATGATTACTTCACAAAGAGTTTCTGGCAATATCTTTTACTGCATCTCGAATCCCTCAGCGTGGTCACACATCTTGGTAGGATGGAATCTTATTATGGCAGCTGTGTTCGGTCTGCGCTCGGAAGGTTTCCCATTCCTCTATTGGTTGGAGAGTTGCAGTCTGACCGTAGTCTGTGCGGGCAAAACATACAGACAGTTAAACATAATAATAATCACAATAATAAACAGGTGACTCGCAATATAGACCTGGTATGATGGTTTCATGCGAGTCAGGGACTAAAACCTTAGCAGTTATCCCTTACAGAATTAACATTTCGTCCTCAATTACTTCTCAAGGAGTTTCAGACGAAATGTTTAAGTTGTGGTTATACCTCGTTTTGGTTTCACACAACTCTTAACGAGATTAAACCTTCAACGGTTATCTGGTTAATAAACGATTTTGCCATGATTACTTCACAAAGAGTTTCTGGCAATATCTTTTACTGCATCTCGAACCCCACAGCGTGTCCACAAGTCTCGAAAGGATGGAATCGTATGATGACATCTGTGTTTTGGTCTGCGATGCAGTTGGTGCCTGTCTCGGTTTAGCAGCAAGGATTTTTGTTTTACTAAACATTGAACAAAACAATTGAGTAAATACGCTATATATACTTGATTACAGTTTCAAGCGTTGGTGGCGAAACCTTTCACGGTTACCAAACCTCTGTTATATATACTTCCATAGAGTTTCAAACGAGTAATATTAAATATTAAGTGTTAGGTTAGTAACTAAAATGATGCAAACATTCCGTGCAAACACTAAGAGCTAATGCTACCATGCTGTCAGTAGGAATGATCAAAACCAAGTGTGAATCTCTTACAATGCTGATCTGCTTTTATAGAGCGGGTTTAAGGGGTGGGGGTAACATCTGATGGTATTTTGGATGTGGAGGATTACAAACTAGTATTTAACGCGCAGTGTTGCCTGTATATTGTATAATCCTGCAAGAGCTACGCGCACGCTACAGAATTGTGTTTTGCTACTTGCAGCCGCACAAGCTATGCTGAGTATTGTCGCATCCGCAGCATTACTTTCTGAATTTCGAATATTGTAAACACTGAACTTGTCTTTACAGTGGCTTGGGAACTGTTGAAATACTCTCTATTAAGGTACCAATTTTGAGTAAGTTAATAGATAATATTCCCTGGGGTTAAGCGTTAAACCATAAATATATTACTTTAGTCCAAGTAATATATTTATCATTTAACGCCCCCTCCCCCTTTAGACAAGACTGAATTTAATAATTGAAGGGTTGGGATTAGACTCGTTTTGAAAATTAATGTTTTAGTGAAATTTTGAACCAACAAATTGCAAGTTATAATGTGCGGTTCCATGGTTTAAAACGTTTTAAATTTCATTTCAAACCATTTATGGAACCATCACTTAAACTTGTGATTACACCTCTTTCCAAACCATTTGAGGCGTGTCCTCATCACAAACTAGCGACCATTTCCCGTTTGGTTTTGGACGGCTCATGTACTTTGGAAGAGGGACTTGATACAACCGAGATTTATTTTTGAAAACTGCCATTTTGTCTCGGTATGATACTAACAGATATTTTTGGGCAGGATCAAGTTTGTAGATGCGGATTTTTTGAATCGAGCGTTTTGGTTTGCATTTATATTTGTTCGTTTGTGTGGAGATCGTGTTTGTTATTTTAACTGGTTTGGAAGTGTCTTGGTTCACATTTGGTTTGCAAGTGTCTTGATTTTCAATTGGATTGGAAGTGTCTTTGTTTTCAGTTGGTGTCTTTGCGTCTTTGTTTTTCATAAGCCGTAGAACTATTGACTCTAGCGTTTTTAATTTTGAATTTGTTTCTGAAAGTTTCATTGATATTTCATCGGATTGTACAACATTGTTAACTTTCTTCTGTTGCACTCCCGAGTGTACAGCGCAGAGATTACGATTTTTCACGCCTTTTTCCCGCAGAATAAACCTTTATTTAAACCCTTGACAAATTGATGCCTGCATCTAGATGGTCCCTGTTGTGGAGGAATAACAATAATGTTTGGTCGCGGTTTCTGAGGAAGTGGTAACGATTGAACCACTTCCTCGTCAGAGTCGTCAGAAAGCGCTAAGTCCAGTTCAAGGCCTGTTTCGGCCATGAGGTCTCTTTTTTTCATAAGTTCCACAGAAGCAGACAGTTGCGGTAATTCGGGTAGTTTTCTTGATCCCGTAGCTGCAACATGGTTAGAGACAGGACGAGGTATAGGCGACAATATGGAAGGTCTTGTGGGTTTCCTCTCACAGGCAGGCTCAGTCGAAGCAGCAACAGACATGTTGGTTTATAATTTGAGAATAACGTTACAGGTTTTAAATTAAAGTGCTGGTATAAATAAACACAAGTTTTAAAAGAATTAAGAATAAAAATCACAAAGTAGAATGTTTGAAGCAAAGGTATGAAGAGATACGCAAGTTGTTGAAGGATGAAACTGCACGCAGGCGCTAAAGTATAACTGCTGAAAAGTATTAAAGGTAATTTTTAAAGACTGAAAGATTAAAAATATTATATAAACACACAGGGAACACAGAGGTAAGTCAGGACCAGGTCGTCAGATAATCTGGAGAACACTGGTATCGGTGCATGTTTTGCTTGCATTATATATAGCAATACAAATAAACAACGGTTGAGAAGGATGTGAGCTGTACCGCGCCCACCGATTATTTAGTTGTACTCAGGTGGACGGGCTGGAAGGTCGCCTTGGAGTGCACCACACCCATTAATTGCAGTAATAAAACTGGTGCAGTCGCGGACTACCGTCTGGAGACCTTGACTCAAGGTTTATCACGACTGCAGACATCCTGTTCATATTTTTGAAATCTACAAAGAAGTTTAAGGAATATTTGAACCGTTTTAACGACTTTCATTTTATCTTAAATGAGTTTGCTAACTTTTATAAAGGTTATTTGTGTTAGTTATATTGTACAATATTCATAACGCTAGTTTAACAACTATGAGTTTTTGTTTCGATCTCTACTTTGTAGGGTTGTTTCTTATTAAATGCAAAGATATACTTTGAACCTAAACTGTAATATTTAAACATGTTTAGTCGTGTCAATAATAAAAGCCGTGGTAGATATTGTAAGACTGTGTTTTTGTAATTTTTAACCAAACTGATGGTAGGATTCACTCGTTGGAAGTTGTAACTTAAGGTTGTAATTTTACCTCAAATGATGTTGCTAACTTTCGAAACAAGAACTTATAGTTGTTATTAGCCATATAAATATTGTGCGATATAAAGTTTTACAAAACTATCATACGGATTATTTGTGTTTCGGTTATACAAGACAGTTTTACAACGTTGACAAACATTGGTTTTGCAATTTTGTTGGATGTTGTAACGTTTGTAAGTTTATTTGATGTGTAACAATAATACATTCACGATGGTTTAATCTCGTGCAAGTATTCATATGATTTACTTTGTGTAGCAGACAACTGGCCAGTTGTTGTTCAGCGTTGATTATTCTTTGACGGAACCGCATACAATCCAGTAAAAACGTATTTCTTCTGTCTTCATCGTTGGAGAAATGGAAGGTGTTGTCAATTGGGTTACTGAAATACACCTTCCTCATATTTCTGTAAAACTGTGACATTGGAGCTACGGTCTTCACAGTACAACAGTAAACACTCAACTACAGCATGTACAGTGGATATTGTTGGGGTTTGATCTAATGGTTCTTTTATTTAACGAATATGGATGGTTGTGTGGTGGGGGAAACAGTGGGTTCCCATCATGCACTGTTATGCTATGTCATTATACTTTCAACTCTCGCCCAGTACACATCGCTAAAATGAGTGCCACCAACAACGCATGGGGACCAGACTTTACTGATGAGGAGCTGTATGCAATTGCTGAGGCTTCAGAGATCGCTGCAATAGATGATCATTTAGAATTATCATCAGAGACCGCTGCAATAGATGATCATTTTGAGTCATCATTGTCGCAGCAGTCGTCACACCAACCCCGTTCGTATGATATTATCTTGAAGGAATATCTAGAACACCTCCAGATGGTTGACGATTGTTTCTCCTCGCAGCCTACATGTGATGATGTGTGGGAAATGTATAACGATGCCTGGTCTAAACTTCACGATTTAGAAACTGAACTGCAACGAGCCAAGACAGCTATGTCTCAATAATTTTATGTTGTATATTGTATGTAAAGATACTATCTTGCACAGGTTTCATTCGTTAGTTTTCTTTTGATAAATTTTATTAAACAAAGCTATCGATTCAAACTTGTGCAAGATAGCTTTTTAAAAACTCATTCAGGTGACCTTGACCTACCCCCACACCATGACGTCGTCAGATACGTCATCGGATACGTCATACATACGTCGCATGACCGGAAGCTGTCAATCAAATGAGCTGAAACTCCTAAGTGGCCACTACTGCTATAGTTTTTAAGAATCCTAGAGTAAATTTAAATCACAGCCTAGATGTAAATTTAGTATGTCACAATACAGATTGTTGGAAGGGATGTTATTAAGCTTCTGAGGATTAATTTTGAAACGAATATGAAATTCAATACTGATGTCACTGCGATGGCAAATGTTATTATAATTGTAGTATAAAAATATTATAGAATAAGTTGTTTTTTCCCAATAAGCACTAAAAGAGTTATCTACTTCTCAATGGTACAAGGTATTGTATATTATGGTATGTCTGAATATTATCTTGCGCCTGATTATGTGAAACAGCCTTTGGGTAACATTTTAAACCGTATTATAAAAGTACTAGTTAATGGTGTTTCACATCGTATGCTGGGAATTATGTCATTAGAAGCATTAGGAAAATATACCGATTCTTCAAGAAGTTATTTCAAAGAGGAGCTTAGATAAATTAATGTAGTAGAATATAACTTAAGACAAAGGCAATTCAGGACCAGAAACAATTATAATAATTATGGGAAACTAGTTCCAGAATACAGAATTCCATCATTGTTGAACTCGCTGCCGGTGGAACTAAGAACATTGCAAATTAAAAATGATAAAATAATTAAATTGAACAAATCATTTTCAACCCAACTTTTCAATGGCTAAAATACATAATTAATAATTTATTATTGTTGACTCATTTGAATTTGAATTCCTAGCTACCTGGTTACAGGGACAGTAGGCCTATGGTGTTGAGCCTACCTGCTGACTAGGATGTAGGCTAAATAAATCATTTTTACGGCGTATATTCAAATAAAAAGTGAAATGTAATGTGAATATTTAATATGTAATTTAGGATTATAAATCAATTTGATGTAATATCAAGTGCTTACCTATTTTTAATATTCCAGGATTAGGAGGTACAGTTAATTAGTTAGAGGTATTGCAAGGTATAAGACACAAACCCATCATCAACACAACATCAAAGTTTGAGAAGAAAGGGTAACAAATATATAGGCGAGCAGTATTTATTAAAATATACTTTGGTGAAAATTGCTGATAGCCAAGTTTGTTAAACTTTTAGTTTGGAGGTTGAGGTTATGTTATGTTGTAGATTTTACATTCGGTTTTTTCAGGTGCTCTGGGCATAAAGTAAAACTAATTAGAAGAAGGATGTACTTTTTATATATTACTAGAGTATTGTTTCTTTAAGATTGTGATTGATGATTTCTAAGGTTATAATGGTTTGTTATTTGTTTGAAACTATTTATCGCATGCTATATAATTTATTAATTTATACTATTATGAATGTTATTTTTTCCCATCAAGTACTGAATTCTGTAATAAAAATATGTAAGTAGCATGTACTAGATTTTAAGTTTCCTCCCAAATAGCTAATCGCTAGAGAGTTAAATGCATGACGTTGCTTTGTATGAGACAATTTTGTGCATGCGAGAAATAAACGAATTGAGTTGAATTATTATTATTATTAGTTTGAAACTATTTATTGCATGTTATATAATTTATTTATTCATACTATTATAAATGTTATTTTTTCCCATCAAGTACTGAATTCTATAATCAAAATATGTAAAAGGCATGTACTAGATTTTAAGTTTCCCCCAAAGAGCTAATAGCTAGAGAGGTAAATGCATAGCATTGCTTTGAGACAGTTTTGCGCATGCGAGAAATAAACTAATTGAATCGAAATTGAATTATTATTTTATATTATATATTGTATTATTATTATTATTATTATAATTTTATAATATATTATGTATATTATTATTAAGTATGACTACTAATGTTAAAGCGTATTTTAAAATAAAAACATTTCTGATTCTCACTAACCCCTTGCTATTATATATATTTTGTTTACTGCACTCCTAAATACTTATAACGATAGGTTTGTCAGGAAAAGGCCACTTACTAACCCTTAAACAGAGAATACAACCTGAATGGAAAATATTGAAAAGATGCATAAAACTGATAAAAGCCAACGCCGATAGTTAATCCTGAAGTATTTAAGATTTAAAGCAGCGTTGCCCCTTATACGTCAGAATTGGTCTAAATGTTTGTATTTCAATCCATAAACTAAAAAGTATACTGTTCTTCAAAATTATCTGCTACGCTTAATTTGTAGCATGTATTTTATCTTCACAAACTTGGTTACTTTAGAGGATATCAGAAACGTAAAGACAAACTGACATTATGTTAAATCAAATGGATTACTTATTCCCATCCAAGCTCTAACCTACACATTAATTTACTCAATGTCGTCAAGATATTCAAAGAGTAATCTGCTACATATGCATTTCACCTGTTATAAATTACTTCATTGAAAGACACTAATACGCTAACCTGATACATTACAGTGGCAATTACCGAAACTACATGTAAATTAAGTTAAACAAATTAAAATGTTATAAACGTTACAGTCCAATTAGCGCTCTTGCCTCACGTCTGATGAGCCAGTTTGATATACAGGTTTAGATGGAGACTGACGGACGTGAATTGCATGCTAAACACAAACATTACATTACCAAGGCAATTGAGGGCACATACATACATTCTGCAAATATTGAATAATTTAACGCGCTTTTTTAAATACAGTAAAAAACATATGTTTACTTAAACAGTTTCTACCAATTCACAGAGTTTATTGTCCTTGTCTTTTCCCAAAATAATTGATGCCTTTAAAATATGTTCAATACAGTAAACATTGAGCAAACAAATAGAGTATTCTCGTTAGTTGTGCCTCAACATGAAGATATTTAACACTTTCCAAATACATCACAATATTCGGTTTATACAAACAACCTTGAATCACCCCTTGTTTATTTTACCACTAAAATCCGCGAAAAACACAAAAAATTTTGTTTTAGTGTTCTGTAAAATTTGTATTTTAGATTAGCTTTGACGTACTCTTATCTTTAAGACCTAATGCTCATTAATGTATAATTAAGCCTTAAATGTATAATTAAGTACAATACATTTAAAATTTTCGCCTAGTACGGATGAGGTAATATGTTTGATAAATGCATTATACTCATAATGATTAAGATACCAATTGACAAATGCTTCCGATTATTCAGTGGTACAATGGTAAAAATAGTCAATGGAGTTTTAACTAAAGGCACCTTTACGTAACAGTATTACTATTTTTATTATTTTATTCGTAAAATGTTTACGAAGATTTCAGTCCCTTACGTTTTGTTCAAAGAAGATAATTTTATAGAGTTCAAAGGCTTCAAAGGAGTGAAGCCTTTAAAGTCCTTTCTATAGTAAAATATAAAAATTTTACAAAGTATACTCAAATTTCACTATTTACCATATATTAACCAAATTAATATTGCCGATTTTAAGCTACTCTATTCTGAATGAAATTAAAACAAAAATTTAAAAGTGTATTTTGATTTTTTACTTGAAAACATATTTCTATTTTAAATACTTGATCAATAATTTGAAAAGACCGTCATGAATTATCCAGTGAGTTTCTCGTAAAATATAATTGTCTTCATTCCCTACACTGACAACATGGCTTGTAGGTGCTTTAAGGTTTTGTGAACTAAAAGAATTCTTTAATTCTTTTACTTCACGCATATATTCCCCCTCCAGTCCTACCCTACCATTCGACATTCCTTAATCGTAGGCCTACATAAAACTTCAAATGAAATGCGTACATTAATTTAAATGAAAATTCCACAACCGCTCTCGGTCGTTTTGAGTTGGCCAAAAAGTCATTAGGGGTGATTATGATTTTTACCAACTCATTTATTCATGCGTATTTATACATCACGCAATGTCAGTATGTATCTAAAACAGTTTTTTGTTTATTATATCCCAATGGTGAATTCATTAGACATGTTTAGAAATTATTTTGTTTTTTGGTACACTTCTGGCATTATTAAATACATTATTTATTAATGTACCAATACATTACTTCCTAAGGCTCTCACAAGAAAACTTGACAATTTCAAATGTTGACATAGGTTGAGTTAAATGTCGTTAAGGAGGTCATTGTTACAAAACATTCAAACGCTACCGCCGACGGACGACTGAGTACAAAATTAGAGCCGTGATAACATGAAATATTTAAGAACTTTTAGTGATCTTATAAAATTCAATAAAATTTAATTTACAATACATGTTCATTTACAATCGAATTTTTCTTTTAATGGTCCGGATTTTGGCATTGTTTTGTTTTAAAGGCCCTATATAATGGAGTGTACTGTTACCTCCGTCTACCATAAATACGTCCAAAACTGTCCATTAGAGGAAGGCTTGTTTGTCTTAAGGTAGTCAGGCATGAGCTTTTTTATACACCATACAATGCATGAAACTTATCAACCGATAGCAAAGTTGTATTGGATATAACCTTTTTTATTTATACAATTTTTCTTTAGTGTAAAGTATTAACGGCTGCCATGTGAGAATCACTCGTACTCTTGAGATGAAATTTATGGCAAGGTTTACTAATAAAGACATTTAAAATGAAGCAAAACTTGGCCTAGGTTTGCATTTATAACATTATTACTTCCTACCTGTGCCGTCAACACCAAGCTCTGCCCATTCACCAAGTTAAGTCCATATACGAATTTGACCATAGTGACCAATGCATATCTACAAAATTGTATTACATTGTACCTCATCTTTATTGAATTATCAAAATTAATGAAGTCTTTAAAAAACACAGTGTATGTAGTTTTATTCCATTATAGACCAAGGAAATTTAAAACTAAATTATAAGTTTAAATTTCTTCAAGGCTTAGGCAACTAAAGTAGGCAAAATTAAGTAAAGGTAAACTTTGTATGAAAGAAAATGAAGTAAATAATAGATTTACAAAAAGTAGTATGTATCATTGATTATACATCCTGTATAATCAATGTATGTATCAAGTGTTTACCATTCAATAATTTAATCCAGCATAATACGTAAACGTAATTCAAATTTAAAACTAATAAATCTTAAATATCTTAATAATTTGTACATATTGTAATGGTGTTAGCTATGTTTTCACCAGATTAATAATACACGTATTTGAGGTATTAATCATTATAAACTGTAAACATCTATAATATATATGGATAAAATCAAACAACAATGCTTTATTATTTATACATTGCGGTTGTAAGCCAGTAGTAGAGTGCATTTTTAGATTATGATAACGTAATTATAATAGTTTTTTTTTATTATAAGTGTATAATGGTAATTAATGTGTTGGTTAGATTTTTGACAATAATTGACTCTTTGCTCTATTTCGATTGATAGGAATGAATGGAGTTGTATGGAAATGTTTATTTATTAGTTTTAGTACTTCTTCTGTTTATATCATTATCTCAGCATACATAAGCTGAGATTAAACCAGATAGATTTTTATTTGAAAACACATTTCATGTAACGCAAAGCTAAGCTAATTCTAAAGCCGGTTACTGGTTAAAATAGTGCACTCTGAATTAAATTATCACGTATGTTGATAATATTTTAATATGTTATGTTAAAATAGGTTTAATATGTTATGTTGATAATAAATGCGCTGCTTATACATAATGTAAAAATTTTCATTTGAGATTTTACCTCCTGTACAGGTGCTACCAAAAAAAGTATTTATAATTCGTTAAAAAAGTTCCGGCATAGTAATGTGAAAAGACAGGCTTTTATACTCTCAAAGCCAATAGATTCGCCATCGCCGCCCCACGCCGTCAGGTGGTTGACATCAAAGTGTGGCGGCTTCTTGTACTTAGTGTCATATTTTGTAGCCTCTCAGTTTCCTTTAATTTTTTTACCCTAAACAAATTTTACAGCGAAGTATATAGTAAAGATTTCCATTTCTGAAAAAAAACTTTATATTTATAAAAAATTCCCTTTAAAAAATTAGTCAAAATAAAATCGCTAGAATTGAGGAATATTATTACTAAAAGTAAATTTAATTCGGACGTGGTTTACTATGTTCAAAATCAAGATAAATCTGAGTTTCACTGATTTCACAAAACGTCTTTTGATGTAAATTTATCAACACACAAATTTTAAACGAATACTAATTTAATAAATTAAACATTGATTTTTGTGCAATGCGTAAAAAAGTAGTTTTATTTGTATAAGTGTTTAAAACTGTGGCTGTATTTGTGAAGATGTGTGTGTGAAAATACATGGTCATGTTAAGAACTGTTTCCCAGAGGTTAGCCTTATAATCCAACCTTATTTCTCATTTGAGAAGCGGCCTGACAATTTCTAAAAATATTTTGACAATTTTGCATAGTAATTCCTTTTAAAGAGTAACATCTACACATCTGAACTTTTCCGAATGGTAACCCACGTCAAAAATGTTATGTTAATTGAAACCATTTTACATATGTGTTAATTTTGCTCTAATGTAAACCAGAGGATTCTATTGTTTTTTAGTACAAAACTAATTCAAAGCTCAGTAGCTCTGTAATAACGAATATCGATGTAGACGAAAGACAATTATTACCAGTATAACAATATTGGAATTGATTTTATGCACAATTATTTGGCTCACTAATTAAACACGGGTTATGTGAATGTTGATTTGTAGCAATATGAAGTCTATTTAAGTATTGGTTTAACAGTGCAAGTGCATGTAACGTGTTATATTACTTTATTGATGATATTTGTTAATGTCGAGCTATATCTCATAAAATTCCAGAATGTGGACTTAATATTAATACACTAATATAAGTATATTATCTACAAGTATATACACATATCTAATAGTTCAATTTCACATACCAGTACCGTATCTCGTTGCATGTATAGATTTTCATGCAGTAAATCTAACATTGTAGCTCGGCGATCTCAGGTGATATTGAAAAATACCTCTCCATCATGTTATTGATTTTATGAGAACGAAAATCAGTTGATTGTACTGCAATTGGTGGTAAAAATAAGAACAAATGTACAGCTAAATAAACGTTGAGACAAAAAATATTTGATAAAATAAAACTCATATTTTAGTTAAAAATTAAATGTGGCCAATGGAGGAAGCCCTATGTAATTCTAATTATTTCAAATTGTTCTAATCATTTCGTTCATATTGATTCGATTAATTATAGGATTTTGTGACAATAATTCACTCAAATTCGGTACGGCGGATGTTCCATTTAACTTCATACATTTCGAAATTAGCTTTAATATATATATTAAAGCTAATTTCGAAATGTATGAAGTTAAATGGAACATCCGCAGTACCGAATTTGAGTGAATTATTGTGACAAAATCCTCAATATATATATGTGTATATATATATATATATATATATATATATATATATACATATATATATTGTCATTCCTAATAAATAATAACAAAAACTTTCACTTAATAACTAATTGCGTAAAGAAGTATTTTTAATATAATTGTTTTATTTTATCAAACAATATAAAAACAAATTCAAAATTTCTTAGTTTGTATCGGACAAGCTGCTTTTTCACCCGGGGCTCTTGTAGGCAAAAAGCCATATCTTTAGAATACGTTACGTACATTTTCCCGATAACATTGCAAACAGTAAACAAAACAATATTCACGTAAATGCAATTCTATGGTTAAGACCTAATCGGGGGGGGCCACCCTGAACATTGTTTAAACGTTAATTAGTCTTTATGAAGCCGCCAACTATTAATAAAATAGTTTGTATGAGTTACAACAAATACTTAAGCCTTACAACGAAGATAACGATATAATTTTGTAATGTATTAAATGTATTTTACGTATAACGGAGACCCTCTGAGCAACAAAGGGAATAACTTATACTGGCAACAATCAACTTGAATTGTTTACGGAATTCCATTTCACTGCATAAATTGCAAGATCGGCTTTATAAACATAAAAATAAACAGTTAGGTGTTGGTGACACAGGTCAGAGCTTAACTTGGGACGAAGCCTTGATATGATTACCTTCATGTTTTGCAGGACTTATAATTGGCCTCGCATATAGTGAGGTGGAGAAAGCCTAAAGGGCTTAAGGGCCAAAATCCCGTAGGTTGACAACTCATTATCTTTCTACATTAATCCATTCCCAACAAAGGGGAATTACCATTTTCAACGGCAGTGTTTATTTTGGTTTAACAGAAAAACATGTTCTACCTAATTATCTCTTTCAAATTGTAACTGTGTCTGTAAATTAAAATGTCAGAAGTAGTTAGCCAATGTCCAATCGGGAAGGTATCCAATAAATTGTTTATGTAAACATTTAGAGGGTAAAGGTAATAAGTCAGAGTTGTGTTATAAAACATATTACGATTTATTAATAAAACATAAACCTTGTAAACTAATAAAGTAATAGTAATATATGCTATTAGAATAGGTAATTAAGTTCCGAAAGTTTTTATTATTTCAAACTTAGTACAAGAATAATTAAAATCATTATGAAATAAATGGTTTAGAACTCTGTCCTGTAATTTTAGACAGACATAAATCAACTAAAGTTGTTGGATAGTAAAACAATTATCAATAATATATTTTGAGCTATGCAATCAGACTATTAATAAAACCAACAAACTTCAAAGTGCAGAATCAAAATCATGAATTTAGTTTCGTTTTTCTCATGAATGACTAGCCTAACCATCCCCCACATATGGTTGGAATCAACTTGGCCATCTCTATGAGGTATTTGGGGGTTTTGGGGGTTCTGGAGAAGATTCTTAAACTGTAATACTTAACAGCTCACGATATCTGCTAACTAACAGCTGACTAACCCGTCATCATTTTTTTCACTTATGTGTATTGAGCTTGGTTCTGTAAAACTGTTTGTGGTGTAACTAATTTACTGAGTGTAATGACAACATTTTAATGTGTTTATAAGTATGTCTTGCTTCCTAACTTGTTAGTAATGTTATCGTTTAGTAAAAAATAACAAACAAACATTGTTTATGATCCCTATACAAGTGCTTTCAATGTCAGATGAAATAACATCTATTCTCATTTACCAAATCGCATAAATCCATTAATCTAAATCTCCCTTGATGAGTGTTCAAGTAAAGAGAAAACGTCAGCCTGAGGCCCAACCAGGGAGTTGTACATGGACAACCCCATAATAATTACTCTGGGACAAGTAATCGGTCACTCATGGGGGAATTGTTTAGAGGGATGAAGGGTCCAGAGGTAGATGAAAATCCACTTTACTTTCAATTATATCATAAGCAAAAACAAATATGAATGAACAGTACACTAACCTTTCCTCCTCAAGTTTAAAGTACTTAGTTTTGGTTTCGTAAACGTATTTTTGGGTATTTTTAACAAGAAAATTAGTCTAGTAAACATATTCCACTAATTCTAAACCTTAACGAGTAGGCGGATATATATTCACTGTATTGAATATAATATTTCCCGGACCTTGTAGTTTAGAGGTACTGTTCTAGCAAGTTTGACGAGATCGAGTGCTATCCCAGCTGACTGTTAAGGTATGTTTTACAAGCTGTCACCCCTGGCTTGTACAAGTGAATGCCGTTGGGTGGGCGGGCACCTAGGTGTCAAAGGTCACAGGCACATTGGCTTATGGTGCGAAGTAGGTATGGTTTTAATAAATTAATGATTTAAAGAATAAAGATTTGTTCCTACAGAACAAAACCTATGTAGGTTTACGGCTTTAATTGTTATGTTGCTTTCCTTGGTACTCCTTCAGAATTTTTTTATGAAAATGAACGTACCAATTGAATAAAGATTCATAATTTCATATTCCTTATTTGTTAATGTAACTCATACACAAAATTCGCACAAAACGTCGGAATAAAAACTTCACAATAACCAATTCATACTCGACAACCTACTCCTGCTATATCGCTGTAGTTTGTACCGCAATTTAGCATCTCGGTTTGATAGGAATCGAATTTTTTATTCTCGAACAGTCAAAATATTTAAAAATAGTACCTCCGACTGGTTGATTGAGCTTGGAATCACCGAGTCCGGACTTCTTATCACGGCCGAATACAGGTGGACCTGACCCTACTGCACGCCTTCACCACCTCTTTTTACCCTCTCCGGGCTACTGCTCCTTACCCGCTGGACATTTCTTTATTCTTGCAAAAACATGACCCTAACGTCGATTATCAATAAAACACCACTGACTCTCATAATAATAAAAAAATACAGTACTTATTGTTATGTTAAATTAAATAATTATTTCCTAAACAGTTTATAAATTAGTTTTATTGGGTTTTCCTAATTATAATCACAGGTTGATTGTAGCGGCTAAGCCTACGCACAGGCAATCCGCCAATATAGTCTTATTTCTAATGATTGGAAAGTTTAGAATCAAGATGTTTTTAAGGATAATGTTGATTGCTCTAATTTGTTTTCAGAGGTTTGTTTAGTATTTCTTCTTCATCTATGACTCTAGGGTTCTCCAAAAGTATAATCAATTTCAAAACTTGTTAAACGTGTGTCCTAAGATATAAATGTGAGGTGTATACAAATAATTTACCTCCAACTTATTCATACGGTTTCCGTTTTAAATTCCGTTTAAAAATATAGAGAAGAAGCTATTACCGTAGTTGGTATGGTAAGACCTAGGCCCGAGACCATGATAACTTTTCGTTTTGAGGTCCCCAGACCCCAAAAACACCATTCGTTCGAAACTGAATATATATATATATATGTGTGTGTGTGTGTGTGTGTGTGTGTGTGTGTGTGTGTGTGTGTGTGGGTGTGTGTGTGTGTGTCCGTGAGCACGATAAATCTCGTAAAAATTATTCTATTTTGATTAAATTTGGTATACACGTGTAAAGCAGTATTTATGACTTTAAGTTCGAAAACCAGACAGATCGACTTATCCGAAGGGGTATTATGGAGGGTTTTGTACCCCAAAAATTGTTTTTTTGAGTTTTTACATATAATTTTTGAAAAAGTCAAATTTTTTTTATTGGAATCAGCTTAAAAAGACGCACAATTTGGTGTTTTGAGCATTGCTCTACGTCAAATGGTTACAGAGATATTGAAAGTGCTAAACACAGTACGCTGTCCAATGTTATTCTTATGGAGAATAAGAAAAATTGTATATCTTGCTTATTTATAAACTTATCCTGATGAAACTTGGTATATCGCTTCATATCGTTGTGGTAAGACTTAAGTCCGAGACCATGATAACTTTTTGTTTTGATGTCCCCAGATGTCCAAAACACTATTCGTTCAAATTTATATATATGTGTCCGTGAATGCGATAACTTGAGTAAAAAACGTCCGATTTCGATGAAATTTGGCTCAAATGACTTTAAGTTCGAAAATCAGAAAAATCGGACCATGGGAAGGGGGGTTTATGGGGGTTTTAAATTTTCCAAAAATCAGTTTTTTGCATTTTTTACCCTAAAATTTTTAAAACACTTAATTTTGGTTTAGACCATGTTATAGAGCTTAAAAAAACAAATAATATGGTATTTTGAATTATTAACCTAGGTTAAGTGGTTGCGGAAAAAATCCAAAAAACATGCTCATAAAATCTCCCATGTTAATCTTATGGGAAAAAGGTTTTTGGCTTTTCCTCAGTTAATTTTACTTTAAACTTCACATTTTCTTTTACTAATCACTTCAGCTCCACAAAACAATCATTATGGTGTTTAAATTGTGATTCTACGTCAAACCGTTGCAGAGATATTCAAAGTGCTAAACACAGTACGTTGTCCAATGTTATCCTTATGGAGAATAAACAAAATTGGATATCTTGATTATTTATTAATGTATATTGATGAAATTTGGTATGTGGCTTCATGTTGTACTGGTATATTGATAATTGCACAAAAGATAAATGTTTTGTTGATTGTCCCCGTAGCAGCTAACCTGCATACTCAGCCCTAATGTTATTCTTATGGAGAATAAGTAAAGTTTTATATCTCCCTTAATTATGAACATAAATTAATAAAACATGGTAAGTAGCTTCACCTGGTTCAGTTATATTGATAATTGCATAAAAAATCATTTCTTATCTTCCTCGTTGCAGCAAACCTGCGTACTCAGTCCTAATGTTATTCTTATGGGGAATAAATAAAATGTAATAAATAACTTATTTATGAATGTATTTTTGTCAAAATTGGTGAGTGGCTTTATGTACTAGTGAGAAACATATCAATGCATTGGAAATTCGCTGAGTACGCAGGTTTGCTGCGACGGGGGGTATTTTTTGTTCCTTGCTTCAGCAACCCTGCATACTCAGCCGCCATGTTGTTCTTATGGAGAATAATTAAAATGTCATAAATCGTTTATTTATGAATGTATATTGATGAAACTTGGTATGTGGCTTTATGTGGTATTAAGATACATATATATGCATCAGAAATTCGGTGAGTACGCAGGTTTGCTGCTACGGGGTATTTATAAATTATATGTTTTTCCGCACTCCTCCTCTATAAACTGACTTTGTCTGGGACTCTGAAATAAACTGCGAATTGTTGACCGCAAACTATGGCTTGTTGATTCCACTAACCGATAGTTTTCAAAAGCAAGAGGCATAAATTTTAATTTATTCCCGACAATATTTACATTATTAGCTTAAGGAGACATCATGTAATAAGTATTCATGTATTATGAATGGTATATTATGTCTTATGAAAAAGATAAACATTTCTTCAATTTGGTGTATATTACTAGGAACAGCTTACGGTGTACCGTCTAGTTATTTGTAATGGGATTGGAATTGTATGACACTCCGTGAATATGGTTTGTCTTCCAGAAGTTCTCAGTATACAAACTATTGCGATTTTAATTCACATTATTCTACTAATATAATTTCGGTTAACCTATCATTTTCACCCAAGGGCATAGATCGACTAATTCAACCAATTTTACTTAAAAAGAATTATTGGAAATATTCAAATTACTTTGTAAAATACATAGGGGATTTTCCCTATACGAAATTGTTGTGCAATAAATCGTCATGCGTAGCAATAAAGATTGATATTCGACAAGTGGTGTATTTATTGCTTTCAATCACAGAGGCATTGAATGTACTTAGGGCTCAGTTGGTAGGGGAGTTGGTAGTATTGAAATATCATCTGTTACGGGTTATACAGGCGGCTATAGGCAGCTGGCAGCTGTCCCCTAACAATAGGCTTGCGGCTAGACGAGCCAACCCGCGGACCTCGTGCCATCCGTTTGTCTGGGGGAGCCTGTCCAAACTATGCGGACTGCCACCATATGTGTGCTAGACTACGCAAACTATGTAAAGGGCCATATATTTGGTTTAGGGCGTAGGGAGGGGAGGTGATAGACATGGGAGTCGGCAATCGAATCGGCAATGTATCGAATTATTCAGATCTCAACTTTTATTTCGCAGATGAAAATACTATGCTTTTAGCCACAGGAATTAGCTGTGAATTAATATTATTTTAATTACGCTTTCAAAACAACAAATACCTGAATGCATAATGTCGACTTAATGGGAGCGTGTAATTTGAATGTAATTACATGTTGGGCCGTAATTGTGCCGCAATGCCAACGACCGCTCTGTCAACAGTGCCGACCTTGGTGATCAGGACTGATTAGGCAAACAGTGAACACGTGCGGTCGAACCACCAGTCAAGTGTGTGTAATTTACTTCATCAATTTTAAAGTCAATAAATTAAGTTTATTGCTGTTTAACTACCTTTCAAACTCGTAAACAATATATTTATGCAGTCCATTCAATACTACATTTAGTTTATTTGTTTACATAATCCGTACATTTTTGCTTCTTTTAAATCTACGGATATTTTCTCTGGCCGTGATTTTGAAAGGTTCGACCTATAAATTTAAACAGTAATCATTTATTTATTTACTTATTCCAACGGTTACACCATTTTTACAACTGAAGATATTCCTTATAAAATGGTTTAACATATAAATTTAATTCTTTATGGTACATATTTGTCGTGATGGTGTTCATATCAAGTATTAATTGGCTAATCATCACTAAATAAAATAAAAAAATATTTAAAAACAAATTAAATTCGAATCTTCATCGAGACTCATCCTCGGAACTACCACTGAATCGGTAATAAATAACAAACAAACAATTCAACGTCATTAAAAAACAAATAATAAAAGTTTCAATTGAAAATTGCCGAAGGTTAAAAAGTTATATTTATAATTTTATCCATGTTAAAATAAGATGTAGTCTAGTTTTAATGTAATGTTGGAAACTGTATCTATTTAAACTTCTCCCTCTATTATAGGTATTATAGCTCTATATTGTGGTACTTTGTTGTGATATAGCATTAATCTATTGCCATGCAAGCAGCCCATTTAATAATGCTCTTTTTTCAACTTTGTTCTTTAAATATTATGCTTGCCGCTAACCAATTAACCTTACTTCCTTCTGAAAAAACATGCTCACTGAGCTTGGAGTAATTTTCTTGTTTTTATTTATACTCTGTGCTCGTTAACCCTTTTATTTAGTGGTCTTGGTTTTTGTCCAAAATATGCTTGTATTGCATTCACACTAAACTTAGTTTAATTTAATTTAATCAATTTACAAATAAACATAATTCTTTGATTTTAATTTAAACAATCACATTATGTTTATTTCTGCCCATACTATTTTATGCACTTTTATACTACCGAAAGCATTATATTGCATATGAAAAGTTAATATATATTTAAACGAGTTCGCACGCAGCACGCTGACGTGAGGGAAGTGAATTTCCATTTAAAAAACTATAAAAACTCAAAATCAGTTAAAAACATACAATTATTCCAACTTTTATTCAAATCTGAAAACATTGATTTTTTGGCTGTTCTGATGCTCCTGGTTCTATTTACCTGCAATGCTGGGAATACAATTTTGCGCATTATAAGGTTAGGAGAAGGTCCAGTCAGGCTTTAAAGTAGGCGTGAGGTTGTTGGGGATGATAATAGTACACCAACAAATGAATAACAGGCTTTTCTAATGTAAAATCCCCATAAGACAACGTACTGTGTTTGGTCGATACACATTTTCTTTAATAACTCGGTAAATATTTATGCTAGAATGACGAGAGAGGGCTTAAAACTTTCGCCTCTCCAATTCCCATCTTTTTACATGCATTTATTTTACATACGGGGCTTTTCTGACCCTTTCTGGGCCCAAAAACTCAAAATTTGAAAGGTTAATCCCAAAAAAGGGGGTTTAGAGTTGTCCGATTGTTTTGCCCAACGAACTTGTCCAACTGATTACAGAAAGGAACGTCCCTACCAAATTTGAAGTAAATCGGAAAAAAATGCGACCGCTAGAGTGCAAACACATATATATATATATATATATGTCTATATATATATATATACACATATATATATATATATATAAAATTTTGAACGACCCCCCAAAACGTGTTCAGGGGGTCACGTTAGGAACTTCTATGGTGGTCTCGGGCTTAAGTTTCACCGTGCGGGTCATGCTAATAGTTCACTTTCCAAAGGAAATTCACTAATAAAGTTGTAAAGTTGAGTGGTAATCATCAAAAGTCTTTACAGTTTAGCAAATGTACAGTATTAGTGTAGTAATACGAAAACCAAATGTTACACCAAATATTAGTTGTTTGTTGAGTTTCAGCTGACAACTTTTAACAAACAACTTTTAACAATGTAATTTGTGACTTTTTCCACATTGATTTAACTGATTTCAAAAACCATGTCAAACCCTGCTGGATTTGCCAATAAAAGGGAGTGGCTTAACAAGTACCAACAAACCGAGTAGTAGATGACAAATAGAGGCTGACAGAACACAAGAAAAGGGACACAAATTGCTACATATGTCCAGTAAAACCTGGGGGATGAACCATTACGTGTAAGCTCATGATTTGTGAGGGGGGTTCAGGAAATATTGCCGCCCGGTGCTGAACGGTCCCGCTCAACTAGTGTAAATGCTGTGATATTTGTTTTATCCTCTTAGTTAATTATACACTACGTTACTGTATGCGTATCTTGCCATAATATTTGTTTAGTTAGTTTATATACTACTTATAAGTGAATGATTATAGTTTCTCAATACCTTTAAGTAGATTATTGGTCCACAAACGTTTTCAGAAGATTATAGTTCCGTAATAGTTTTAGGTAGATTACAGTTTATTAACACCTAAGTGAGTATAATTTTGGAGGAAATTTGGACTAAATTGCACTCATATTTTAATGTTTTTTTCATCTTTGGTCACTTGCTTGTAAAATAACAGTAATCTTTTAAAGTGCAATTACTTTTCAAAAGTGAAATATGAATTTAAAAATCATTATGTAAATATAGAGGTACACAGAAAGAATATGTACATTCGAAAGTAATTACGTATTTTTAGCGAATTTCCCCTATAGGGAAGAAGCTATTACCGTAGGTCTCATGGTAAGACTTAAGCCCGAGACCATTATAACTTTTTGTTTTGAGGTCCCCAGATGCCAAAAACACTATTCGTTCAAATTTATATATATATGTGTGTCCGTTAACACGATAACTCGAGTAAAAAACATCCGATTTTGATGAAATTTAACTCAAACGTGTAAAATGACATTCATGACTTTAAGTTCGAAATCCAGAAAAATCGGACCATGGGAAGGGGGGTTTATGGGGGTTTTAAATTGTCCAAAAATCAGTTTTTTGCATTTTTCACCCAACAATTTTTAAAAAACTTAATTTTGGTTTAGTCCATGTTATAGAGCTTAAGAAAACAAATAATATAGTATTTTGAATTATTAACCTAGGTTAAGTGGTTGCGGAGAAAATCCAAAAAACCTACTCATAACATCTCCCATGTTAATCTTATGGGAAAAAGGTTTTAGCGAATTTCCCCTATAGGGAAGAAGCTATTACCGTAGGTCTCATGGTAAGACTTAAGCCCGAGACCATGATAACTTTTTTTTTTAAGGTCCCAAGATGACTAAAACACTATTCGTTCAAATTTATATATATGTATATATATATATATCTATATATATATATATATATCTATATATGTGTCCGTGAATGCGATAACTTGAGTAAAAAACGTCCGATTTTGATGAAATTTGGCTCAAATGTGTAAAGTGACATTTATGACTTTAAGTTCGAAAACCAGAAAAATCGGATTATGGGAAGGGGGGTTTATGGGGGTTTTAAATTTTCCAAAAATCAGTTTTTTGCATTTTTCACCCTAAAATTTTTGAAACAGTTAATTTTGGTTTTAACCATGTTATAGAGCTTAAAAAACAAATAATATGGTATTTTGAATTATTAACCTAGGTTAAGTGGTTGCGGAAAAAATCCAATAAAACATGCTCATAAAATCTCCCATGTTAATCTTATGGGAAAAAGGTTTTTGGCTTTTCCTCAGTTAGTTTTACTTTAAACTTCACATTTGCTTTTACCAATCACTTCAGCTCCACAAAACAATCATTTTGGTGTTTAAATTGTGATTCTACGTCCAACCGTTGCAGAGATATTCAAAGTACTAAACACAGTACGTTGTCCAATGTTATCCTTATGGAGAATAAATAAAATTTTATATCTCGATTATTTATGAATGTATATTGATGAAACTTGGTATGTGGCTTCATGTTGTACTGGTATATTGATATTTTAACAAAAAACAAATATTTTGTTGGTTGTCCCCGTAGCAGCTAACCTGCATACTCAGCCCTAATGTTATTCTTATGGAGAATAAGTAAAGTTTTATATCTCCCTTAATTATTAACATAAATTAATAAAACTTAGTATGTAGCTTCACCTGGTTGAGTTAAATTGATAATTGCATAAAAACACATATTTTGTGCTCCTTGTTGCAGCAAACCTGCATACTCAGTCCTATGTTATTCTTATGGAGAATAAATAAAATGCTATAGATCATTTAGTTATTAATTTATTTTTATAAAACTTGGTAAGTGCCTTTATGTGGTAGTGAGAAACATATATATTCATTGGAAATTCGCTGAGTACGCAGGTTTGCTGCGACGGGGGTATTTTGACTTTTCCTCAGTTTATTTTAGTGTAAACTTCACATTTGCCTTTACCAATCTGTTCATTTCCACAAAAAAATCATTTTGGTGTTTAAATTGTGATTCTACGCCCAACTGTTGCAGAGATATTCAAATTGCTAAACACAGAACGTTGTCCAATGTTATCCTTATGGAGAATAAATAAAATTTGATATCTCGATTATTTATGAATGTATGTTGATGAAATTTGGTATGTGGCTTAACGTAGTACTGGTATATTGATATTTGTTAAAAAAATTGATTTTTTGTTGATTATTCCTGTAGCAGCAAACCTGCGTACTCAGCCCCCATGTTATTCTTATGGAGAAAAGTAAAATGTAATGACTCCCTTAATTATGAACATAAATTAATAAAACTTGGTATGTAGCTTCACTTGGTTGACTTATATTGAAAATTATATAAAAACCCATTTTTTTGTTCCTTGTTGCAGCAAACCTGCTTTCTCAGCCACCATGTTATTCTTATGGAGAATAACTAGAATGTTATAAAGCGCTTATTTATGATTACATATTGATGGAACTTGGTATGAGCCTTCTCCTAGTTAAATTCTATTTATATTTACATAAAAACCAATTGTTTGTGTTCCTTGTTTCAGAAAACCTACGTACGTACTCATTACCAATGTTATTCTTATGGAGAATAATTAAAATCGCTTGTATGTGAATATATGAAACTTGGTATGAAACTTGGCTTTATGTGGTATTAAGACATATATTATGAATTGGAAATTCACTGAGTACGCAGGTTTGCTGTGACGGGGGTATTGTACTACATTTTATGTTATTTTATGTTGAAAGCAAGTAAATAGTTAAATGTTGCTATATAAGGCAGAAAACTGTTAATTTTGCAAACAATTAACCACATATAAATATACGGTTAAATTACATTATGTTTATGGTATATATAAGTTATATTATATGGTATTATAAGGCACCATGTTGCTGAGTCAAGTATGGTGATTGCTATACATCACACCTATTCTCTTTTGCTGCACCACTAAACGTACTTATTTCCATTTACCATAAAAATTCACTTATCGGGTATCAGAAACCGAAAGGCAGAAGAAATATATAAGTTTGCATTTTTGGTTTGTATACAGATCATAGATAACTATTTATTATCAATAATACTAATGATTATCCAACAAATGAATAAAAATTTCTAAATTAAAAACCGGTTTAAAGACACTTTTATGTTTAAATATGTTTAAGATCCATGCTACTTTATTAAACTCAATTTCCTTATTCAGGTTTACAGATATTTTACTAGCATGTGAATAAACATTACAAATCTAAATAAATTTAATGTTTATTTACTTAGTCTGAGGTTTTTTCACTTAGTTGTTAATGAACTATAATTGACTTATAACAGTAAATAACGATAGTAAATAAAAATATATTGTTCAACCCATAAACCACAGGCAGACACTCATTTGCTATTGGTTTAAGGTATCGGTAGGGATTAAGGTAATAATAATTTGATATAGTTTAAATAGTTGTAACTATATAATACACTTTAAAGTTTATTATATAGTTTTAGTAATATAGTTATATTTTGTCAAGACGTTTTATTTTTATTGCACCCGTCATAAAGTTACAGCTTGATGATACAGATTCTTAAAATACATATACATATATCTTATAATATAAAGTTAATTTTACATCTCTAGGAAAATATAATCATTAACCTTCGTTTTAACTTAAACATTATACATCCGTTTCAGTTCAAATTGAATATCATTAGTTTATCAGTTCATAATTTAAGTGTTTATACAGAGACTATCAAATTTAGTTAAACTAGATTTATAATCAAATCGAAACTTATTAGTATAACAGCTAGAAGAGCAAAATTATAAAACTTTGTTATAGAGTAGATAAATCAGAAGAAAAAGTGAGTTATTTGATGACGTCATGTCAGGTCGAGAGATAATTGGCTTTTATATTTAGGCGACACAAGCGACGGAGCAATCAGCCGAGCAAACGAAGCTGAACTAACAGAGAGGATATGAGTGGTTCTGTAAAGTATTCAATGCACGGTCTTACGGTACTTTGATTTGAATATTATAAACTCACTTTCGATGTTTTCAAACTGTATTACTATTCAAAACTTAAGAACATATAAACCGCCTCTTAAATAAACAGACTCTGGTTTTATAATCAATATTACAATTTTTATTGATTTAGTAAATTATAATTTATACAATAGATAAACACAATTTTGGAGGAGATAACACTTTTAGTTAGTTCATAATGTGTGCTAACAAGTAAGTTTTAATAAGGATTGATTTTAGATGTTAGTTACAAACCATATGTTTAACGCATTTAATTTTAATATCTAAAGTGAACATTAAATATTGTACATTTTTGTATAAATTCACTTTGTTATGTATACATTTATCTTAGCTTAAATGGTTTCTCAAACTGAAGGTTTCATAGATTGTTATTTGCTTAACAGATTAAAAAACTACCTAAAAACTTACATTTAACATTGATTTCAAATAAATTACAACATTATTCACAAACATATTACAATATTACAAATCCACATTGTTCTCTTCTGAAAAAGAGTAACAATAATCAGAGAATTTATTGGTATCGACAATCGTTAAATTTCAAATTGCGACTCTTACTGACACCAGTTGAAACAAAATATCACTTCTTGAATTAAAGCAAATAAAAAGTGGAATAAGATGACCATCACTATACGCATATATAGAATTGTAATATAAAACAAATTACCAAATTAAATTTATTAGAACAATTTTACTATGCTAGATTGTGTTATGTAGTTTTGGCACAGTAATTATTATGTACTAAAGATTGTTATGCTTGGTTGAACCCAGATAATGGTAAATTAAGTTGAAAACATTAATGCACTGCAAAATAAGATAGTACCGAAATCCCATTCTGGAAAATTGGGAAGCAAATTGCATTAAGGAATTATCTTACCTTTTAAAAGCACTTTTGCAGGTAACACCATTAAAAGATAAAACGGCGCGGGCCACCTGGCTATTAAAAGGCTTTAAAAGTATTCAAAATCAGTTTACGTACATTTGCCGGACGGGGCGTCATTATTTTTTCATCCGCCCTCTCACTAGCCCACTTTACCTTGACAGCGTCTATTATTAGATTTACAATTTTGATCCTCGGTTAGGCCATTTTACATTTTTCAGCACTTTATAACAAATTCAGTGCCGAATAAGCTGTGCCCCCACCCCCGCTACCGCTAGCGACCCTCCCCCTCGCCACCCCCCACCCCATTACACCGGACACCGTGCTTTTACAGCTGATCAATACATGTCTATCCGCGTGGGACGACCCCTCCCTCCACGTGTTACACACAGCAAGGTTAATTACTCATATGTCCTGCAATATATTTTAAAAGAATTTAGTTGATCGTTCCTTTAGTAATGCCATAATACGTACTATTATTGATTCACTTAGATTATGTAATAAATTTTAATCTGCGGTAGCATTAGATTGCGTGATAACAAACACTAAAACCGGTCCATGATAAAGGGCTCTACTCTGAACACAGGAGTTATTGTAAGATAATTTCAAACTTAAAATTTGTATTTGAATTTTAAATATATGGACAACTTTTTGATTAACTTTCAAATATATGGAATAAATACAGCTTTGAATGATCATCTGAATTTATATCAAATGTCACCCTTTTTTGAACAAGTACTTTTATGGAATTAATACAATTTACATCAACTAAAATCAGGTCTCAGAAGATTAGTATGAGAACACTGCTCCAGTTAAAATTATTTTTGTTTTAACTTAAAACCTACGCCATTACAAATATAAAAAGTCTTTGTAATCAAAGTTCTACGCAAACCTAAAATATAACACTCAGATACAAGTATTAAAACGTTTGCAAAAATATTAATAGCCAAATACTTGTTATCGAATGTTTTATATACCTATTTCAATTATCCAAATCTGTAAGGCAATTGTTAATCTGTGGTAGGATTAGATTGTGTGATAGTCCTACCCCCTATTTGTAAAGAACTCAATAGTAAATAGTAGACAATTCAATAGTAAAAAACTAACTATGACTTTAATTAATAATGCACAGACAATACAAGACAAAATTGATAGCACCAGATCTGGAAATACTTAAAACAAAGAGTTGTGACAATTAACAAACAAAATTTATGTTGTGTGTGTTCTTAAAAACAACCATAAATAATAGGCGAATTGTTTTGAAAATTACTGGTAACATCTGGTATTGCCTAAAACAATTGAAAGAGCTTTGCATTCTTACTATGTTACAGAAACATGATAAAAAAGTTAATAAATTCTCTACGACAAATGAAATGAAGAGAACGGTTGGTTGTAACCGTGATAAAAATGTAAACATCCAACTGATGTTGGATCGATGTTGGAGGAGTGTTAAAAGTAAAAAATACTCAATAAAACTTATACTTAATACATTGAACATGTTTAACAGTGTTTACGGCAGCTCGGGGTATTCCTGGCTCTAACACAGGAGTGTAATGCAATATAATTGTGAGCGGGGGACCCGCACATTGCAGCGCTAGTCTCCATGCCAGTACTCCCAGTTAGCTGTGTTCATTGTGACCGTATCTCTATTGCCCTATGTATTAACTCTTTTATGGCTTTTGTCTGGGTCGCTACTGAATAACAGTTGACCTACATATCTTCAGGGGTTTTTAAGTGGAATATTTTGTAATGTAGTTGAAAAGGCAAGTAAATATGTTGCGTCACGTACTTTTTTTAAGTTAGAACAAACTTTTTAATTGTATCTTATTATTTCCCCCCAAAAAAATTAAACTATGAGCAAGACTATCTCACTAGTCTACTATCTAGTCAACTGTTTCACTGCAGCTGTTACTAGAATAAGTTTCCCTAGTATAATATACTAATTAAAATTGCCACTAACCCGTTATTGTGAATCCAGCTATGCAATTGTTGGTCGACTGTTGAAGAAAGCAGCAATATTTTCACTCCAGTATGTAGCTCAAATTTCAAACAATGCTAAGAAATTTGCACGGGCGATGGTAGCAGTTGCATCAGTAGCCCGGTATGACACATTTCAACAGTAAGGATTCAATTATCATTGTTTAGTATGGATTGTACTACAAAAACAAAAACTGTATTACAATTGGGTTAAATTGGCACAAATAGGTACAATTTATTGCACTTAAATATTGATTTCAGTCCGAAAATTAAATGTTTAGTTGATTTATAAAATCATATTCATGTATTTGTACATGCAATTTGCCCTGCAAGTTTTACAACTTATCGATAGGGACCATACTTAGTTTTATATGAATACATTATAAAACTTATTGTTAAGTATATGTTGACTTTAATCTATATTTTACAAAGTGGCACTAGTGGGCCAACTATTTTTTAATACTATAATTAGTTTTATATGGTCACAATAACTAAATACCAATAAATAATAATAAAATCATATGAAAAATAGTCATTCTCCTGTTATTGCTCCCTTTTTAAAATAAAATGCATTGTGGCAGCCCCGACATCAAGTCGTATATCAACTAAACATGAAATACATTTGTTTGATGTAAAAAATATTGTGTCGAATGCAGTTATTCCTTTACAAGATATTTAAAGTATGTAAAATACAAATAAATATGTTACAATAAAATAAAATATATTAAAATAAATAAATGGAAGCAGGGCCAAAGAACATAAATCTATTAATTTTCTATGTTTTGAATAATTTATCCTCCACGTCAAAAGCATGTTTTATAAACGTTCTTCTTTTTTTAATATCCTTCGTTAATTTTTTTATATCTTAGGGTTTTGAAAGTGCTAAACTAGTAATTAGAAGCCACTAGAAAAGGTTTTCCTTTGCTATAGCGTCAGACTTAAATTTGTATGGTATAGCATTAACAAAGGTAGTTAAAGCTGCTTCAAGTCTGTCACCCGCACATCAGGATCAAGGATTTCCCTGATTCAAAGGTCCTAAAATTTAGGTACTGAATATCTGAGTCATGAACATAAGCTAAAAGGCAACTAAAGATTGTACAGGCACTTTATTAGCTAACTTTGGTCCATACGGCACCAGTATCTATGTATTTTATCTAAACCATTATCTTAGACAATTTTAAATTTTAATTCAACAACCATCATCACTTTAATTTATCTTTTCGTGGAAAATATTATTGTTGGATCGGCTCTTTTGAATGTTCCAAACTCATGTGAAAATGGCAGTGACGATGGCGACTGAGAGGTCGCTTCTTCATATCAAAGGCTTCTAGCACAGGACATCGAGTCCTTTATATATCTGCCAACTAGGTCGAACTATCTTCCATGTCATTAATATACTGGCACTTCAATTCTCGGATCATTCTCAATGCCGTTTTGTGCGATGCAAAAGGGTCACATGCAATTACATAGAAAATTGTCGTCATACTTCTAAAGCAGAACGTTTCATAGGTTTTTATATTGTTAACAGTTGAAGCAGTTTAACTTTATGATGCCAGATAGTTATAATTTATAATACAGTATTATAATACAAATAAGTTTATAGTAGATTAACATCACAATTATAATATATATTTATAATGAAATAGTTTGTAATTTTGATTAAAACTATTGAAAATTGTGCGGATTGGTTTATTAGAATGTTTTAATCCGCTGTTTATCAAACCTTACACTGTTATTCTTAGTTTTAAATTCATTTTTGGTTATAGTTAGCTTATGTTATTTAAGAAATTATTCCAGGGATTTTCCATCACTGATTGAGAAAAGCAAGTTTCACCACGTTTTGTCTTATGTTCTACGTGTTTTCCTCACCTGAAGACGGGATCAGATTACAGCTCCCGAAACGTCGTCAAACTTGTTTTTCTCGTTCAATAATAGAAATGTATTGATGAAATTTCTCAAATAACTTAACCCTTCAACTAAAATTCAATTTTAACCGTGTAAGTTTAATTATACTAACCGAGTTTACTATTCAAGAGTATACCGACTACTTCTTGTTCGTGGTACACAAGAAATCACAGGCGTTTAGCTCGTCAAGGCTTATTTTTACGTTAGCAGAATGTTATTGGTTTATGATAATATTTAAACCAGTTGCTCAGTAAAACTTTAACTGCAAAGTTAAACTGACTTTATAAAGGTTGTAGTTGATAGTAAAGGGACAAGTTTCTTATTCTAATGAATAAATGTCAAGGCAGAACGTCTATTTTCATCATGAGCGTGGCATCATCACACTTACGATGCTATTTTTGCTATGCGACATCAGACCAATGAAAGAGTGTCAAAACCTGATATATATTTTATCGGTTTTTAAATTTAGGTCAACTGTTGGGAGTTCAAAAGTGGATTATTAAGTATTGAGCAACGTTTAAAAGGAGAAAATCCCAACGAAGACATATCAGTTACTTCTATGTAGATTTTACATGCATTTTTTTGTAATTTTCATCTGTTATTTTAACTGCTCCCCCACGTTGTCAGATGTTCCACACAACATAAAGTGTTCAATACTGCCGCAACCTGCCCAGATGATAATCCCCGTCAGGTGGCGTGGTTGTGATGTTGCAGTTGCCTCGGCAACATATGAACTCTGGTCTCGACCAGACAGGTTTAATCGTTTCACTATTTATTTGAGCTATTTAGAGACATAATTATAGAAATTAGTTCGCAATATAACCTGCTTTTAAGGATTAAATTGAAATTTGTTTACTAAGTTCATACTTTAGTGTATGTAATTCTCTTATAGTGTCTGTAATGTGGTACCACGTTATAAAGCTCTTAGTTTATTGTAATCTATATTTTCCCCTTGATGAACTAGAGAAATGTGTTTTTTTGTGGGAGATTATAATGGAAAAATTATATCACTGAAACTTTTCTTTTGGGCAATCTACTCACCCCATTAAATAAACTGGAACATATCCGGTCTTGTCAGGAATGCACACAAAATACACCTACAAAGTCACCTACAAAGTTGACTTTGTAGGTGTATTTTGTGTGCATTCCTGACAAGACCGGATATGTTCCAGTTTATTTAATAAGGTGATTAGATTGCCCAAAAGAAAAGTTTCAGTGATAAATAATACCTCACCTAAAAACCATGTCTTTCAAGAATGGAAAATTATAATTAATTATAAAACACACGAGATTAAAACTAGTTTAATCTAGAGAACCACAAATATTCTAAAAGCAATAACTACATAAAACTACATCTGGTACCGAATGGTGGAGTCATGTATAAGGTGAGTGCATACTTAGCAGCTCATTTCTTTTGTTGCACCACTAAATTTATTTGTTTCCATTTACCATAGAAATTCACTTATCGGGTAACAGAAACCGAAAGGCAGAAGAGACAGGTGAATTTGTCCCCTTGGCTTATATACAGACCATAGATAACTATTTATTATCAATAATACTAATCAACAAATAACAATGAATCACAATTGTCAAATCTTAACTCGGTTTCAAAATACGTCACTGTTACGTTTACATAATATTTATAACCAAAAATATTATAAAAGTGACAAATTTAATTGATTCAGTTTAATGTTTCACTTTGTTGGGATTTATTTATTTCGTTTTAATTCGTAACAAATTTTAATAATTGTAGCTTGATATAAAATCACCTCCAACACCTAAATTTATGTATTAAATTATAAAAGATTTTTTACTTATTATTACTCTATGAATATACAGCAGCAGTATATGTCCACCATGTAAAATTGACTACAAGTCCAAAACAAAGAGACAAACATCAATTCCAATTTTTGATAACTATTTCATAATTAGTAATTCTAGCATGGAATTTGACATCATTCATGTGAAACTGTGCCATTGATGAACTAATGAACTGATGAAAATTTGGAATTTGGAAGTCAATTTTCACATGTAGCACAAGCATGTAACTCAGTGGTGAAGTATTAACGTATAGAGAGATGCGCAAATGGTTCTCCGTTGTTGTGAGTCGCTATCCGGTTTAATATCACAATGGTGCAGGATGAACGTATAGAGAGATGCGCAAATGGTTCTCCGTTGTTGTGAGTCGCTATCCGGTTTAATATCACAATGGTGCAGTATGAACGTATAGAGAGATGCGCAAATGGTTCTCCGTTGTTGTGAGTCGCTATTCGGTTTAATATCACAATGGTGCAGTATGAACGTATAGAGAGATGCGCAAATGGTTCTCCGTTGTTGTAAGTCGCTATTCGGTTTAATATCACAATGGTGCAGGATGAACGTATAGAGAGATGCGCAAATGGTTCTCCGTTGTTGTAAGTCGCTATTCGGTTTAATATCACAATGGTGCAGTATGAACGTATAGAGAGATGCGCAAATGGTTCTCCGTTGTTGTGAGTCGCTATTCGGTTTAATATCACAATGGTGCAGTATGAACGTATAGAGAGATGCGCAAATGGTTCTCCGTTGTTGTAAGTCGCTATTCGGTTTAATATCACAATGGTGCAGGATGAACGTATAGAGAGATGCGCAAATGGTTCTCCGTTGTTGTGAGTCGCTATTCGGTTTAATATCACAATGGTGCAGGATGAACGTATAGAGAGATGCGCAAATGGTTCTCCGTTGTTGTGAGTCGCTATTCGGTTTAATATCACAATGGTGCAGGATGAACGTATAGAGAGATGCGCAAATGGTTCTCCGTTGTTGTGAGTCGCTATTCGGTTTAATATCACAATGGTGCAGGATGAACGTATAGAGAGATGCGCAAATGGTTCTCCGTTGTTGTAAGTCGCTATTCGGTTTAATATCACAATGGTGCAGGATGAACGTATAGAGAGATGCGCAAATGGTTCTCCGTTGTTGTAAGTCGCTATTCGGTTTAATATCACAATGGTGCAGGATGAACGTATAGAGAGATGCGCAAATGGTTCTCCGTTGTTGTGAGTCGCTATTCGGTTTAATATCACAATGGTGCAGGATGAACGTATAGAGAGATGCGCAAATGGTTCTCCGTTGTTGTGAGTCGCTATTCGGTTTAATATCACAATGGTGCAGGATGAACGTATAGAGAGATGCGCAAATGGTTCTCCGTTGTTGTAAGTCACTATCCGGTACAATATCACAATGGTGCAGGATAAACGTATAGAGAGATGCGCAAATGGTTCTCCGTTGTTGTGAGTCGCTATCCGGTTTAATATCACAATGGTGCAGGATGAACGTATAGAGAGATGCGCAAATGGTTCTCCGTTGTTGTGAGTCGCTATCCGGTTTAATATCACAATGGTGCAGTATGAACGTATAGAGAGATGCGCAAATGGTTCTCCGTTGTTGTGAGTCGCTATTCGGTTTAATATCACAATGGTGCAGTATGAACGTATAGAGAGATGCGCAAATGGTTCTCCGTTGTTGTAAGTCGCTATTCGGTTTAATATCACAATGGTGCAGGATGAACGTATAGAGAGATGCGCAAATGGTTCTCCGTTGTTGTAAGTCGCTATTCGGTTTAATATCACAATGGTGCAGGATGAACGTATAGAGAGATGCGCAAATGGTTCTCCGTTGTTGTGAGTCGCTATTCGGTTTAATATCACAATGGTGCAGGATGAACGTATAGAGAGATGCGCAAATGGTTCTCCGTTGTTGTGAGTCGCTATTCGGTTTAATATCACAATGGTGCAGGATGAACGTATAGAGAGATGCGCAAATGGTTCTCCGTTGTTGTAAGTCACTATCCGGTACAATATCACAATGGTGCAGGATAAACGTATAGAGAGATGCGCAAATGGTTCTCCGTTGTTGTGAGTCGCTATCCGGTTTAATATCACAATGGTGCAGGATGAACGTATAGAGAGATGCGCAAATGGTTCTCCGTTGTTGTGAGTCGCTATCCGGTTTAATATCACAATGGTGCAGGATGAACGTATAGAGAGATGCGCAAATGGTTCTCCGTTGTTGTGAGTCGCTATCCGGTTTAATATCACAATGGTGCAGTATGAACGTATAGAGAGATGCGCAAATGGTTCTCCGTTGTTGTGAGTCGCTATTCGGTTTAATATCACAATGGTGCAGGATGAACGTATAGAGAGATGCGCAAATGGTTCTCCGTTGTTGTGAGTCGCTATTCGGTTTAATATCACAATGGTGCAGGATGAACGTATAGAGAGATGCGCAAATGGTTCTCCGTTGTTGTGAGTCGCTATTCGGTTTAATATCACAATGGTGCAGGATGAACGTATAGAGAGATGCGCAAATGGTTCTCCGTTGTTGTAAGTCACTATCCGGTACAATATCACAATGGTGCAGGATAAACGTATAGAGAGATGCGCAAATGGTTCTCCGTTATTGTGAGTCGCTATCCGGTTTAATATCACAATGGTGCAGGATGAACGTATAAAGAGATGCGCAAATGGTTCTCCGTTGTGGTGAGTCGCTATCCGGTTCAATATCACAATGGTGCAGGAGGAACGTATAGAGAGATGCACAAATGGTTCTCCGTTGTTGTGAGTCACAATCCGGTAAAATATCACAATGGTGCAGGATGAACGTATAGAGAGATGCGCAAATAGTTCTCCGTTGTTGTAAGTCACTATCCGGTACAATATCACAATGGTGCAGGATAAACGTATAGAGAGATGCGCAAATGGATCTCCGTTGTTGTGAGTCGCTATCCGGTTCAATATCACAATGGTGCAGGATGAACGTATAGAGAGATGCGCAAATGGTTCTCCGTTGTTGTGAGTCGCTATCCGGTTTAATATCACAATGGTGCAGGATGAACGTATAGAGAGATGCGCAAATGGTTCTCCGTTGTTGTGAGTCGCTATTCGGTTTAATATCACAATGGTGCAGGATGAACGTATAGAGAGATGCGCAAATGGTTCTCCGTTGTTGTGAGTCGCTATTCGGTTTAATATCACAATGGTGCAGGATGAACGTATAGAGAGATGCGCAAATGGTTCTCCGTTGTTGTAAGTCACTATCCGGTACAATATCACAATGGTGCAGGATAAACGTATAGAGAGATGCGCAAATGGTTCTCCGTTATTGTGAGTCGCTATCCGGTTTAATATCACAATGGTGCAGGATGAACGTATAAAGAGATGCGCAAATGGTTCTCCGTTGTGGCGAGTCGCTATCCGGTTCAATATCACAATGGTGCAGGAGGAACGTATAGAGAGATGCACAAATGGTTCTCCGTTGTTGTGAGTCACAATCCGGTAAAATATCACAATGGTGCAGGATGAACGTATAGAGAGATGCGCAAATGGTTCTCCGTTGTTGTAAGTCACTATCCGGTACAATATCACAATGGTGCAGGATAAACGTATAGAGAGATGCGCAAATGGATCTCCGTTGTTGTGAGTCGCTATCCGGTTCAATATCACAATGGTGCAGGATGAACGTATAGAGAGACGCGCAAATGGTTCTCCGTTGTTGTGAGTCACAATCCGGTAAAATATTACAATGGTGCAGGATGAACGTATAGAGAGATGCGCAAATGGTTCTCCGTTGTTGTGAGTCGCTATCCGGTACAATATCACAATGGTGCAGGATGAACGTTTAGAGAGATGCACAATTGGTCTCTGTTGTTGTGAGTCGCTATCCGGTACAATATCACAATGGTGCAGTATGAACGTATAGAGAGATGCGCAAATGGTTCTCCGTTGTTGTGAGTCGCTATCCGGTACAATATCACAATAGTGCAGTATGAACGTATAGAGAGATGCACAAATGGTTCTCCGTTGTTGTGAGTCGCTATCCGGTACAATATCACAATGGTGCAGTATGAACGTATAGAGAGATGCGCAAATGGTTCTGCGTTGTTGTGAGTCGCTATCCGGTACAATATCATAATGGTGCAGTATGAACGTATAGAGAGATGCACAAATGGTTCTCCGTTGTTGTGAGTCGCTATCCGGTACAATATCACAATGGTGCAGTATGAACGTATAGAGAGATACGCAAATGGTTCTCCGTTGTTGTGAGTCGCTATCCGGTACAATATCACAATGGTGCAGTATGAACGTATAGAGAGATGCACAAATGGTTCTCCGTTGTTGTGAGTCGCTATCCGGTACAATATCACAATGGTGCAGTATGAACGTATAGAGAGATGCACAAATGGTTCTCCGTTGTTGTGAGTCGCTATCCGGTACAATATCACAATGGTGCAGTATGAACGTATGGAGAGATGCGCAAATGGTTCTCCATTGTTGTGAGTCACTATCCGGTACAATATCACAATGGTGCAGTATGAACGTATAGAGAGATGCACAAATGGTTCTCCGTTGTTGTGAGTCGCTATCCGGTACAATATCACAATGGTGCAGTATGAACGTATGGAGAGATGCGCAAATGGTTCTCCATTGTTGTGAGTCACTATCCGGTACTATATCACAATGGTGCAGTAAGAACGTTTAGAGAGATGCACAAATGGTTCTCCGTTGTTGTGAGTCGCTATCCGGTACAATATCACAATGGTGCAGTATGAACGTATAGAGAGATGCACAAATGGATCTCCGTTGTTGTGAGTTGCTATCCGGTTCAATATCACAATGGTGCAGTATGAACGTCTAGAGAGATGCACAAATGGTTCTCCGTTGTTGTGAGTCGCTATCCGGTACAATATCACAACAATATGCTGTTATGCTTTGACCCGATTTAACCCTCCTTGTTCAGCGAATCTCTCAGTATTCTGGTTTACATTGTACAATTCAGTTCTTAGTCAACATCTTAATTAGTTTATGCGTATTTAAAATATTTTCGCTACAAACATTTTTTATCATAATCGGACTGAACGGCTTATACGAGAGTACAGTAACCTATTTAATTTTTTTATCGTAAATGGTAAGGTGAGTAGTCCTAATCCCCAAAATATTGTTACCTATAAATTGTTGTCTAATTTAATTATTTTTTTCTGGTAATAGATTATACAGGATATTTTTCTCTACAGTTTCTACATTTCTCTACAGTTAATGTTATAAATTGTAGTAAATGTTTTACAAAGATACTGTAACTGTTCACCTCGCTGCCGTTGGACGTTCTGGAATTTCTAAACCAGTCAGATTACAATAATTAGAGCTGGTTGTGTAGCAGCTTTAGACAATATGGTATAGCAAATACATGTTATTTTGGGGTTTTATATAGTAGCATTAAATACCCCCGTCGCAGCAAACCTGCATACTCAGCGAATTGCCAATGACTATATAACATAACACATCAACACTTAACAGGATTCATAAGAAATATATTCACAAACAAGCGATATAAAAAATATTAATTATTGGGGATGAGTACGCAGGTTTGCTGCAACATGGAACACAAAATAATGGGTTTTTATGCAAATATCATTAGAACTCATCTAAGTAAAGTCACATACCAAGTTTCATTCATATACATTTATAAGTAAGCGATATATAACATTTTAATTATTCTCCATAAGAACAACATGGGGACCGATTACCTAGGTTTGCTGCTACGGGAACCATACGTGAAAATTTTGTATTTTGAGCAAACAACGATAAACCCCAACCAGATAAAGCCATATACCAAATGTTGTCAGTTTATGTTCATAAATAAGCAAGATATAAAATTTTTCTTTTTCTCCATAAGAATAACATTAGACAACGTACTGTGTTTAGCACTTTCAATATCTCAGGAACCAATTGACGTAGAGCAATGATAAAAATACCAAATTGTTTGTTTTTTTAAGCTGAATTAAATGGTAAAAAACAAAATTTCATTTTAATAAAAATTACATGTGGAGACCCCAAAAAACCCATTTTTAGGGTACAAAACCCCCCAAAAATCCCCCTTTGGATAGTGCGATTCGTCTGGTTTTCGAACTCGTTCAAATAAATGGTGCTTTACACATTTTTACCAAATTTCATTAAGATCGGACCTTTTTTACAAGAGTTATCGTGCTTACGGACATATATATATATATATATATATATATATATATATATATATATATATATATATATATATATATATATATATAAAAATTTGAACGAATGGTGTTTTTGGCATCTGGGGACCTCAAAATGAAAAGTTATTATGGTCTCGGGCTTAAGTCTTACCATGAGACCTATGGTAATAGCTTCTTCCCTATAGGGAAAATTCGCTGAAAGGTTACGTACCAAAATCGAATTGGAACATTCAGCATGTGGGTTTGTTTCTCTATAATTAATTTATCCATTCTACTACAAAATAAATGCCAAATTTTAATAATTACATTTGAATAAATTATTCCGTTTTATTCCGTTTTAGCCATGATAACTTACTTTGTTTGACTAGGAGTATAGCACATAATGAAGTGTGTCCCTGGTGTAAAACAACGGGGAATTAATTGTAAAATGGAAATTTACCCAGAATGATCCTACGAAGCAAATTTTTATAGTACATTTGACCACCAAGCAAAGAAAACGAATGGGCATAAGTATATAGTCAAGAGCAAATGACAGACAAACTTCCCGAGCAACAACAATTACGTTTTCAATGATATGTTCCGTAATAATGCTTTGAAGAATGACACACAAAGGGCTGTCCAGTGTATTATATTCATTTATGATATAAATAAAAAATGTACGAAATCATTTTGTTAATAATATTAAGGAACCGTGATAGTACAATTATATGTCATGTTTTTTGTATTGTAAATTTCTGATTCGGAAATAAAACCAATGTTCCGAATGCTAGTTTATTGAACTTAAAAAAATATTGAAATATCCGTGACCAATAGAACATTTATATTAATGTGCAGCATTAGAATGAAATAATTAGCACTGTGAGAATTCTGCGATATATCATCAACACTCAGGTGAGATGTTATTTTTAAAACATGGGGAAATACACAGACGTTTCACTGAATTGCAGAGCGCCCATTTCACAAGAGGTGGTTGCGTGCGAGTGTGATTTCACGTTTGATTACGAGGGTGAAAAACGTCGCATGTACCGGAGCTACTCGTACTGTGACCATTTTAATTGTTAATCGCCATCTAAATTTGTCACTGTCGAGTTTGATCGTTAAAGCATTGTACGATGTTTGTTCACGCTTTTGTTTGTTGTGTGTACGGCATTGCTTCTTTTCCAATGATATAGACGTGTTTATGGAATATATTGTATTCTTCAATTGCAAAATCAGGATAAATTATAATGTTTTAACAATATAACACTTTATAATTTTGAACTGATGAAGCTTCAAGTTATATTAAAACTAAACTATGGATTTACTTATTTACATGTTTATTTTTTAATTAAATTTTAATAAAATAAAAACCAGACAGTTTAGTTCCATTAGTAATAAATGGTTCAATGGTAACATAGACTTCTCCCTATTATATCCCTAAATCACATTACTAATTGCATACTGGAATTATAATTATGGAAAAAACAGTAAACTGTGTGTTAGGCTTATGGGTAAATAATGTTAATATATGATAGGTAATTCAGAATCAGAATTATATATTATTCATATACTAATAATTGTGTAAATCTTTACACCTAACAGAGTAAAAGTCTTATAAACTAAACAACTGTGAAACTTAAAAATGTCTCCGAAAAAATACAAACTTCTGAATGAAATCCAATAAAATATCAAATCATACTTTTGGTTTTTAATTTGTGTTTTTTTTTATTATTATTGTTTTAATTTAGTTAATTATTTACTAAACCTGTTTACAAAATATTTTTTATATCAACAAATATCTTACAGCTTTTATTATTTTCGTGATGTATCAAAATCTGATGTTAGGGTACCTTCAATTACACCATGATGTATGGCATTGGTTGTATGGCATGTAAATAAATAAATAGGTACTAAAAAACCAGTAAGCAGTTAAGAATCTTGAGAGTAAATTTATGTTTTCTTGGATTTCCTTCAGGGTTTGTGTCTTTGAGCTTTACATTTCTTTTTTTAGTTTATAGGACCAAGACACTGTTATATGTGTAAAGCTATGCAACTATGAATATATGAATAGATTTATTATACTGATTTTAAACCATGTGACACTACTTGAAATAGCATATTTTCCCCAACGATCTATTTACCCGTAAACTTAAACCCGACGCTGCAGAACCTGAGGCGAAGTGTTAGGGTCGTGGGTGCTCAGTGGCTCACAATGGCGCCGTGTGCGGCCCACTGACTCCTTTATGCCGCAAACGGGTCAGCGTGGCTTTAGAACAGTCGCTACTGCAGCCCTAACTGCCACTCCATCCCGACCTTAGTTGCATTCACAGTGATACTAGGCTCTGCAACTGCTAATAACAGTAATACGAGATTAAAGTTTTTAATTGCAGTAGGTTTGTTCTTAATTATTACCTGGCACGTTGGCTGAAGAAATTTAAAGGTGAGCTAGTTACATATATAACAGTATTACCTTGTTTTTTTTTAAATCGTTATATGTTATTTCTCGAAAGTCTTTTTGTTGGCTAGCCACATATATCCTTAATTCTTCATCGAAACAATGATTTAACCATTATTTTTAAGTTTACTTTCCCCAATACATTCAAATATAATAAACAACAAATACAAAAAACAATTAAAATTATAATTTAGTTAAACATTTTGGTGTTTAGAACCTGAACTGGAATTGAACTTAAAATATGGTTTTACAATACCGGTTCTGTCCAATTTATATGAATAATCATAAAATATTATGTGCCAGTTGTTTTGTATTTATAAAAGTTTAACATTTTGACAACGGTTTTATTGAAAATGAGCTGTGTTTTATACATGAAGACATATTAATGTCAAAACTACAGTAATATTATGATTATACATATGAACTAGACAGAACAGGTATTGCAAAACCATATTTTAAGTTATAATTTAGTGGCTGAACTTAACTTGTTCACTTGTCAACGTACTGGTACTGGTACTAGTACTGGTACTGGTACTGGCACTTGTAGCGACAAGTTTAACTATCTCAAAACAGATGTTTCAATACGCAAGCTGCGCATGAGTATTAATATGGTTAATTCATTCAAGGAAAACAACTATATTAAACTAGAAAAGTAAAATAATTTCTCAGAAACGACGGTATATTAAATTAGTTAATAGATGGCTCTAGTGATTGATAGGCTACATTTAAAATCCTAATATAGTTAAATACGTTCTATTGATTTCCATTGCTAGTGAAAAGAGGCGTTTTACAATTATCCGCTGCGGTTCTTAATAATAGTAGTCAATTGTAGGGTCGTGTGGATGTCAAGCATTAGGCAGAATATCAGTCACAGGAGCCACTCATCAAAAAGGGTTATATTACTGGCAGAAAAACAGAAGCTGAGACAACTTTTTTTTGCATCCATGTTGAAAAATCTTGAAAAAACCTACCATTAAATACCTCGTACTTATGATATTTATTTCTTATTCGATTTGACTTTTTACTTTTTTGATCTTCCAATTTATTATATTTCTTTGGAAGTTTTGCAATAACCTTTTAGTTTCCCATTGTTAGATTACTGATGAAAATATTATTTTTCATAACGTTTTCGTCTGTCCTTTATAAGACATAAACTGTGTTGCTACAACTTTCATTGGGCGTGTTTACTTGTATTTCAATGCCACTGGACCTTTGATAAACTCGTTTTAAAGAGAGAAAAGGTGTTTATTCATGTCGGAGCTGGTTTCGCTCGCTTCCAACTTAAATAATGAACGAGACAAGTTCAGTGAGGCGCTGTTGGTTGCCCAACAGGGTGTGGGGCGCACTGTGATGTGGCGGGATGAGTGTGGGTGCTCTGGGCTGGAGTTATTTTAAAGAACTTGTTTTAACAAAAACTCTTGTCTTCTACGGACATGTGAAAGTGATACATTATTTTAATTATAAGCTAGCTACCTATCGATAGAGATCGACTTAGCTAGACACTTCAGAGAGTAAAGATAATATACAATTAGTTTAGTTAACGGATAAATACTTTTCCGCTATAAGTCAAAACATATTTACATAACTGTGCATTATAAAAATATTCTAAAAATAGTACCATTAAAACTCTTTATTATGTCTCTTAAGATTAATTGTATTCTGCTCATTAACATGGTATCTCAAATATTAATTTTACATCTGTCACTATTTATTATTACATATTTACTGTTACAGGTATGACTGATGTTACAGAGTTTATGTAAGTACTAATTTTCAACTATATAAACTAGTTTAGGAAACTATAACTAAACATATATGTTTAGATTAAATTGTTTTCAAATTTGAATTTTAGTTTATTTACAAAAGATTAAGAGACGGTAGGCTTGATGACATAAAAATGTAAAACAACATAAAATTACGGCGTGAAGTGGCGGATGCAAATGTGATGCCGCACGAGGCGACGGGAGGCGGCGCCCATGAATGTACAATAGGCTGAATAGCATTCACCGTGACACTATGCTGAGCTAAGTTTTAATTCTCTTACTCCCCACATACAAAGGAACATTGTTAATAATAACATATATACCCGAGACGAAAAAATGCATTAAAAATTTAAAAATTATCAAACTTTATAATTTTTGTATGATAATTAAATTGAACAACTAGTATACGTTATGTTAAAAAGTAACATGGTATAGTTATTTTTTGTTATACATTAAATTAATTTAAGTATTTTTGACGAATTATTAATTTTCCCGCGGTTGAGGTTTCCACTAATCGGCTTATTATGACCGAATGCCGTAATTTCAAGCGAAATCCTTTCACTGGATTCCGAGAAAAACTTTCCAAACAAACTGGTAGACATTGCTTGTTTTCGAGTATAGGATTTATTTGTACACATTTCATATATACATATTTGTGGGAATACAGATGATTTACGATCCTAATCAGGTTCGTGGAGCTCACCATAATTTATTTAAGTAGTGACACTAATTATCTTTGTATAATACAAATATGTTGAATACAAATTACCTACTCAATAGATAAATTCTTTCTTATCCTTAAAATATTATTACGTTGTTATTTTATGAATTATTAAAATAACCCTCCGAGGATGCAGATATTTTGTTTTGTATTTTAAGAGTATTGAATTGAATTTTTAAGTAAATAAATCATTTTAAGTTTTAAACGTAGTTTTATACGTCTCTGACATCCTTATTTTACTTTAGTAGTTGATAAAGGGACTGGATGTGTTTAGTTCAACATGTTTTATGGATTTTGTTATTATTTATTCATCATACCTATTACATATTTACTATGTTACTTATAAAATAAAAAAAATTCCTGAATAGCATAATACGTGTTTTACAATTAAACAGGATAAAATTAATTAATCTCATAACACTACAAAATATATCTACACCATCTGCCTTGAACTATCTTTGTTGTGTATTTACCGTATTGTATCGAAGTACAGTATTGTACAGTAAAATATATCTTGTAGCGTTGTGAGACGTAATTCATTTTATTCTGTTTTATAAAACCACTATTTAAAAAGTCATTTTATTGCATTTTCGCTTTATTAAAATTGAGTTAAAAGAACATAGTTGGTTTTAAATTAATGACTTGGTTGAGAAACATTTTTTCTATTTTTCAAAGTCTACACTATGTATTATTCACTAACTACTTGCACATACACTTTTAAATCCAAAATTATGGGCGGAATTCACGAACGCTCCTCCAAGCTTCCTTAGTTTTAACCTTCCTTGATCCGTCCTCCGACATTCCTTCAACCTCCCTCAAGGAACTGTGTAAGGAGCGTTTAAGGGAGGTTAAAGGCTGGTTGGAGGATTGTTTGAGGAAATGGTCTTACAGCTGATTCGTTAAATCGAAACAAAGAGATAGGTTATGTTGTTGACAGCAACTACAGTGGTATACATTTTATAACGGTTTAACACTAAACATAGTGTTAGTAGATCCAGTGTCCGTAAATGTTACTGAATTTGTATATAGATATTATTTTGGTATATTCTTACTCCTAAATCTGATTTTCAATTCTAGTAAATTCTTCAGGGTAAATCGTACTGCTGGGTTTGAATCTGTTGACAAAACATCGGTATCTTTTGATAGACATTTTTCACAGGACAATATGGATTAAAAGTTCTGAATGTTTGCACAGTTTGTATCAGAGAGTGTCTTATTATTAGTTTAAAACCTTAAGTTATGCATTCTTTTGATTCATTTTCTTTCAAGATTAATTTTTAAAATGATATTTGTTTTACTAAATAGTCTATGTTGTAGGCTATGCGGTTAACTGCAGATACGGTGAATTAAGGAAATAAGATTGAAGATAATCCAACTGTTGCATAATTTATTGAACAAAAAGCATAAATGGCTTTTTTAAGGGAATTTCCCAAACTTTTTTACATTAGAGATAGCAGTATAAGTATAGGTGTAACATAAGGAAAGAAGGGCGTAGGCCTAATTAAGCTACCTTCGAAGATATAAACCATCACTGACGTACATTTAGGCTTAGGCTTAGGTCTCACGTGTAATATTATGAGATATCATATAGTCTAGCAACGGTTTATTAAATGTATTAGTAGACGTTCATGTTTCTTTGAGACGAGTTTTAAAATAAAAATTTAACATCGTTTAAGTAATGCCAGGATATCGGTTAAACTCCTCTTACATTTGCAAATATGCACTTTTTTGAGTGCAGGAAAAACGATTTTGACTATTTACTCTCGATGGCACTTTTATGTTTGCAATCAAAGTACTTCATTACTTTTTTCTCCCTAAAAACGTTTTTGAACAAATCGATTTCAGTTGATTTTTTCACTTTAAACTTTTACGTACAATATGTAAATAAATAATAAACAAATGTGGTAATACGTACACACGTTGGCCAACTGTGATTAACTAACGCATGAAAAGCTAGAAAATAACTACTGCTGGATGTCTCCAATTTTCCTAGAAATCGCATAGTTTATATATATATATATATATATATAATTAAAACGAAACTAGCTTTTAACATAACTATCGTTGAAAGTTATCTTGTCGAGTATATTATTACAATTCATCAGGAAACGAAAGGGGAGTACATACATTTTGCTTTGTTAGGATACCAGCACTAACAATGGATTGATCTTTAAAGAACGTCTGTGAATTCGGGATTTTCATTTGAGCAAGGTTGGAGGGTGGTTGGAGGAACGTTGAAGGAAGGTCGGAGGCCGGATCAAGGGAGGTTAAAGGTAAAGAAGCTTGGAGGAGCGTTTGTGAATTCCGCCCAATTTTACGGAATTGTTTCTCTCGCTTTATCAAATTAATGGTTTAATACTGCAATAAATAAATAAAATACGACGTCGTATGATAGAGCTACGACGATTGTATTACAATAGCAGAATTGTAAGAGTTGTGAAAAGCAGAGCGCTGTGCCGTCTCCCCTACTGGTGGCAATTCTATGAATTTTAAAGCACTTTCCAGCTCTCTTTATTGAATAAGGAAACATTTCCTTATCGCTGCTTTCTTCTGTCATATTGCGTAGGTGAAGTCGTTAATAAACTTTATGTTCATGCAGTTTATATTATCAGAAGTCTTTAGAAGTGGTTGAATCAAAAGTACTGAAAGAACTTTTAAATCAATAAAGTTACATGTATAATTATGAATCCCTTTTGTGGGAACGTATTTAAATTTCTCTTAATTACCTCAGTTTTGCGTAGTAAAATAATATTGTTCAGTATTAATTTACTAATATTCTATTAGCTATAAGTTACTACATTTTACCCCACGATTTAAGAGTTTTTATTTATTTTTATTTTTACATTTGATCTTGAGCCGATACGCTTTGCCGTTCTAAGGCAGTTATTATCAAATTGCCCTCTTATAAGAGTGCTGAAAATACAACTTACAGTAATAAAGTATGTATTTTTGAAACTCACTATTGTTTTCACAGTATAGTAAGACGAATATATGCTAATACTATTTACCCATGTAAGCCATTTTATGTAATAACAAATATATGTACGCAACAAAATATTCACCATTGATTAAAATCTTAAAAGAGGCGTGAAAATGTACTGCAAGCTATAATACGTATTAAGGAGGTTAGATTAATGGATCTCTTACGACTGACCTTAAAAGTCCTTTCAACCAATTAAAATATCTACAGTAATAGGTAACTTCATCATTACTTCTTTGACCTAAGGTGATTTGTTTAAGTGTTATCAACTTAATATTTTACTGATTTATCAAGTTTCTCTGTTGCTGGGTGGGTGTTCTAATTATTTAGATAATGCGTATTTCCAATCTCAATCAAATGCATTGTTAAGAAAATGTCGTTATTAAGTTAATACTAAATACAATTATTCAATTGAAAATAAAACTCCAAACGATAAATTTTGCAAAATGCAAATGCGCGAGATTGAATTAATCAAGACAGGTCACAAGTTTATTACGATATTTTCGTCTTCAGCAACCCTCCACCCGACGAAGTACAACAGTCAATCAACCAAGATATTTACGGGGGTTCTGCACGCACGTTAGAAACAGATGTTAAATTAACTATAATATTTACTAGCACTCCGGCCGCAACCACCCCTCTTCCACTCCCCACCCACCAGCGTGTTCCGTGTGAGTTCATAACCGACGTCCGAGGAGCAAATCAGGAGAAACACCTGGCCTTGGAAATCTCTCCTTCTGATTAGCTAACGACATGTGCATTGTTGATATGTAATAACCAATAGGTCAAATAATACTTGTATTTGTTAGGAATATGGTGTATTGAGATAGTCAAAGAATTTGTATACAGAAAATGTTATGTTATTGAAATAGGGAAAGTATGGAACTCTTCGTAAATTGTATACAGGGTGGAAAACAAGTCTGGAAACGGTGTAATATCTTTGAAATTATTTAAGTAACAAAACTAAAACTTTGCAAATTTATTTAGGGTCTAAAAGCCTATTTTCCAAGTTACATATTGACATTTCACCTTCAAGGGGGAACGGTCCACAAGAAGTCAGATGAAAATCTTAAATGTAAGCATAGGTAAATATTTACATAATTTTAAAGGCCTAGTTTAGATGAGTTAAATGCCACAAACCGCGATTCAAAAGCTTTATTCCTTACAAAACGGCGACTGCTTCGATCTCTTTTTAAAGAGCTGTAAAATAGCCCAACAGTTTTACAAATTATTTATACCGCCGCCACTTTGTAACGAATAAAGCTTTTGAAGTGCGGTTTGTGGTATTTAACTCAGGTAGACTAGGCTTTTAAAATGATGTACATCTTGACCTATGCTTACATTTACGATTTTATTCTGACTTCTTGTGGACCGTCCCCCCTGGGAGGTGCAATGTCAATAAGTACCTTTGAAAATATACTTTTAGACCCTAAATCATTTTGCAAAGTTTTAGTTTTGTTACTCAAATAATTGTATATATATTATACTTTTTTCAGACTTGTTTCCATCCTGTACATTCAGTCGTGGTCCTATGGTGTGCCCGATATGCGAAACCTGGGAATTACTGTTTAAGACTGGCTTTTTATAATATTGTCTGCAGAAAGGACTGGGAAGAAGAAAAGAGGCGTTAGGTCGGAGTATATTAAAATGTAAAACAACGTAAAATTAAGGTGTAAAGTGGCGGATGCAAATGCGATGCCGCACGAGGCGACGGGAGGCGGTACCCATGAATGTACAATAGCCTGGATAGCATTCACCACACTTTTCACTGCCAGCTAACGTTTAACCCTCCACTGCCTCTACATGTCCTATTAACACATACAACTGACTCGGGAAATTAGGACAAAACACTGTTAGTGCATGCAGATTTTCTTATAAAAAAAATTTAGGATTCATGCTAGTTTACAAAAACCCTACTTGCAGTAAATCTTTGGTTTGGTAGGTTATTATTTTGGCATTTTTAGTATTTTGTGAATTGTAGTAAATCAGCCTAACCTTGGTTAGGGTTGGTTATGTTTTCAAGTAAATTTATGTTTAACGGTATATCAGTAGAGGAATGTTTGACAGATTTTTCAGAGGAACCGTCCAACCCCTACCTATTGTGACTCCTACAAAATGTTTCACGTGTCAATATATTTAACTACTTAAGATAGACATTTTATGTAAGTACAGCTCTCTAAACCGTTTAATGTACTGGGCTGTGTACAGGCATGACGGTAGAGTTATATCAAGATCTTAACTCTACGTTTATTTTAAATTGCACATTCAGTTTGTTAAACCATATGTATATATGACACGATTATTTAAACAGCTGCCAGATATGTTTGCATGACATTTAATGGCACTTCGGAAATACTGAGAGTTAACTCCGACGTATTAAAATTTAAATTGCCAACCTAAACCTCAGGCAGTCTGCCTGTTCTCTCCGACCGATTTACCAAATTATTTTTACCGCCTCGTAATAAGCCCTAATATGCAATTTGGCTTATAAAAGTTGTACTTAGAAATTCTCCCCTATTGTCCTCCAAAGAACTTAATGTTAGTTTATTTATTTATGGAGAATATTTCATCTCATTAGATGTATAACTAGTTAAATGCTAAGTTACCAAGACCGTTCACATTCAAAATATTTTAGCACTTAAAAATGAGTTATCCTCGGTTGTTTTAAAAATGTTATCCTATCCTATAGTTGGATAACATAAAGTTATACTATTTTAACCATATCCATAATGTTATCAAACTACGGGATAGGATGACATTATGGATATGGTTAAAATAGGATAAATTTGTTGTCCTGGTAATAAGCGTTATGCCAGTTTATAAACTAGTCAGTTTATTTTCCAATACACCGTGCTGTTATCCACAATATGTTGGTGAATACCTTTATACATAAAATGTGAAATATGCTTTTAATAATGTTAATAGATCTCCTATGACGTAAAGTATATACGTCGAGGATATGAGTAAATAAATAAGGACATATGCACCTTTACCAGCATATAGAGAAATGCAGATGCAACTCATAGATAAATCAGGTAGTTGCACGCTTATATAATAACGCCATATTAACTAGCTGATAGGTGAAATACGTAAAGATGGGAAAATACAGTATATATGTATCTTACATTTTAGATGTAAATGGTTTTGTCGAAGTAAGAAAGTGTTCAAGAATGGGAAATCGTTGCGTCCTCCCCCTCCACTGTCGGCAATTCCATGAATTTTAAAGTACTTTCCAGGTCGCTTTATTGAATAAAGAATCGTTGGCTTATCGCCTCTTTCATCTAGGATATTGCTAGTGCGAAATCCCATCCATTTGCCTCTGTTATTAAACCACGCCCTTCAAGGCGATTATACAGGGTATGTTAGTTTCAGAATTCTTCTCTTTATAAGTAGTTTTAAGCAGCCTTTTCAAAATTTTGGCGATTTTTAAGTTTCGAAACAAATGAATTATTTGAAAAGCGTTTAAAAATAAAAATAAATATATCCTTTGTCCTACAAATAACGATGTAATATTTTTTTAATGTTCAAGTAGACGACAAAATCTTTTTTATGGAAACATGATTTTGTTTGCCAATATAATCCTAAAATATCTGGTATTTTAAAAAATTGTAATTTCCGAGTAATAGGTTGTCTATTATTAAAAAATATTATACAGTTTTTTTTACTTTTACAGTTTGTATAACCAGATATTGTTTTAATGATATTTAGAAAATTATACCAGGGAATCAAAGTGACTCCAGTGACTCCAGCTTTCGTACTGAACATTACCCTTTGTTTGTCGTATTCCTCCCCTTATCAAGTGCAGACTTTGGCGCTTACGTCAACAGATAGCGGAGAGGGCGCTCACATCTTATGGAGATGAGCGGCAACCGAGTAGAGGGATGAATTTCAAACCGATGCAAATTCCTCCCACCAGAAAGAAAACATAAGCGCTTGTCGTTCGGTAAAATATGTTGATCTAGATGGGCCTAAATCGTGAACAATAAATACCAATTTTCTCTGTGGATTGTATAAAAAGGTTACATAGCAGTAATACCCGTTTCGCAGCAAATTTCCAATGCAGACAAATATATGTAGGGTTATCTGCAAATATCAATATAACCTAAAGTCACAGTTGAAGTCACATACCAAGTTTTACTAATATATGTTTATAAACAAGCGAGATATAAAATGTATCTTACTCTCCATAAGAATAAATAAACCTTCATAAGAATACAAATCTCCTCAAACAAGCTAAATCTTATACAAAGATTCAATACTAAAATAAAAATTACTTCCAAGTTTTATTTTGCGTTTATAAAAAGTTCTAATTCAGAATGTTAGCATTGCCATTTTATAAAATTACATAAATTAATCAAATTAATTGTCAGCCAATCAAATTCTGAAATATTTTCCAGTATTGGATTTGTTCTAATTTCCATTAAATATTTATACAGTAGTTTGAATAAAATCTTTTTATCACTCAAAATAATTTATCCTAGTCTTTTTAACGCGTGTTCTCTTGTGATTTTGATCACACTTTCGTTATCTCAGCTTTAAATCTGTCAGAACAGGTATTCAGTGAAACCGTTTGTACATCTGTTAATAAATACATTCAATAAATATCCTTAGCATATTAGCCATCTTTGCTAGTAGGTTTCAGTCTTATAATTAATTATATACATAGAATTATTTGAACTGTCACTATATATTTTTTCAATAATGTTTGCTTAAAAACTAATTTGACATACTTTTATATGTCATTCGAGTATAAAGTATATCATAACCGTGTAAGCACTAGAGCATAGGCAATGCAACCGTCTTCTATTGTGAATTGTTAAAATGACACGTCTTTAAGTAGAATTTTCCTTATAAAAATTTGGTATACACATTTTTATGAGCATATATTTGTGATAAGACTCCAGGTAGGTGTCATGCAAATGTTTATTTGACTTTCTTTTCTCTTTGTACTTGCATGACTTCAACGATTTTGTGGATCAACATTATGACTTGTACGATTATTAATTATCAGACTTCTTCGTTCGTTAATAAATCGTATTTTGTTAAAACTAAGGTAAATTCTTTCTGAGCCTAAAAATAAACTCTCATAATCTTAATGCCCAACATTTATTCCGCTACGGGTTGAAACAGTATAGTTAATCAGATTTTACAGATAAAATACAATATAAATCGGTCATGAGTTTGGTTTATGTTGGATTAAAGGTTTTCTCAAAAAAAATAACTTAACTTAAAAGGTATATCAGCTTTGTATATAAATATACTTATTTAGTTTGAAGCTTAGTTTAGAGGAATAATATTTGGATAGAATTAAATCCAATGTCGAAATATTCTGTACTTTTTGTATTAGTTGAAGGATGTTCAAAATAAAAATCTTTATGGAACTAAAATTTATTTGTCAAAGTTTACCCTTTGGAGGCGTCTCAAACTCATTACGGTTAGTATAATAACCCAAGTAGAAAGAAAATAATGTTTTTTTAATGCTCAAGTGAGTATTATGCACTTATTTTTATAAAATACTATTCACAATTTGATAGTTTATAATTTAAAATTTTCGATTTAAATTATGAACTAGTGGCAGTAAATTATAAAGAAAATATGTTTTTTCTTTGTACTTGGGTTGTACTAACCATAATGAGGTTGAGACGCCCCCAAAAGGTAAACTTATAAAAAAACTATTTTTAGTTTTGTAACAATATTTATTTTGAACATCCTTCAACTGCACACAAATCTTCATAACCAATTAATTACGATTTGACAATATAAATTAGAATTCAGGTACTATGGAAAGTGAACCGAATATTTAATTTTATGACATTATTCAGTATAAAAAATACATGCATTTTAAATTAAAAAAATCCATCGAGATTTTACACTTTAAAAATGTTTACTTCTTCTTCCCAACACTTCAAACCCTAAAAAGGTACTCCATATGGTAAATCAAATGTCCCTAAAAGAGATTTACTGAATTATTCCGCTAGATTTGAAGAACCGAGTGTTAAATGGCTTGAGCTACTTTGTCTAATGTGCGCTTTGCCGGCTTCGAAAGTGCTTGTAATACCCCTACAGCACTCTATTGTATAAACATTTTTGTTTCACAGTTTTTCAAGATGGTTATTTTATTTTCCTAAAACTGCAGAATGCCACAGTCTCTTTTTAGGTTGAGTTAATTTTGTCACTTTTTAATTTCAGTGTGTCGTAAATATGAAATTGATATTAATTTACTAGAAATCATTACGTTTGCCTAAACTAAACTTGAGATGTAAAGAATTGTTTGCAATATTTGAACAATCAAAAGAGATGATAAGAATTTGTATTACATGTTAAGAGATTTTTATTGTATGCCGTGTTTTTTATGAATAAAACCAACCCACTGTTTAATACCCGTATGATAAATAAATTTAGTGACATCAGTTATTTTCCGAGTCTTTATAAACAAATTGCTTAATACAACAAGTGAATCAAGTTTCTTGAAATCTAGAAAATATATGTCTTTATGATTGCCCGGATCATATACAATCCTATTAATTTATATTATAATGTCATTCCATGCTTGAAACGGTTCTTTTTGCTTCTGTACTGTTGTTTTAGTATCAAAAGCTCTTAAATAATCAGTTAAATTGCTCTCTATTTTGCAAAATATTAACATAGGAACTTTGAAAGCTAAGGGGAAATATCCCTAAACGAGGATGTTTTCCAAGCCGCAAATACGCACATCTTACTTACTTACTGCTGCGTCGCGTCGCGCGTCGTCCTGTAGATCACATCAGCGATATGGGACCAGTCCATAAGTTTATACAGTATATGAGAATATTAGACATAATGCCGCCTCTCTCGTGCATCAACATGAAGACCCGAGGTCCGAATATACACCAACACAGGATAAAACCAGGGTTTGGTTGGGTAGTTAGGTTAGATTTGGAGAAGTTTAAGCAGATATAAATTCTTGTTTACTATAAAAGCTCTTTTTGATTAAATATTTCTTTAGTTCTATATTGAGTTTAGAAATATTTGCAATAGATGTAATTTTCTGTGGGATTTTGTTGAAATATTTTGGACCGAGACTTTAAGGGCCTTCAAATTACACATAACCAAATCAATAGTCCTAGTCTTTTTTCATAGGCTGCTCACAAAAATTGCCTTTTTTATATGATATTAATTATATCATACCACATTAATATGACGGTTAAGTTTTCCCTTACCACGATGAGGTTTGGAGGTTTGTCTATGTTTAAATAAACAATCTTTATTATTTTTACTTTCCCACTACAGGTGTAAGACCTTTGTACAATTCTGTTCCCTAACTTGTTTAATTTACCCCGCTGCAAGTTGTTCAGCCTCTGTTATTTACCGACAGAGCTGTGGAGTGAGTGAGGGCGTGTTTGCTCGGTTGTAGGGGGTTTCGCTTTACCTGATGCTAAATTATTAATAGTCCCGAGAGCGGTGGGTGGGACTGAAACCAAGCCAAGATCTAACGTAACAGTAATACAATCCTAATGATATTTTATTGAGACGTAACAAAATATATTTTTAAAATATGTAACCTTTCGCAATAATTTTTTTAGAAATTTATTTGTTAAAACTAAGTAATCTTTAGAAATTTCTTTGAATAGAAAGTTATTTGAAAAGTATGGAAGTTTTAGGAGTTATTTTGGCTAACAATTTATTTAGGCTAAATAACGGTGTAATCTTTAGTTCAGAAACTCCTTTGGCTAGAAAGTTATTTGAAAAACTAAGTTATATTTAGTAACTTCTTTAGCTAATCTGCTTTAATATAAAATAATATTATAAGCTTCAAATTTATGTTAAAAGGGAGTTTCAACTTAGGCTAAAAATGAATGACGTAACAATGACATACAATTTAAAGGTAACCCTAGTAGAATGGTTCGTTTTGCATGAATCTTATTTTCGCAAAACTATCAAATAAACAATACTTTTAATTGTTTAAAATGGTTAGCTTCTTATATCAAACTAATTACAGATGACCCTCTTCAACTTCAAAATTTAGTTTTGTTTAACGTTATTCTATGGTTAGGGATGTAAGCGGTCGATGTAATTCACAATTTATTGCCTTGCAGCTTGTTTTGTGTATACATTGTATGTACAGTATAATTTTGTAAATATATTTTGTTATATTATGAAAGTAATTTTTGGTCATAGATTATTATAGCAACGCGTATCTCATGATACCCACGACATTGTTGATTTCAGTGTATTAAGTTGTTAATCATCCTTATTTAAGTCAATAAATAAATACATACAATCCACTTCAATTCAGTAAGTTAAATCTTTTAACCGAACTTGTTTTCTATTATAATAATGGCCACTTTTACTGTCAGTTTTGTTAAAAGTGCTGCCAGCAATTGTGTTTATAGAGCAGGTTGGCGACTGATGTTGGACACGGGGGCATGCGAGTTATTACATTGGCGTGTGAACGTGTGTTTCCATAATAGATTACTGCACTAGCGTGTTGGACAAACATTTGTAATGTTGACTGTCTTAATGGCTTACAGTATTGCAAAAACTGGCATCGATAACCGCTGTGAACATGTTTGTACTTTTACAGAATTATTTGTGTAATGCTTATAAATAAATGCATTTAAGGGCTGTTTCGAGATATTACGTAATATTTTTCTTAGCGTTAGATGTCTACAAATTTCACATTGTTTAGCCTATTGTATAAAAATATTTCAATAACCTTTATATTTATGTCAGATTTTTTCGGAAACGTTTTTATCATTCTGTCGATGCATTTTTAACTTAAGCATTGAGATAAATTTAATTTCACAAACCTAATATTTAGATATACTACATACGTACCATTAAAGGAATTTGAATACTTGTATATGTTAATAGATGTAGAAAACATAGCAAAAATATTCATGAATCGATAGGTTATTATACATAAATATAGACATTAAAATATTTTTTACAGTGCATTTACCCATTGATAAAATATTTTAACATATATTTTTAAAATAAAGACGCTAATTAAACTGAGATGAAAGTTGTTGAACATTTATTTTAAAAATGTATAACAGATAATTACTAAAATTATATTCAAAGTTACTGAATATTCAACTCAATCCTTAAACAGAAGGTGACTATAAATGTTTTAACATAAAGTACTCCAACAAAATATATAAAAGATAATTTATTCAAAATAAAATTAACATATTTTGCCACAACGTAAAGTGTCTTACTGATAAGAATACTAATTCAAAAAATTAGTTACTTAATGTTGGTTGTTATATAGATTTTTTTTAAATCCAAACGGAGTGTTTTAAAGCTGTTAATGCTATACTATTTAGTATTTTACAGTCGAGGTTGAATTTTCTCTCAAATTCCTGGACAAACATTGGTATAGTCCCTCTTGCTCCAATTAAAATTCATAATACTTCAAATTCCGTTATGTTATACATTTCTTTATAATGAGGGATTGTGTTTTCTGATAAAAATAACATCGGTATCATCAGCTAACCATAATGAACTTATTATTTTTCCAGACGTGTTAATGATTAAATTAACTTAGTTTAAATAATTAATACAAATAAAAACCTCCTGTTATATGCAGTTATAATAGGTAACTGTAATCGTGTCGTTATATAGACACGGCTGATTTGCAGCTCTGTCAACAGTGTAGCAGCATAACGAGCCACCCGCTGCAGCTGCGACTCTGCATGCAAGCGACACACGTGCAACTAAAGGCATCGCTGTGTTGGTCTTAAACATAAATCGCAGTTCCAGGATGGTAGCTGAAATAATCTCTCTCTTTTTTGTTTCCCTACCTTCAAATTTTGTTACACCTAGTCATGCTTTTATAAACTATGTTAGTCAGTAAAATAAAAGGATTATGAAAAATGCCACTTGTAACTAATACCAAAGTTTACTTTTAGGTACAATTTTTACCTTAAAATATTAATATTTTAGGTTCAAACAAAATAATGTGTGAGCAAATCTGTACAGTACTGTTCCAAAGGGTTATAAAGGAAAATCTAGCTGTTATAAATCAAAGTTGTATACGACAGCTGTACGTAGCAGATACACAGCTGCATTCATATTAACGCTAAAACAAATTAAAAAACAGTGCTTAACTCGTATGTTTTTATCTTGAGCTATTCATTCATTAGATTTTAACCGGCATTATATTAAAAAGGATTAAAAATTTTAAAATTTAGTTTTTGAATATTATAGACACATTTTAGTAGGATTTCAGATGTGTTGTAACTCGCACACTCTTTTAACGAATTTCCCCTATAGGGAAGAAGCTATTACCTTAGTCGGCATGGTAAGACCTAGGCCCGGGAACATGATAACTTTTCGTTTCGAGGTCCCCAGACCCCAAAAACACCATTCATTGGAAACTGTATATATATATGTGTGTGTGTGTGTGTGTGTGTGTGTGTGTGTGTGTGTGTGTGTGTGTGTGTGTGTGTGTGTGTGTGTGTGTGTGTGTCCGTGAGCACAATAACTCTCGTAAAAATTATCCGATTTTAATGAAATTTGGTATAAACGTGTAAAGCAACATTTATGACTATGAGTTCGAAAAACAGCCAGATCGCTCCATCCGAAGCGATCTGGGTATTTGGGGGGGTTTTGCACCCCAAACAAGTTTTTCTTTTTATTTTTTACATATAATTTTGAAATAGTAAAATATTAGTTTTTACTATTGGATTCAGCTTTAAAAAACACACAATTTGGTATTTTTATCATTCCTCTACATCAATTGGTTACCGAGATATTGAAAGTGCTAAACACAGTACGTTGTCTAATGTTATTCTTATGGAGGAAAAGAACAATTTTATATCTCGCTTATTTATGAACGTATACTGATGAAACTTGGTATAAGGCTTCATCTGATTGTGTTCTATTGATATTAGCTCAAAAAACAATTTGTTGCCAAAGGCTCCGAAAGCAGCAAACCTGCGTACTCAGCCCCCATGTTATTCTTATGGAGAATAATTAATTGCTATGTCTCCCTTAATTATGATCACAAATGAATAAAAACTGGTATATGACTTCACCTAATTGAGATATATTTATATTAGCATAAAAACTAATTTTATGTTCCTTGTTGCAGCAAACCTGCGTACTCAGCCCCAGTTTTATTCTTATGGAGAATAATTAAAATTGTATATACCGCTTATTTGTGAATATATTTTTAGGAAACTTGGTAAGTGGCTTTATGTAGTATTAAGACATTTATATCTCTCTTTGAAATTCGCTGAGTATGCAGGTTTGCTGTGACGGGGGTATTTTCAAAGTAAGACCTGAAGGTGCAACAGGAGATATAAAATAAATTCCCGTTGAGTTGTTTCTGAGAAAGAGTTGAATTAGTTGTACTAGATCCCAGGACAACCTTAAAATTGGTCTCTACCAGTTTTGACGCTGACATTGGGTACAGAAAATGAAGTTGCCATTACGTATGGTAAGTCTTTTGGCTGCCCAGTATGACAATCTTCCCTTTCACCTCTGGTCCCTCCATTTGCAGCGGCTAGGGATAGAATCTCCGGGTTTGGTCCCCAACCTGCCAACCTAAGAATGTATGGTCCGTGGCTTTTGTACATGGATACCCTGCCAGTTGAGTTGACCAGTTGGAGGGCAGAGCGGGTCCGCCTGTTTGAGCCTGATCACAGCTGCCACAGGAGCATAGGGAGTTAGCCATCTGAAAGGTCAATTTGGCTGCCTGTTCCATCCCACCCTTTCCTTTCCTGCTATATCCCATCCTTTCGGAAACCTGCACAATATTTCCGCTTATGGAAGAGGTGCCTAGCAGCTATGCTGCGGTTTCCTAATCCAACAACAATGAATGAATAAAATGTACTAGATTAATTTATACTTTTCTGTATACTGTTCTTGGTCACCAACCAAAGGTATATTCTAGGAAGTTGAACAGGATAAAAAAAAATCGTTCTGTAGTTTGTTTCTATGCAACAGTCCTACAACTAGGCATTGCGGTGGGTTGCTAGTCATTGTGCCAATATCAGGTGTATCAATCCCACTTAGTTTAGACTGTCTGTTATTTGCATGCAAGAGATGCAGCTTAGCGTTGAATTGGTTAGGAATCGTGACAGTAATGCAAACTACACTGTCGATTAAGTGGTAGCACATATCCTCTTGGTATGTACTCTTGATGTATAGCAAAGCTAAATTGCTCAAAAGAAAATAAGTTTATGAACATAGTTAAGTATATTTCGGAAAATAAAGTAGATATACAGCACGCGCACCCAATTGCTCGTGAATACATTTTATATCTATTATTAATTAAACATATAGGTATTATGTAAAATTTAGCGTAACTGTTACCCTAATAACTGTGAATATCCAGTTTGAAATTATGTAAAACTGCATAACTGTGTAAAATTATACTCGTTTTGTTTTGTTCAATACATTTTTATGAATAATCCTTTACGTTTATGGTTTTCGTAACGATCTCTTGTGCAGAGATTCGTACAACCTTATTTTTAAACTGTTATAAAATAATAATATCAACTATGCTATGCTTTTAAATTTGTATGTTAAAAGAATAATGGACGAGGCTTTAAATAATCATTTGGCTCTTTTACTTGAATTTATCCGACATTTCAATTAGTTGTTATTCTAAACTACATTTCCTACTAAGCTTTGTATTTTAATAAATCGGCATATTTATGTAGGCCACATAGGTGCATTTCAACCGTCAGATGATGCATTCTGAGTTTGCAATCAAATTGCACTCAGTTGAACGTCTAACTTCCAGGAACTCCGTACTTTAATTTACTTCCGAACTTGTCGCATTCATTAGTAACTTTAACGACTTTACTGCAAAATGGACCTGCATCCTAACTGACTTTGGAAACGTGTTTTTATAATTTATTGTGACAATAATAATATAAAATGTTTTGGGTAAATTAGATACAACTTTTAATATCGAATAAAACACATTTTTTAACAGTTTCCTGAGCTCGTGAAGGTGGAAGGACATTTACACCAACGGATTTAAGAATACGGGTGGATTGGAGAAATTAAGGGATGAACCAAGTGATAAACGATGGTTGTATGCAATGTCTACTGAGCATCCCATTGTAGGCAGTAAAGCCCTAGGTGGCAGTAAAGCTTCTCCTATAACATTTCACAGTAGAACGGTCGGATTTGAGTGGTGCAGCTCCGTGATACCGGCTGTTTGTATGCAAGGACTGCTAAGCCTTGCAGATTGCTGAAGCGACGGTTCCGGCGACATACAGCAGTCGGCTTCCGATTTCGTATTCGCTATGCCACAATATGAGGTATACACTTTTAAACGATTGTTTTATTTTTTATTTGGCTTGAAATAAGTTGTATTTGTTGCGAAACTATACTTACAATGTTGAACCATTAAACATGTTATTTTATTATTTGGTGGTATTTTTTAAATATTTTTGCCCTTATTTATATTTTTTATAACAGTTATCATTTGTGTGTTTTTGTAGATATTTTAGTATATACAGTTATTCATTTCATTAAAGCGCATATTTATGAAGGAAAACTTAGTAAATAATACAATATTAACTATACAGGGTGTATATAAAAGGGTACAATGGCTATATATTTTCGAATCGCAGACACAAAAAGAAATAAACAAATATGGAGTGACATTTTTTTAATTCGGTTCATTCAGTTTGTAGCGTAGGTCAATATATTTGAATTTTTACTAAATTAAGTATATGTTTGAACCGGTAAATATACTAAAATGAAACTTGGCATACATTGTGTCTATACGTTGTGCTTTTTAGATATTTAATTTAAAGTTTCTATCTTTCACCATTTCAAAGCGGCAATTTTCGTTTTTCAAAGTTAAATATATTTAAAATTCGTGTATTTCTATTCGAAAAATAATTATATGAAAATATGATCCGATGATAAATTACAAACGGAATGTGATTTTTATAAGTTAAAACGTAATCTATTGCTATTTCTTGACAGCAATCTCAAATTTTAAATTATATAAATCACAACTTCTCCATTATTTACCAAACCGCAGTTAAAATCTTGATATAATTATTTTTAGGACACAAAGGCACAACATTTTGGATTCTTATTTATTTACCCTAAATATTGCATGATTATATTATATGAAAAAATTTAGATTTTAAAAGCAAAAATAGCCGCCATTTTGAAATAATGAAAGATAGAAACTTCAATACCAGAATAGCAAGTTTCAAATAAATACGTCTAACGGGTTAAAAATTATACTTAATCTGGTAAAAAAAAAAAAAAAAAAAAAAAAAAAAAACTGCCACTAAACGGAGCTGAATTTCCAAAAATATCACTCAATATCTTTTTGTTTCTTGAGGTGTTTCTTCAAGTGTATTTCACCCTATGCTGCGAGGAGAATAAATAATTGTTGTGAGATCATTTTTCAGAATGAGAAATACGATGTAAAATATCTTTGAGTTTGGTGATTAGGCCTACAATCTGAATGGTTTTTATTAATCAGCATTTTATATTTAGATTATTCATATTCATTAAGCCGCTAGTGTTGAACAACTTCGGATTGAAGCTGATCATCTGTTATTGCTGAGTAATATCAAAGAGCTGGTTACAATGTCAATAGAGTGAAGGAAGGAGAGGTTACAGGTAGCTTCTGTTACGTTCTTTGGTCTAATCAACCTGAATAAAACATCACAATAACACATCAAGATGTCAAATAACAAGGTAAAAATATTCTTAATGAAACTAATTTCGTTAAATTAAATTTAAATGGAATCATTTCCTTAAAACTACTAAGCGAATCCAGTTTAGTAAACAAATATGAGAAATTGTCTGTTGCTAGCAATGGTTTTCTTTATAATGTGGAGTTTTCGAATAAGAGAAAAATAATATATAATAAAATATTGTTTGAGTGAATGAATAAATACAAAATCCCGGAGAAAACTTTACAAAAATGGATTTTAATTATATATAAACAACACAAAAGGTACTGAAATGTTTACTCAGTGAATCGCTGATGATCTTTATCATGTCCACACGGGTCACGGCCATTTGTTTCTCTCTACACCTCTAAGTAATTATTGAGAAAGCAACCTAAAATCTAGGATAGTTTTATTTCCATAACAGTTTAATAAATTTTATAATGATGATCCTTTTTGGGACAACGTTATATTTTACTAAGCACATCTATTTTTATTTGAAAAAGCAGATATTTACAGCATAAATCTTGTACTCAACATCGAAATAAATGGATTCACACACTTCCCACTCCTAAAAATCTAGACCATTAATCAAAGTAAAGTTTTTGTTTTAATGTACTAATATAAAAACCGTTGAAGATTTAATTTAATAAAAGATACATCCTTTTTCCAGCTATATAAAAATATACTATGATAGCAATTAGGATGTGATCGAAATATTTTCCCTCAAACGAAACAAAACGGTAAATATCTTCCATTGACTTTGTGTTATTTCCTGAAAACCCGATTTTACTTATAGTGGAAAAAACAACTTGTGAGCTATGAAGCAGTGACATTATGTACACTTCCTTAGACAATTATAAAATGTTAGGTAAAAATAAAAAACATTTGTATTTTTAACTGTGGTCTTAATTTGGTATTGATTGATCGGTCGTTTTGTAAAATTACATTTTTGGGAAATTTATTTTAAATACTTAGGTTACATTTAAAAGTGAGTCTTCAAAATTTTAACTCTTTTTGGTTTCTGTGTATTAAGGAATGTTTATTTTAGATATATAGTACAAATATACAGGTTTATTTGTGTTTATATACTTTTAACAATTAATAATGTGATGTAAATGTAGGCGAGTATTACGTTTAACATATGGACAATATGATGTCATTCGTATGCAAGATCTGGATCACTGCAGAGAATTGGTTGTTAACGTGACTGTAATGCTGAGCTGCCAATCAGGCGTCTCTATTCAATGTTCTCGTTATATCCATTTAATATATCTCCATAAGCACAATCAATCATGTGTGATATTATTTTGTACCATTTATAATTATGAATTTACCTTTCTATTTATATACATAATTCAACAATGTGTTTAAGCCATAAAAATCAACAATGTATTTTGGAAAATGTACAAATACAATCTACAGAACCAACCCAAATTTCAGAAATAAAGAACGAGCTGCTTAGGGTAAGCATAACAAACGTATGAGCACAGATTTAAAGACCTTAGTTTTCAGTATAATGCCTAAGACCTGACCTGGAATAACAAAGCACTGCATAAATCCTACCATAGCATTTGTTATCCGCATATATTAGCTTTAAATGTACCTGAACACCATATATAATGCCAATTCAAAATAAATGAGGCATGTTGTCGTACATCTTGAATCCGTGTAAGAGGTTTCAACTTTCGCCGTGAATAATAGAAGTAAGAAGCCCCTCAAGTGGGTTATCGGAGGGGAGAATTGTACAGGAGAAAACTGAGTTTTGGTACAAGGGCCTCCCTATATGTGGCTAAGTTAACATTTACATAGGGGAGAATTGTACAGGAGAAAACTGAGTTTTGGTACAAGGGCCTCCCTATATGTGGCTAAGTTAACATTTACATAGGGGAGAATTTTACAGGAGAAAACTGAGTTTTGGTACAAGGGCCTCCCTATATGTGGCTAACTTAACATTTACATAGGGGAGAGTTGTACAGGAGAAAACTGAGTTTTGGTACAAGGGCCTCCCTATATGTGGCTAAGTTAACATGTACATAGGGGAGAATTGTATAGGAGAAAACTGAGTTTTGGTACAAGGGCCTCCCTATATGTGGCTAAGTTAACATTTACATAGGGGAGAATTGTACAGGAGAAAACTGAGTTTTGGTACAAGGGCCTCCCTATATGTGGCTAAGTTAACATTTACATAGGGGAGAATTGTACAGGAGAAAACTGGGTTTTGGTACAAGGGCCTCTCTATATGTGGCTAAGTTAACATTTACATAGGGGAGAATTGTACAGGAGAAAACTGGGTTTTGGTGCAAGGACCTACCTACATATGCCTACGTTAACATTTACAAAGGGAAGAATTGTACGGGATAAAACTGGGTATTGGCAAAAAAAAAAAAAAAACTCCAAAACAGTTAAGATTTACGAAGAAGAAATTTGTACAGGAGAAAACTGAGTTTTGGTGCAAGGACCTACCTACATATGCCTACGTTAACATTTACAAAGGGAAGAATTGTACGGGATAAAACTGGGTATTGGAAAAAAAAAACTCCAAAACAGTTAAGATTTACTAAGAAGAAATTTGTACAGGAGAAAACTGAGTTTTGGCACAAGAACCTCCCTTTACATGGCTCCGTTAAAAACTACGGAGAGATTTGTAAAATAAAAAGCCTCCTCTTACAAGTACATAGCTAAATATACTACTAGGGCGATTATAAGTGAATTAAGAGTATATTAATTAAAGATACTAAATGTACAAATTATATTTAATTGTTTTTACACAAAAGTAAAAACACAATTTATAAGGTTAAATTGCCGTACTCAGAAGATTCCATATATTTCATAATATTTAAAAAATCTTATTAAAAAATGAGCCGATTTTTGTGAACGGGTTACCGGCGAAACTAGTAGGTTTAAAATCATGGTTGATGTGTTATTTATAAGCCCTTGGCGTCTAGATGTCCCTTTTTGGGATGTGGAAGACCTCCACCTTCAAGGCTCTGCCCCTGGGCTTTCAACCTTATGGAATAAAATGAATGCTTTTAATTGGACATTTAACTTCAGCTCTTGATATAATAAAAAAAATTAAACGAAGAAAGAACAGCTGTTTAAAGCTAACCTCTGAAATCGTTTCAAAAATAACTTAAACCATTATTATTGTTAATAAAAATAAAGCTGGGTAAAATACAATAAAATTAGCTAGGTAATCAGAAAATTGCTCGAATTCGAGCAAATGGATTCACCATTGATATATTAAGTAATACAAATTTGCCCTTTTAAATACATTACTACCACTTTTAGTTCAACAACTCTGAGAAGTCCATCAAAGCCACATGAGGGACTAACTTTACTTAAAGTGAAATACCTTCAAAAGTATATCAATTGTTGTAGTATGCACGTGTAATAAACGGAACCAATCCTACCAACGCATTGTGTTGCAGTAGCTGAATGTTATGTTTTGTTACATTTAACATTAAATATTCATTGAAGCTGTTACGTTTACTGTATGAAGGACGGATAATTAAATGGAAGTAGACCACTTAATGCCTTTAAGCACTTTCCTACATGGCCTGTTGTTTGTGAAATTAATTTGTTATGGTGATCTGTAACCTTGACCGATTTGGAAATTAAATATTTTAATGTTTCGGTACATAAAGAATTATAAGTTGTTCAAGTATTTTATTGTTTAAATAATTCACACCTTAGACATGTCTTCCACAAAATGCTTTTGTTTGTGGTAACGCTTAAAGAAGCCCTTCACACGTAGTAGTTAAGCCATGCACTGGCCTAAGTTTCTCTAGAGATGACCGGAAAATGACCTAGAGATGACCAACCGGAAAATTTGCTGCTTCAAGTTATACTACTATCCATCAGTTAGGCTGGCAGACTATATTGAAACCTAGCGTTATTAATGATCACTATTCCATTTTACATTAAAAATATTGATGTAAATTATATTTACAAATGATTAAGAAGATAAACCCACGGCCTTTGGTGTCGTTCACTGTTGTCTCTCCTAATGTCCTCTTGATAAGGTAAACTTGAGCAGGAAACAAATAACAACATTTTACGATCTCGCCCATCCGTTGAACTTAACCATCTCCTCACTTCTGGTAATCATGATTAAAGTATGGAGATCATGGTAATTGTATCCGTGGAAGAGGTACTACTGAAACCCTTTTAAATATGGCAATCGATTGAAACGTAACCTACTATGCCCTGGTTCTAAACTAAAAAAAAGACAATTATTAAAAAATAACGCTCATTATAGAATAACTTAAGAATTAAGGACTATGAGGTGTTACATAAAAATGCATATATGTTAGGAGAATCATCCGGAAAACTATTTACAACCATGAACTATTTTAAACTGCTTTTGAACTATCTAAAATAATTACTCGTTCAATAAGTAAAACATTTTTGCGAACGGCATTTTTATTAATAGAGCACACAAACGCTTTTAGGGAAAGCGGTCCAAACCCCTAAAATGTTTGTGTTTGGGTGTTTGGGACACCCCGGGATTTGAACCCGTGACCCCTTGAACCGAAGTCCAAGACGCTAACCGTTAGGCTAGCGAGATGTCAATACCTATAAGGGGCGATTTTAATACCTAAGTGTTTAATGGAAGAGTATTTCACTTTAACTTCATGAAACCTCCCTTTGACTTCCGTATGAACCTCTCCTCCGAAAAGTGTGTTGTGGGATTTATGTATACATTACTGTGCATCAAAACAGAAATAATATAATTATTCCTTAATTAATTTTTAATATAGATAAAGTATCAAGTGCAGTAACAGACTGAAGTTAGAAATTAAGATTGTATATACTATAAATGTTTACATCTGATGCTTGAAATAGAGTTTAAGAGCTAAAGAAATGTTTAAAGTAAACCAAGGAGAACATAGTTTATGTCAGAGACACAACAAGTTTGTACGATTTCAATGTTTGATCAGAATAGCATGTTTATAGGTTATAGGACAAGATTGTATGCTGTGTTTCTTGTATCCAAAATCTTAAGTTACAAAGACAAAGTGGCTGGCAATAAAAGTCAGTAACGGAATACCTGACTATAATGAACAAAATACAGATATGATCACGTAAAATATTTACTTAATACAAATTACTAAAATAGGATTAAATCTGAAAGTTTACGTTATAAAAAAAGTAAAAAAATGTTATTATTGGACCTAGCAAATGGATTCCTCCGGGTAAGGTTAGGTTTAGGTTCACCATCTCTTGCACTAATCATACCTACGATAATTTAAAAATAAAAATAAACTGTGGTTATAATCATTTTTTTGTACTTTTCAACCTTTAAACATATATTTTAAACTTTATACCGGTAGACTGTTCCGTTACTGTATAGAATACGTTATAAAGTGTGGCTAGCTTATAATCCACACTTGGTGTCAAGAAGAATGTCGAGAGAATGGAATCGTGCCTGCAGGTTCGTTCTGCAGCAGAATTCCACTTTAAACTTGAATAATGAATGCGACAAGTTGAAAAGTAAATTAGAGTAGGGAGATCCCGGCAGCAGACGCTGCGTTGTGTTGAATGCGTTCCGTTTGCAACAGCCCATCTCGATGTATGAGCCCATTATTATTTTTCATACAAGTTAGTCTGTCGCCCAATTTATGTATCTGATATTATTTTTTGTGATTATCTTAATTGACTAGTAGTATATTTGTTATATAAAGTTATGTTATATCAAAATATATATTTTTTTAACATACACCATTTTACTAATATATTTATTTTATCGGGCAGTCAACAGTTTAAGTATGAGTTGTAAAAACGAATCCTTTTCGAAGTTTAAACTTTTAACTTCGTTTTAACTTTGTCTTATATTAATAAACAATAATTAGGAACATGAATAGCATATACTTATATAAAATATTGTAATTATTTACTGAACTGTTTAACACCTTTACATTAATTGCCGTTGGACTATAAATTAAAATATTTTATAAACTCAGTATGTCACACGTAATAATAATACAAGTAACAGTCTACTGAGATTGTCGAATTGATGAACAAATATGTCACTACATGGTATTCCACAACCAAACGGCATCATCAATAAACTTACCTGTACAGTACTATAATCCAAGAATTGGTGTCAGATAATCCAGGCTGACGTGATCGTACCAGAACAAAGACAGGTGACACCCTATTCACGCATCATTGTAATAATTTGTGCTTCCATGGTGTTGATAGTTAGCGATATATTATTATAATTAAAATATATTTAAAACTCAACTAGGCTGTACATTAATATTCCTGCTGTACCGTGTGCGAATAAATCCTTGCATGATAATTGAAAATTGTTTCCTGTTAAAATACAAAATAGCCTGGAATCGATTAAAGTCAAGCATTAGTATTAAGCCTTGCCAATTATTGTAAACCGCAATGTAAAATGGGTTGTCCGTTGAAATAAATAAATAAATAATCAGCAATGGTGTTAAACATGAGTTGACATCATGCCCTAGTAATTCGAATCCTACCTTGAACTATCAAAGAAGGATTGCAGTCTAATGTGAATGGATCCCATAGACTTAACATAGAATAAACTTCTTCTACCCAGGAACCATGACAATTTTGTTTAAGTATAACCGTTTTTACTCAAGATACCCTTTACCAAGATGCCCTATTCTCACGGATATTCGAGTTATTGTGATCAAAGCCAGATGGTACCAACGCTACAATCCGATCAAAGACAAGCTCACTTGTAACCTCTCCTTCCGTCCTCGACTATTGATCCTCCACGTCTTTGATGTTACCTGGCAACAGTCTTTACAGGTGATTAGTTTAATGGCCAATTTTGTGGCAGTTATTTTCTTGTTATGGATCTTCTTGATTCTTGCTCGGTTACTTCATTTTGTTCCATTTTACCATACAAAATTTATCTCAGAAACCGCTCTTAAATAATGCAGCTATACAACGCGTGTTGGACTTACTTGTTCACCCACGTTTACAGTTCACAAGAGTCGCACGTGTACTACCAAGAAAAACATAAATATGTAAAGGAAATCGTAAGACATTAGATTTCGCCTCGATGGAAACCCTTAAACAAGTTTAAGGATTCACCAAACAAGAAGAAGATACAAGAAGAACAAGAAGATGTATATTCATCTGGGTTATTGTACAGATGTTAAATGTTCATTATACAATTGGCAGTATCGATGGCTTGTTTCAAAACTATTATATGCGATATATACAAGTATTTTTGGTTTAGTTACCCCTATGCCAACCCAAATAAATACATCTTTTTCTAAACATAATTGAACGATAACATTAGGTAAATCCAAACATTACACCAATAAAAGCTGTTACAAAAGCTATCAAACAACCTTTTTTACTAATAACTACATGAGAACTTAAACCGAATATGGCTTACCACAATGCCAACGGTGGAACAGATGATCAATCAATCCATATTACTCTGTTAGCCTTATTCTCTTGCTCTTTAATTTGGACACTGAAACGAGACCAAATTGGATCCACGTGTTGTCGACATGATTATAAGGGGTAGGGAAATCCAATAAGTGCAACGGAGGGGCGGGATCCCCACCTGTTGTTATTTGTTCCCCGGTTTCAAGAGCTCCTTGTTGTGAGGGTACAATGGGAAAAGGGGCGGAAATACTGGCCGGGGATATTACATTTGGTATTTTATCTATATAAATTGAAAATTAAAGGGTTAAAAAATAAGAATAATGCTCCTCATACAACATGTTTACTGTTAAAGATGACCAGTTTACTTTTCCTTTTTTCGGTATACACAGTTTTTTGCTCGATCAAAAAGCGTATTGTTATTTTAAACCATTATATATGGTAACTTGGAAAGTTATGTTTAATGTTCCTCTACACACCGTTGAACCCTCACAGAGGCATATTCATATTATTTTATGACCACAGACCCTAAAAGAAAGCAGGTTGTTTCTACTAGTGTCTCATACTTAACTGGTAACTCATATAAGTTAGAAATTTAAGCGAACCCTCCCCCACCGTATTCCACATTTAACCCTGAAAATAACTCTCTCTCCCCCTCGGAAAAATCAAAGGGAGTTCGATTAGCTTCTGTAAAATTAAAATTACCGTGGAAGGTGTTAGAACACTCTGGGTGAGTTTCTTAGTTCTTAGAAGTAATTCTCCGCCAAAATTCAGCTTCGTAGAGCAATTCTAGTTCGTCATGAATCATCGATGACCCATGTCGCACTGAAGGAAAATATACTTATAGCGTTCTCTATATACAAAATATCAACAGTACAATACTCAAATTTATAACAACAATGAACACAAGGAACGTGGAATTATGCAAATTATTACAATCAATTGCGGAGGTTAGGTACACAGTACCACTGACACAGAAAAATACTTTATTCCGTGCAGCAAATATGACGATTGGCACAAACCGAAATAAAGAATTATTTATAACTTGTATGATGTCTAGGTTACTAGTGACTCTAAGAGAAAATTATCAGATCAATATAAATAGAGAGAGCTGTAATAGCATAAGAAGGCCACTGTACACAGTCGAAGCATTTTTCCAAATGGAGGCCTCCATATAGACTCCAAATGGAGGCCCACCAACACAAATAGCTACTCACCAGTCTGTTTTCAAGCCTGCCGAAACATTACTTGTATTGACGCCATTACTGTACTTGATGCTCATGTAAATCAAGAGATTTTTATTTGATAAGTAAAAATAAGCTTATAGATAAATAATTCCACCTAATGCTAAACATGCAAAACCATAATTTGTTTCTGCTGATTACATGCCACGTCAGAACCAGTACGCTTGGTAATTTATAGCCGTAATCGTGCATTTGTGGCTACGAAGCGCTTTATTTAAAACCATATATGATAAATTACATAAATTGTGTAAGCACTTTGTCCTCTCACTACATTATTAACTAGCTGTCTTACCCGTTCTTCGCACAGGGGTTTTCTTTACCCGTTCTTTAGTCAATGCCATTTGCATTTTAGTTAGCTTGAAACAGCTGTTCTTGCTTCTGCTCTTTAAGCTGTCAAATGGAAGTGTCCTCAGCTGTTCGTATTACAGTTTCTGAATGTTTACTTTCTTCTGAACATTTAAACTTAGGACGTTCACGGGGCGTAGCCCGAGGGGATTTTAAGGAAGTGAATAGGCCTATATGTTGCATGGGTTCAAGATCTACCTTTATGTAAAGTTTCAGCCTAGTCGGTTCAGTAGTTTATGCGTTCACCCGGAGTATCAGACAGACAGACAGAAAGACAGAAACCATCTCTTCATTATAATGTTATAGATAACCAGATATTTTTAGGATGATCGTTATCATCGGGATATTTAAATGTGATTCATACTATACAAAACTCTACTCTCAATTCAATGCCATTTCAGGACAAACGTGATTTCCGTAACATGTGTTCCAAGGCTGTATATCATGTATACCAGTAATGGGCGATACGTGAAGATTTTAATTACCATACAGTACAACTTTCGAGATGCTTAAAATAGTGAGCCTAAAATATTACCCCAAACCAACAATAGTTATTAACGGTGCGCCCTACCCAGATTGAATTCATTGTCCTTTAGCGCCGCGCCGGCGCCGCCAACAAGCAGGGCCATGCATATTTACGCTTGAAGACCATTTTGTTCTCCTCGATCGCACTGTTATTTTACAGATTTCTACCAAACTATTTGCAGTTTCACACTTTTCAGATTCCAATCTAGGGATCATACGGTTCCTTTTCTCCAAAATAATTTTTCTCCATACGTTAGGAATCTTTAGAAAAACGCTTAATTTGAGAACATTACTAATGGCCTACCACTTATTTTGAATTAAAATCACGATTTTTAAATCGTATGATCTCATGATGAACATTTATTGAATTAAATAACATCAAATTATTTTTAATTGGTTAACAATTTAGCCTACAATGAGGGAGATGCAAACCCCTTACTTGAGCGTGCGGAAGGGAGGTACGGCGCACCCTTAAGGATCCGGTCTACCCCTTCCGTGCAGCGCTAGGAAAGGGTTTACAGAGTTACTCTTTGTAGCTGCTATTATAAACTCTTTAATTAAAACTAAAGTATAATATTAAAGAATAAAATATTACCTACAAATGTACTTTTTTCATTTATTTGACTGAGTTGCATTTAAAAGTACAAAAATAAGATTTTTCAAACTACCACATCTTAAGAAAAAACAATATTTTTAAATTCTGAAAAAGAACACGAGTAGAATTGATTTTTTTATCAAATCCCGCTTATAGTATGTTGATAACATAATTATCTTAGCCACAAACAGTAATTCTGCGGACCTTCGCACTACTGTACTCCCTATCTTAACAATATATTTTTACGCGGCGGCAGAGATGTTTCTCTAGGGTACAACGGCTGCAAAATATTTCATCAACAAGACAAATGTTATTGAGTGGTACTTCAGATAAGACCTATTTATATTCTTTCACTGAAAAAGACTGTGAGTTAAAGTGTTCGCGAAAGGCCTAGTTTTATTGTAAAATAAAAACGTTTTTAATAGTATTTTTTAATGTTAGCAATTCCTTGGTAGTTAGTAAGTGTTTTGGTTAGTTGGACATTTTCCGTTAAGCGACTAGGCACTTCGCTTTTCAGGTTGGAATGTAATAATTAACTACAAATCCTGTTTAGGGTTTCAGGCAATAGGTGACAAAATATTTTTCTACAGTAATTGGAACCTAAGTTAAAAGGTTATATAACGCTATATGTAGAATGAATGAAATTCAACATGACGAACTCACTTTTTAGCAACAAACACATTTAAACAAGTATATTCCAGTCGACTGTGGTGTTGTGGACAAGTTTATCTTCACAAAATTTCACAGTTCTGTACTCTTTTGAGCATCAGTAAATGAATAGAACTATAGTCCTTAAATCCTAACGAGGACCAGTCAAACAAATGTTCAGCTCTTATACCTCTATATTCACGGTACTCGCGCTTTGCACCCGACCAACGGTCAAGAGCGCCATCGAGTTGTGGAATCATTTTGTGGTTGTATTTAAAAAATCACGGATTGTGTAAAATACCTATTTTATTTGTAAAAATTGCACAGTTCTTAGAGTAGCATTCTCTAGCAAGAACTATAAAATTCATGTTTAATTACTACTAGCAGAACACTTCCACTCAACTGACCGAAAGAGTCCAAGCGCGCCTCTTATCAGTAACTGATAAGATAGTGGAAAAGGTAAATCCAGGCAAAATTAACGTCATCAGTAGTAATCGTCATAATCAGGATTGCGTGTTGTTAAACAAAATTAAATATATATATATATATATATATATATATATATATATATATATATACATATGGTGGCAGTCGTAAAACAGAAAAGGTCTATGGAAGTAAATTGTAAATTAAAACTAAATCAATTAACATTTATTTGTTGTTACTGGTCCCTGAATTGTGTGGACAAACTGTATAACTACGAATGGTCTTGTCACATTAAATATACGAGAAGGGTTGTGTGGTAATAAAATTACATCAAATATATAGCTTTTTAATTTTGTTGCCGGCTTTTTTGTGTGTAGAACTGTGATGTGTAAATTGATGTGATTCTCTATTTAGTTAATACCAGACTTGAACGTACAATTAATGATTGTGTGGCCTTTTCCCTTTTTGTACTAATGTACGAAGCCAAATTATTGTTGTTCGTCTTAATTTTATCTTTTGAATTAAAGCCACCATAACCAAAATTTCTGAAAAGAAACTTGCTAAAGTAGAAGGGTTACAATATGTTGTTATGCTAAATCTAATTTAAGTATTTTATCGTAGGTATTTGATAGTTTACGATTGTCAAAATGGTTGTTTATATCAACTGAATACTATACAGAATTGTAAATTCTAAACTAAGATAAAAGTTAAATATTCCACACATTTTTAATTACTAAAAATAATTTATTTGATAATGACATAATAATTTAATGACAAAATAATTTGATAATTTATTTTTTTGTATTAATGACATTGGCATAGCAGACCTAGAATTTACTAGGCTAGACTATCAGAGGACTAATCCCATGTCAATCAGTGCTCACCGCAAGCATCCAATAACATAGGAGGCTGATGAGATACGATGGTGTCTTGGGAGAAACCATTGTTTTAACGTAATCAACGTAAAGATAAACTGCAGTCTAGACATGTATATTCTCAAACTGAATGCCTTTTAAAAAAATTAATAAAATCTGCTAGTGAGCGACTTGATTGAAATTTATATAATACAATTTCGAGTTATGGGTCTGTTATTTGTTTTTATAAACTGGCAAAGTGTATGACTGGAAAAAAAACCATTTGACTAGAACAAATTGATAAAATATTTCTAAAACGTTGATTAGACTCAAATTTTAAGACTAATAATGTTTTTACTATTGACAGTCGGCAATATCAAGTTTGAATGTGGTCAAGGGAATGAGGTTCAATCTCTTTGCAATGGATTCATAAAGTCGCACCATACACATTATAGTGACTATTAGACGTCCGCTACATCAGCCATCGTCTAAATATATTGCAACAACAAGGACGTTCCACAATCAAGGTCATAATAAAACCGAGTTCGCACGCAGCACGCTGACGTGAGGGAAGTGAATTTCCACATAACAAACTTTTAAAACTCGAAATCAGTGTAAAAACATACATTTTTTCCAATTTTTATTGAAATCTGAAAACATTGATTTGTTGGCTGTTCTGATGTTCCTGGTTTCATTTACCTGCAATGCTGGGAATACAATTTTGCGCATTATTAGGTTAGGAGGAGGTCCAGTCAGGCTTGAAAGTAGGCGTGAGGTTGCTGGGGATTATAAAAGTACACCAACAAGAGACTAACAGGCTTTTCTAATGTAAAACCCCCATAAGACAACGTACTGTGTTTGGTCGATACACACTTTCTTTAATAACTTGGTAAATAGTTATCCTAGAATGACAAGAGAGGACATAAAAGTCTCGCCTCACTAATCCGAATCTTTTTGCATGCATTAATTTTACATTCGGGGCTTTTCTGACCCTTTTTGGGCTCAAAAACTCTAAATTTGAAAGATTAGTCCCAAAAAAGGGGTCTAGAGTTTTCCGATTGTTTTGCCCAACGAACTTGCCCAGATGATTATAGAAAAAACGTCCCTACCAAATTTGAAGTAAATAGAAAAAAATGGGACCGCTAGATTGCAACACACACACACACACACACACACACACACACACACACACACACACACACACACACACACACACACACACACACATATATATATATTATTTATACCACTGCATAGGGCTACTATTATTATTATTTTTAAAATAAAATTACCAGAGTACCCTTAAAAATTCGCCGTATTTCGTACGTATATAAAGTACATAAAAAACCGACATTTTTGACCGATCAGGAATATACAAATTGACATGCAAGGAATGTCCAAAATATTACGTTGGGCAAACTGGACGTAATTTCAAATGTAGATATAAAGAGTATATTCATGCTATAAAATCAAATAACCAAACCACACAAAAATCAAAATTTTCCGAACATATTTTAACTACAGATCACAGTTTTGCTACACTGCAAGAAAGTTTAGAAGTTTTGTCTATTGAAAAGAAAGGTGGCAAAATCAATGTCAAAGATTAGCTTCACATTTATATGAATTATTCAGAAGACAAAACTAATATACTAAATACAATGCAGGCGCAACAAAAAAATCCAATCTTTGAAACAATAAAAAAATCAAAAGTAATTTATCATATTTAGATAGATAATTTAGCATATGTTAACAAAATTATCATACTGTTTTGTTTATTTACAGATTATTTAATTTTAAGTTTAAAGTTATTAGCTGCACTGTGATCATGAGGTAAACCTCGAAACACGTGTCAGTGAATAAAAAATTAATTTTGAAGGGTACTCTGGTAATTTAAAAAAAAAAATATATATATATAAATAAATATATATATATATAAATACACACATATACAATTTTGAACGACCCCCCAAAACGTGTTCAGGGAGTCATGTTAGGAACTTCTATCGTGGTACCGGGCTTAAGTTTCACCGTGCTAATAGTTTCATGCTAATAGTTCACTTTCCATGGGAAATTCACTAATACGTACCCAACTACTAATATAATATACACCAGATAGTCAAGTTAAAATTAAGAATATATAAATAACGCCATCTGATACTCGGAAAGTGAAAACGTAATTTCTTACTTTTGCTTACGTCGTATCTTGTTCGGGACCGGAACGCTTGAGAATTTATAACCGTAAGTGTGAATTTGTGGCTATTATTCCACCTTGTTATTCTGAAACAGCTACTAGGTGTTTTTACCGTGAATGATGCAATTATTAGATAGTCTATTAACGTAATATTTTCTTTTTGATCGTGATAACTTAAAGATAATAGTAGTACATTGTTTAATGAGAAAAAATACACGTGACTGCAACTAAAATATTGGGATTAAAGCCATGAGAACATCATTGCTAAGCAGGTAAACTGTATTTGTAAATTGTTAAGACTGTAATGCAGTATTAATATGAATTATGTCATAACACGTGCATCAGTAAAGCTTACTGCACAATGGTCTCTCTCTAGATTACATACAAAACCATCACTCTAGAAATTAGAACATCTATCTTGACGACTCCGCTCTTGCTTGTATCTACTATATATTCATAGCCTGTTGGTTTGAGGTACCTCAGAGTTGGTTCAAGACCTTTAAAAATATACATTTAAGAAAACTGTTATTTTTAGCTCAGTTTACAACTTCAAATTAGAGAGAAGGCAAAAACTATATGAGTTCATGAGTACAAATTGTTGATTAAGAAAAAGACATGCAAAAGTTTCTTTCGATATGATAAAACATTAAAAAATATTAAAAAGTAATTCTCAAAACATTCTACAATCATTTAACTATAAAACATTATGCTATTAACCTATACATTATTTAATATAGTTGAACTAGTATAAACAAACGTAACAGACAGTATAACTATCTTAACAGACAATAACCAAAATGTAAAGTTATCCTAAATAGGGAATCCAATTCCGGGATACCGGGATCCCGGCCGAATTTGGTCATTTACCAATCCCGGGATTTCAGGTCCCGACCCCGGGATTTTTGGGATTATGAAAATATGTTGAAATATTGATATAAATAACGTGTTAAAATACTATAAACTAAATAAATAATTTAAACCCATTACAAAAGAGTTAAAGAAATTTAAAAGCTGCAATATTAAATTTAATTGCTATCAGTTTAAATAACTAAATAATTGTTGTAATTGTCGTTTAACAATTCGGAACATTTTTGACTTGGTAGGCTTAGTAATACTGCTCAGTCTGAACTTATTATGTTTTTGCTTGTAAAATGTGCCAAACATTGTTTTATTATTTCAGTTTATGGTTTATTACTTTGTTATTTGTAATACTAAGGCAATTATTTTCATGATGCCCTTTTATGTTTTTAATTTTGAATGGGTAAAAGATTACTTTTTCTTCATTATCGTTAATCTTGAATTAGACGACATAAGATATCATATTCTTATTATATTCATTTGAGTTTATTTGTTCCTTGAAACCCTAATAAATTAAATAAACGATAGTTCATTGCTATAATTGCTAGGTTTCACTGTTAAAAAAAAACTCAGTTGTAAGATTATTATGTTTTTGCTTTTATTAATAATACGAATAATCTTAGAATACAGGTTCGGTTTAGTTAGTTGTATTATCCAAGGAGTATTATTATGAAAGAATCCTTTTTAAATATAATTTATGTTTAATTATAGGCCAATAAAATGATGTAAAATATTGTATGTTTCGATTGTATGTGTCATGAACTATAAATACATTTGTTTCTATTTTTAGAATAAACACTGAGTAAAGCTTCAATTCAATACCCAGTTCCATTACTAAACTAGATAGGACAAAGAGTGTTGGTCCAATAGTTATAAATATGGATATCTACTGAGCAATTGTTTTCTGTTAAGGTGTGTAAGTGTTGCAATAATTTACCATGACAAATATCAGACGCTCAAAAATGCACTATGTAGCGACAACGAACATTTAATTTCTTAACAGGTTGACCAATGTAAAAATGAATTTGTCGTAACAGCTGTCTGATTAAATAAATTCCAAATGTGTACAAAATTTCTTAGATTGATTAATATTATAACTTATTACCGCTAAACATGAGAAACAAAAAATTAACTTGACACTGTAATTTGTTCGCAAATTAATGTTAATTCCGGGATTAGTCCCAGGATCTCAGCATTCCTCAATGTAATCCCGAAATCATGGGATTGGCAACATCATCCGGGATTGGATTCCCGAATCCTAAATTTAAACTGATCAATTATGATCAATCATTGTTTTAAATATAAACGAATGAATAAATATCAGTAAATACGTAAAAAAATTAACTTGGTTTAATTAGATATAAGTGAACTGTATTTCAAGAAAATACAGTAATATTTACATAATAAACAAATTATAAATAAAGAAATCATATGTTTTAAATTAGCTATTTGTGTACATATTTCAGCCCCCTTGAAATATATAGCTTGAGTATGTTTAATCTTAGCCACCTTGAAGATCTAGTTGGTAAGGGGCACAGTTTTTAAATTGATCGTTTTACTAGTTCATCCTTTGTTTTTAAAGTAACAACTCGCACAAAATTGTCTTTACCAGGATGTAACTCGTTGACTCGCCCAAGGTTCCAAGAGCAAGATAAAAAATTATTATCTTCAATTAAAATTACTTCACCAATATTTATATTAGGTTTTGTTGTATTCCATTTTGTCTTTTTTGTAATTAATTCAAGTGTTCCTTACTCCATCTGCTCCTAAAATGTTGTCAAAGCTGTTTTACATATTGTCAGCGAGGAAGTTGATTTATTTTCAGTTCTGTAAGACTAGGTTCAGGAGTACTGGTTAAGAAGTTCCAATGAGGAAATGTGCTGGTGTTAGAGGAATAAGATCATTAGGATCACTTGACAAGGGCGTGAGTTAACACAAGCTTCAATCTGTACAAGTAGAGTGTACATTTTATTAAATGTTAATTTAGTGTTCTGAGTTACACGTTTCAAATGATATTTCACTATCCGAACTCCAGATTCCCATAAACCTCCAAAATGTGGTGAGTGAGGAGGAATAAAACTCCAACTGATTGCTTGTTCCGCTAAAACCGATTGAACATAGTTTTTGCGATTTTCTGAGTAACTCCTTATATTCCTTGTCAGCACCAACAAAGGTTTTGGCATTGTCAGAATATATTTTATACGGTTTACCTCTACGAGATATAAAACGTTTTAATGCAGCAATGAACGCATTAGCGGTTAAATCTTCTACGAGTTCAAGATGTATGGCCTTTGTATGGCCTGAGAGGCAGATGAAAAGTGATATATATACTTTTGTGACTTAAGCTCTCGTATTGTTAGTTGAATGAATATAAATAGGTCAAAAATAGTCTAATCCACAGTGGGAAAATGGTCTTGAAGGTTCAACTCTTTTCTGAGGTAACTGACCTCAGTCGGAGCAGTTGCAATCAGTTAGAGTTTCATTCCTCCTCACTCACTAAATTTTGGAGATTTATGGGAATCTGGAGTTGATTTTTATTCATAGGTTTAGCCTTGAAACATTTCATACAGTTGTGTACTACTCTTCATACTAAACTTATTCCATTAAGTGGCCAATATTGTTCTCGAAAGGAATGAAGTGAAAGTTAAGATCATGCATGTAACAGCTGAATATGTAAGTCTTCTACCATTAACTTAGTTAATCTATGTTTTTGATCTAGAACAATCGGATGTTTCATTTCAACACTTAAGTCTGAATTGTTTAGTCGACTGCCAACTCTGATTAATCCTTTATCATCAAGGAAAGTATTTAGGCTTACAAGCTAGCTAGATTTATTGACACAGTTGTTATTCGTCAATTCCTTCAGGTCATGGGGAAACGATTTGGACTGGGCTAGTTTCAAAATATCAAACCTTGATTCATTTAATTCTGAATAGCGAAGTGGTGTTGTGAATCAAAATTTATATTTTGTAATTTTGTAAAATCTTAAACAGTATGCAATGACTCGTACAAGTTTCTTGAAGATATCATGCCCATGTACTTGAAAAGATACAGCTGTTATATTAGTTACTTTTCGTAACTCTAGGAGTGATTTAAAATTTGTATCAGGATGAAAGTTTTAACCTTCCTTCCAAAATTGGTGCTCCTCGTATAACCATTGTGGCCCATTCCACCATAAAGAGGAAGATAAGAGAGTTTGAACCAAGGACCCACGAAAGACTGCAAGATTTTCGATACCTGCTACATGATTCCAGTGGCAACTGTCAGTGAGAGTCTCAATCATAGACACTCTATTTGCGACAAAAGTTTTGTAATGTGATGAAGGAGAATTAATCCAAGAAAGAACAATAGTTGAATCGGAATAATAGTAAACGTTGTTAACATCAATATTGAATGCCTTAATAAGAACTTGGGTTAGTTGACAAAGGACTACAGGCACAGAGTTCAAGTCTTGGTAATGTAGGAGTCTAACATTTAAAGGAGCAACACAAGACTGATGATATTAGTGTCACGTTTATTTGTCCTTTTTTGTCTTGGCTTCGAAGATAAACACATGCTCCATAAGCAGCCATAGACCATAGACCCATTACAGAATCCATGAAGTTCTAATGATGTAGGTTTATTTGAGGAAAGTGTATAACGATGTATTGAAATTTCATTCAATTGAGATAAGGAAGTGTAAAAATTGCACCATTGATTATTTAGATGTGAAGGAAGTTTATCATTCCAGTCCATGTTCTCTCTACAACTGTTGCATTATAAGTTTTACAGAGAGAATGACAGGTCCAATTAATCCCAAAGGGTCGAATATCTTGGCTATTTCTGAAAGAACTTGCCTTTTCGTAATGTTATGACATTGGATATCTTGTGAAATTCAATATTTAAACACATCTTCAGTGGTGTCCCACATTAGATCTAAAGTTTTCACTACTAAACTGTTCATATCAAAATTGTGCAAAGGACGAGCTTGAATATCTGATTGAGGAATGTTTGATAATAAATCTACATTATTAGATGACCATTTCCTAAGGAGAAACCCTCCTTTTTCAAGAAGATTAATAAGTTCTTTCTGATGGTGAAGTGCTGATTCTATTGTATGTGTCCCACTTAGGACGTCATTTGAGTAATGTTTTATATGCATTTGGGAAAGTTTGTGATTTATCCAAGGCAAGTTTCTGGAGTGTTCGCGTTGCTAAAAAAGGAGCACTTATGGTTCCATAAGTCACTGTCTGTAATTGAATGATTTTAAGTGGTTCGGAGTTATGTGATATCCATAAAATATATTGAAGGCTGTACTGAGAAGGGTCAATTTGTATCTGACGATACATCTTCTCAATGTCAGATGTGAATACATACTTGTGCATTCTGAAACGAGTTATGATAGAAAATAGTTCATCTTGAACTCCAGGACCATTAATGGAAATGTCATTCAGTGAAAAGCATTTGAAGATTTTGCAGAAGCGTCAAAAACAAGACGCAGTTTTTTAGTGGTTGATGACTCTTTAATAACAGCATGATGAGGTTTGAAGTATGAGACTGAACTTTCATGAGGAATGATTGCTGAATGAAGTTCTCCAATACATTTCATGTGTCCTAGATTTTCATATTCTAACTTAAAATCCCTGTAATCATTGTACATTTTAGGATTTTTATCAAGTCTATTTTCTAAGGAAACAAACCTTTTGATTGCCATTAACTTTCTATCTCCTAGGATTAAAAATCTTCCTTTAGAGGGATTTGTACTACATATCTACCATTTGTGTCGCGCATGGTTGTACTCTGGTAATGGTGTTCACACAAAAAGTCCTCTCCAGTTAATGGGGATTGAGATGCCTGACAGTCATCTAATTCCCAGAAATGTTGAATATTACTATTCAATGAGTCTAGAGATGATACAAAATATGCTTGGGTACTGTCGCTTATTGGTTTAGATATTTCAGTAGTGCCTGTGACTACCCATCCAAATTTATTTTCCCTTAGAGACGGACCATTAACTGGTAGTTTTAATTCTCATCCACTCTTGCTCCCACTGATTACTTTGATGACACTTTAGACAATTTTACATAGATTCAAAGTTTTTGCCTTAGCTATTCCATCTGGTATCGAGGGTTTGATCAAATGTTCACATTGAAATAATAAGTGTGTAGATTGACAGAAATCATATTTAGGTTCATGAGTTAACAAACATGGCTGTCGTGAGGATGACCATGATTTGTTTGGAAACCCAGTGACTTTATGTTTTCTATCATGATTGTCATTTTGTTTAGAGAACGGAGCAGCTACTGATTTTCTGTTACAATGGTAAATCGAATCAAGTATGTGAAACCTATGGTTTAAGAATTCATCAAGATCTTGCATTGTTGGAAGTTGATTTGGACTAAGGGTATCTTGCCAATTCCTGAATGTTAGATGGCCAAATTTGGATGAAATAAAATGTATAAGGAGAGTATCCCATTTGTCAGTGGGTTCCCCAAGTGCACTTAATGCTTGGACATCTTTGTTAGAGTTATTGATCAATTTTCTCAAGGATTGGATGGATGCACTAATTTAGATGGATTAAACCGAGAATTAACATTGTTTTTGAATGATAAGAGATTTTTTGTTGTACCTTTCCTTTATAAGGTTCCAGGCTACTTCATAATTATTGGAAGTTTATTCCAAAGATGATATAGTATTAAAAGCTTTTTTTTCATACAAGACGTAATGCAATTTCTCAACGTCTGTGAGAGATTCATTACTGTGTATCATAACTTTAAACATATCAGAAAATGGAAATCATTCGTCAAAAGATCTATCAAATGATGGTAAGTTTAGCACTGGTAAATTTAATTTTGTCCCTGGCCTATGATCTGCATTTTTGAATTGAGTACGAGTATCCTCTTGACGGTGATTTGTAAAAGACTTAGCCTTACCTATTATTTTGTAATAGTTTGACTCAAAAGTTTCCCTTTCTACCTGCTGGGCATCACTGTCGTCGTCCAATTCAATGTCCTGCTGGATAGCTTCAAATTTCTCGAAAAGTTGTTCTGCTTTCAGAATTCAAGAAAAAAAACTGGGAAAATTGACTGAATTGTCAAGGAATTATCCAAATCTTGTTAATTGAGACTTGATTGTGCTCCTTTTCTTCACAAGAGCGTCCATTTTGTTAAACTATTATGCAAGTTGGTACTATGTATGTTGGTTGACAAGTAATTGCTTTGAAAATCTAAGTATTTTACTTAATACAGATAGAAATATACTGAATTCATATCCGGCTTTCATGGACCAATGGTCTGAATATAAACGAATGAATAAATATCAGTAAATACGTAAAAAATGAACTTGGTTTTGATTAGATAAAAGTGGACTAAATTTAAATAAATTGTTATGTTTACATAATAAACAAATTATAAATAAAAAATCATATGTTTGACACTATGTATTCTTGATATATTTGCAGAAGAAAGTAGCTGGTGTTTTTACACAATCATTGATAATTATACCATATATATATATATATATAAAATAACCCCGTCGCATCAAACCTGCGTACTCAGCGAATTTACAGATTCATATGTTTCTCACTACCACATAAATCCACTTATCAAGTTTTATAAAAATACATCAATAAATAAGTGATATATAGCATTTGATTTATTCTCCATAAGAATAACATTAGGGCTGAGTACTCTGGTTTGCTGCAAAAAGAAAGAGAAGAAATATTTGTTTGTGCAATTACCAATATAACTCAACCAGGGGAAGCTACATACCAAGTTTTATTAATTTATGTTCATGATTGAGTGAAATATAAAACTTTACTTATTCTCCATAAAAATAACATTAGGGCTGAGTATGCAGGTTTGCTGCTAAGGGAATAATCAACAAAAAATAACTTTTTTTGCAAGTATTAAAATACCTTTACTACGTGAAGCCACATACCAAGTTTCATCAATATACATCCATAATAATCGAGATATACAATTTTATTTATTCCGCTCAAGGATAACATTGGACAATGTACTCTGTTAAGCACTTTGAATATCTTGGCAACGGTTGAACGTAGAATCACAATTTAAACCCCAAAGTTATTGTTTTGTGAAGCTGAACTGATTGGTAAACCCAAATGTGAAGTTTATCTTAAAATTAACTAAGGAAAAGCCAAAACCCTTTTCCCATAAGATTAACATGGGAGATTTTATGACCAATTTTTTTTATTAACCTAGTCCGAAACCACTTGGCCTAGGTTAATAATTAAAAATACTATAGTATAGGTTTTTTAAGCTCTGTAACTTGGTCAAACCTAAGTTTTAAACATTTTAGAGTGAAAAATGCAAAAAAATTTTTAGAAAATGTAAAACCCCCATAAACCCATGGTCTATTTTTGTTTGTTTTCGAAATTACAGTCATGAATGTCACTTTACAGATTTGAGCCAAATTTTATCGAAATTGGATGTTTTTTACTCAAGTTATCGCATTCACGGACACGTATATATATATATATATATATATATATATATATATATATATATATACCGTGTACCGTATACCGGTGTATACATTTGAACGAATGGTGTTTTTGGTGTCTGAGGACTTCAAAAAAAAGGTATCATGCTCTCGGGCTTAAGTCTTACGATGAGACCTACGGTAATAACGTTTTCCCTATAGGGTAAATAAAAACAAATATGCTCTAAATAAAAAATAAATACTTATCGCTAAACCAGCCTTATTTCAGAGGTGAACGTTGTAAAGTCGTTCTATTTTCGATAAATATTTCCCTTATAACACCTTATAACAACCTCACACGCAACGTTGCAAGTGATAATTAGACGCATTAGTAGTTTGTTAATGTTTCTAATTCACAACATTATAAGGAATTAGCTTATACATAATAGCTAGGTGGATTTAAATAAGGTGTGCTAATGCGCATCGTAGCGTGACGTCATCTGGAGGTGGAAGTGCGTCACCAATGTATTCTGACTATCCCATGTGGATTCTTGTACATGGGGTAGTCAGAATAATTCGGTGACACGCTTTTTTAAGGAACGAGTTTGCAACAATATGAAACTTCAGCGGTGGCTATAGCCTATCCAAAAAATCAGGTCGGGATCAGAATGTCTACCCTCCCTCCATCCCCACCACACCGATAACATTGGAGGGACGTCATCTATTTTGTATATATGTACATTGCTAGCGAATTTCCTCTAGAAAAAATAATTTTTCGATTTTTCTGTTGTCTGTCACAACCTTCCTTCGTTTGGTCTTGACCCGCCAACATTGAAATTTACCTAAAATTTTCCTTGTGTACTGGCCAAACCAAAACTCCGGCAAAAAAAACCTCGAAACAAAAAATTTAAAATAGACATTTATGTTTCAATATGCTAAAAATGTCCCATTTACAAAAATAAAAAGTGCCACAGAGGCTCGTATTTTACAATACACAAGTAAAACATGGTAATAGTTTACCATCACTTAAAATAAGCAGTTTTGGTAATTGGAATATAAAACTTATACCGTTATTAAACCTGTTTCATGCAGGCCAGGAATATATAAGGGTGTTTACAATTAAATCCGCGTAATTTGGATTTGTGGCAGTGGGAGCGAAACTCTGCAAGTTTAGTTGCAGCTGCGGTGTTGTTGAGGGAGGGAGGGTAGACGTTCTGATCCCGACCTAGGTTTTTGGATAGGCTCTAGCCGAGAGTAACATCAGCTGTCACTGTAAACCAGCTGATCAAATAAAAACCGTTACGTCACCTGGAGGCTGCGCAGAACATGCTCAAATTCGTCCTTCTGAATAGCACACCTTACTTAAATCCACCTAGATACATAGTACTACTCAACCCGTGCGGAATTCCGCACTGCGAACCAAATCTTGTCAGGCGATCAGATGTTCTTTTGTTTACATTTTAGCTCCTGTCAAAACAAACTATTCCCTTTATTTACCTTTCATTTTATTCAAATTTCAGAGAAGTGGTACGTTTTTAGCCCGTGGGTCTATTTTTCGTCAATAGTCGGCACGATAAGCTTTAAAATGAGGGGTAAATCATGACTTTTGATAAAGGAATAAGGAAGATCTTGCGGAGTGGCAGAAAAACAGGCTAGAGAAATAATAAATATAGGATATTATATATTAATCAAAAACTTCCCAGAAAGATAAATATTTAGTATGTTTACACCAAACATATAGTATTGACTTTATTTGTAGACGTTATTTCAGACTTACTAATTAAAAATACCAAACGGAATGTAGACAAACATTTGGCTACGACAGGTAAGATAAATTGACGAAGTTCACTCTCCACTAAACAATTTTACTAAGATGTTTCAACAATTTTAAACAGAGAAAGAATAAATATAATGGTCGAAAGTCTAAAACTGTTAACAAACACACAAACATATTTTAAATAGAGTAAGTTAAGCTGGTGAGCAAGCGAGGTGGCCCATTGGATTTCTGGGATTGTAAACATCAGGTGACGTCATTTATCACTGATAACAACCGGTGATTATATTCACTGGATAAACCGTGATTAATCATCTCCCCGGTTACTGGTGAATAATAGCAATTCCTCACTTGCAGTGGCAACCATCTCTCCAGCAGACCGGCTAGACGATTATAAATGTTGCAAGGAAATTGCAATAGTCTGACTCCATACTGCTAGCATAATTAGCATTACGATGTGCTATATAAAAGGGATTTGTTACAATAACAACTAATGTAATACGGGACAACATCATGGTTTCAAAATTGGTTAGGTTGGTAATGTGATTTTGGTTATTATCTTTTATATTGCAACATATACGAGTTAGACTAATAAATATGGATACATTTAAATCTTTATCCCCCTTTACATGTTCTATGAGCTCTTTAAAAGTGCACCTAGCGATATCGGTGGTAATGTACTTTTAACGGCGTGGCACACTAGACTTGTATTGCCGGTCTAGATCGCTGGTTACGTTGTGCTTTGCGGGTTTTATGTACGTGAAGGGTTTAATATAAATAAAACGGCTAAGACAGTGAAATGGTGTATAGACATAATATAGGTATGATGATATCTAATGATTGTATGTTGCATATAAGCATTTTTTATTCCATTACAACTTTTTTTAAGTTCTCAGTAAATATTAGTATAATTCAAATTTTTATTTTAGAGAAATCTACAAAAACTAATTACTGTGATTTACGTTGTCTACTCCCTTATTCTTAATATTAACGAACAAATGTATACTGAAAAATACGACACTTATGTAAAAGAAAGAGGGGAATAGTATGATTGAATTATGCACTATACAGTTTGTACTGCATTAAAGCAAACGTGTATTCCGGTCTTTAAGTGGAAAATGTTTAATATGCGTATGCATAACTGAAATGGTTTAATGAATTGCCATGATCCGATTTAATAAAATTAAGAAATATTTCGTAAATAAAAATACGTTATTAAAACGTATTGCACACTTTGAATATTGGTGAACATACTTCCTAATCATATTGTCCAAATTTGTTTAAGTAATGTAATGTTTATGTAATTTGTTTTATGTATCTTCCACTCCACATCACGATACGTTAATGACACAATTTCTTCGCTAAATGACATAAGTCACATAAGGTGATTCGTCGTCGAAGGGCTTTGTCTTCCCAAACGTATTTGAAATAAACTGTTGCTAGTTTCTAAAGAGGTAAACCTTAGAAGATTCTTAGTAACTCAGAGCATCCTTGCAAAACGTGTGCGTTTTCATGACGTAAAGAAAAACCAAGTTTTTATCGTCACATTGTTTATAGCACATTGTTGCTGGTGCCTAAAAATTTAACAA